>CAOLHI010000890.1:0-487517 GCA_948474755.1 Ctenosaura bakeri
CAATGAGGTGTTCTCTCCCTCTTCCTTTTATTTACTAGCTGTAAACTGTAGCCCTGTCTGTCTGGATTTAAAAATAATTGGCGTGGATGAGGAAAGAGGGGGAGAAGTTGGTCTTGAAATAAAATAAAATATGAAATAAAATGTGTGCATGTGTTAGGAGGGAAGAACAGTTTCCTAAACAGATCAACAATACCAAATTCTAGCCTTCCAGATTTTTTTTTTAAAGTGAATTTTAATCAAGAGGAGATGCTCAGTTCAATTCTTACTTGGCTGGGTCTGGGTAAAACTAGATGATTTGACAATGGGTAGGAGTCTCAGAGCCAGCATAATGTGGTGGTTTGAGTGTTGTACAACAACCCTGGATACCAAGATTCAATTCCTTCCTCAGCCACAGAAACCCATAGGGTGACCTTGAGCACATCATGCACTCTCCGCTCCAGAAAATCTCATGATATGTTCTTCTTAGGGTCGCCATAAGTTAGAAATAACTTGAAGGCACACAACAAGAACAACAACAAAAACAAAGAATTCTCAGTGAGCTTCTTAAAATATATGTCTGGGTCTCAAAGCCCTCTTCAGATTTGTTAATATGGGTCCCAATGATAAGCAGGCATTACAAAGCTTTTGGATTGGCTTAGGTCATTTCCTCACTAGCTTGTTATAGTGCTATTCCACTTTCAACATCCTATGGAATCCTGGGGTTTGCAGTTTAGGAAGGGGCCTCAGAGGCTGTCCCTATACTGCAAACCCCAGGATTCCATAGGATGTTAAAAGTGGAATAGCACTAAAACAGGCTAGTGCGGAAATGGCCTTAATCTGGAGTAAAACACCAGAAGCCTATCGGTCTGGTATTGCTTGACAAACAGAGCAGGGTCTTCTGTTTGTTGGATTTCACAATCCAGCTTCTGACCAAAGTTGCTGTTGGCGAAAGGATTCCTAACAAGAGCCCTTTATAATTTGAATAATGAATCAAGCAAAGTTTGTTATTGTGGCAAGAGCTTGATGGTGACAAATGACCCAATCTGTTAACTGTACTTACGTTAACCATGCTGGTTTAACGAAATGTTGTTTGCTGTTAAGGCAAGCATGCAGACAAGTTTGTTACTAATTGAAGTGGAGTGACTCTGGTTGAGTTTTATTTTCTTTTGGGCTGACTAGATATTTTGTGTGTTTGGACAGTAAAATAATTAATAGTTAAAACACAGTTCTGTTTATTAATTAGTTTTAATGGAAATTTTATTTCCTATCAGCTTATTCAGATCAAATCTTGAAGACAGTAAAGAAATTGGGGTGGGAGAGGGAAATATTACTGTTTCCTTGATTTGAATGTGTATAAATGTCCCCCACTTAAAAAACAGATTAGGAACCAGAGCACTGTCGAAAAGTGGAAATTGTCAAAATGTGGATGCGAATTGCCTTGGCACCATCTTGTGTGGTGCTAAGTTGATTGAGAGAAATGGCAGTGCATGATCATAAATACTGTATAAGAGACATACCACATACAATTTTTGTGAGATTTGTTGTATAAATGATGCACAGTGTGTCTCTGTTGTGGTCTTTGTGACCACGCACTGCTTTTTGTCTCAGTCGATTAGGTGCCATCTTTTTGTCCAGCCTTTGCACAAACTTAACAAAAAGATGGTGCTGAGTTGATTAAGAGGAAAAATGGCACATGGTCACTTTTCAATGATCCACTCTTTTGACCTTTTTCAGTTACAACTAGATCCCATATATTCGACATGTGGTCGAAAGAGTGGACCGTGTGCTCAATATGTGGGTTCTGGTTATAACTGAAAAGGGTGAAGGAGCGGATCCTCAAAAACTGGAGGAAACCTGTGTTTGTGAGGTGAGTCAACACTTCTGAACTTCCTTGTGTAACATTTATTTTCAAATAAACCTGTCGTTTAAATATGTGTGTGTTGTGGAGAGAAATTAGATGAATACTTTAAACTGTAACGTAACATCAAATAGTCAATCTTTTTCTTTTTCCTTCTGTTTCTTCTGTAATATGTGAGCAGGTCCATTTCTTGTCTAAAAATACCAGGAAGCTGTGGATACAATACGGCAAAGATACACTTAAGGAGTGCTTTGTTTTCATACCTCAAGAGCATTTTCAGATCAGAGTGAAGATCATGTTTTGAACAAAGCTATCTAACATAACTAAAGTTGTTCTTCCTCAGAGAAATCAGGAACAAGACAGTTAAAGGGAACACCATTACTAAGTAGAGCCTCTTGTCATGTCTCTTCCAGCTAAAAGCACAGTTTTTGTAGGGGAAATTCCAGGTGGAAATTTGAGAAAAGAGTACAAGGTAGTCTAGACCAGTGCTTCTCAGCATTTTAAATGATGGAGACTGGCAAATTTCTTCTCCTGATATTCCAGGGACCAGTACCATATTTATGTCCATTGTCTAAAATTAGTTTTTGTCTTGCTTGGAGACTTGCCAGGGACCAGCAGCCAGAGGCTGGTCCATGGACCACCACTTTGAGTAGCACTGGTCTGGATTTCATGGCTCAAATGTAGAGACTGACTGTTCGTGTTAGTGACAGTGCTCCTCCTTTGCCTGTGCTTTTTGGAGGCCTGATTTAGAAGAGGCCTGCAACAGAACCTTTACATTGTATAGGTGATGGGTGTCTCTGAGGGTGTCCAGGAAGTGGACCTGAAGGTATTTAAGGAGGTGACAGACATTTCTATTTCAAATCTGTTTCAGTTAAATTGATAGCAAAATTAAAGCTAAAATAAATGAACATGTTGGAAAACAAACCTTGATGAGGATTGTGGCTTTCAGCAAGGGGAAGTTCTTTCTCACCAACTTTTTTGAATTCTTTTGAGAGCCTCACCAAACATGTAGATAAGGATAATCGTCTGTACCTAAAAGTGTTTGAATTTCCACAAAGCTTTCATCACCAAAGTTTTTTTATCCGAGAGTTAATTTAGAATTCATGGGCTTAGAGGGTTCATTTTCATACGTGTCACTAGCATATCAAAAAACTAGAATTAGTAGTCTTCCTTAATAAGTAACCAGAAGATTTTCCTAATTGTTTTTGATCTTTTGCTCTGCAGAACGTGGTCCAGCAGCATCCCTGGCAAGGTTGAGTTCTTCTCCAGTGAGGGTTCGGATACCTCTCTTCCAATTCCCATTGTGCCGCTGCCAGGTGTAGATGACTCTTACCCACCTCAGAAGAAATCATTTATGATGCTCAAATACATGCATGACCACTACCTGGACAAATATGAATGGTTCATGCGGGCAGACGATGATGTTTACGTCAAAGGAGACAAGCTGGAGAACTTCCTCCGGAGTTTGAATAGCAGTGAACCCCTCTTCCTTGGGCAGACAGGACTGGGTACCACTGAGGAGATGGGGAAACTGGCCCTGGAACCTGGAGAGAATTTCTGCATGGGGGGCCCGGGTGTGATCATGAGCAGGGAAGTGCTGCGAAGGATGGTCCCTCACATTGGGGAGTGCCTTCGAGAGATGTACACCACCCATGAGGATGTGGAGATTGGGAGATGCGTACGAAGATTTGCGGGAGTGCAGTGTGTGTGGTCTTACGAGGTATGTTGGTGGTAGAGGCAGCTTTTAATATCCAGTGCTTTTTTTTCAAAAAGTCAATGTACTATTGTCATGCTAGGGGAAAATTTGAAATTAGGTGACTTAGTCATCTGGAAATCCGTATGCTTTGTTTTTTGTTTGTTTCTAACTCGAAACATGTGAGCTGAAAATAAGTATTTCTCAAAAGGAGAGCGACCCTGGCGGATCTCCAGGAAATCTGCTTTCAGATTTCACAGTTTTGATTTTGGGAAATTTTGGTTAAATTTAAATCTAAGAAATACTCATCTCATCAGAGAGGAAAAAAAAGTTAAGTCTTGGCATTCATGCCTCTATGTTTCATTCTGTTGTTTCTGATTTGTCGGAACTCAGTTGAGTTAAGAGTTCGTTGAAGCTTAGTAAGCCTCTAGATTGACTTAAGCTCTTTAGCTCTAAGGGAACACCCAGAGGATAACTGAAGGAGAAGTCTGCAGTTGGCTCCTTTTCTTTTATTGACATGTTGCTGAAGACAACAACCCTTCTGTTTGCTTTAGCCACAGAATTTTTATGTGAAAATTCTTAGAATAGGATACGAAAGTGAAAATGAGGAACATGAAACCTCAAACAGCCCAAGAAGATGCTGACTGGTGGAATGTGGGGTGAAGAGTCTAACACTTCTGGAGATTCCAGGTTGGAAAAGATTGTAATAATTAGTCCAGTCACCTTGGATCTTTTATATACCTAGGCTGGGATGGCAGAATTGATCTAGTATAAGGATTAGCACAATTATTTCCCTTCAACTTACAAAGCAACATGTATGTTCTAATCATTGCTAAAGACACAGCCAAATAGTTGTTGTTTTTTATAATTTCAACTGGAGAACAGCTGTTACTTCTTTGCTGAAACCTGAGGTCGTCTTGCATGAAGCAAAACCTAATTAGTTTGCAAAAAGCTTGCTGAATTACTGTGCAGATGGGGCATCTAACGAGCCCTTTACTGGCAATGCTTTTTCCTTTTTCTCCATTTCATCTCCCTTTTCCATATTTGTGTTCCCTGTTAAGTCTGAAGAAATGTACTGTGAAACTGTGAAGCTGGTTTGCTGCTTTCTGATTTTTAATTGATTTAAGGGAACTTTCCCCCAACATCTTCCATAGGTTTTAAACCACAGCTCCCATTGCTGCCCACCCAGCATGACATGTGATCAGGGATGATGGGGAATGTAGTCAAAACCATCTGGAGAAAACCAATTTGGAAAAAAAATGGTGTGAGAAAGATAGTCTGAAATGGTGACTCTTTCCTATTGCTTGTCTTGCTTCCTAACTGAACTGTAATACTCTTGTGTTTCAGCTTTGATTTGTCTGCACTGTACATGCCACACTTAGTGGCAATTTTTTTGAACAAAGGTGCTAACCAAGGTGGGACAGATGAGGTTAAAAATCCTTCTCCCATTTATTTATTTGTGAATGTTTGTAAAGGATGTAGTATCTGAAGTTTTCAAAGAAATATACAAAAATAATAAAACATAGAATGTAAAGTAATATATAAAACCGTAATGCAGCATTCATATCATCCACAAAATATAGTCTTCCTCCGCTTCTCTGAGAGGTTAGGGACTGGAGCACTGTCAGAAAACGGAATTGGTTGAAAAGTGGGACCTGTGTACTATACTGTAGGGGGTATGGAGGACTTACGGAGGCTCTCTTGGGCCCAACCATGTGTGTGCTACTTGCAAAGTCTCTCAGCCAGTGCCTCTCTTGGTGCTCCCCCCGCCTCCAAGCTCACTTTGCAAGCAGCTCACGCATGTGAGCAGTTCCAAGTGAGCATCCTTAGGCAAGAAGAACTGATGAAAGAGCAGAACCCTTGTCGAATTAGTGGAACTTGTCCTTAATTTGGAAGCATCAAAAGAGTGAGTTGTCAGATAATGGGGAGGCTAAAAGTGGGTGCTTCCTTTAAATGGTACGGCTGAACTTTACTGGAGAAGACTGTAAAAGTAAGCAAGTCTTAACATGTATCTGATAATAAGAAAAGGAAACAAGAATATATACAGGATGCCTGATAATCAGCATAATCAGTGCTGTTGTGACATGGAGCTGGATCGCATAAACAAGTCTGAACAATAAGTTTTGATTTTGGTGTTAGATCCACTCTGCAGGCCAAAGGAGGCATAAATAGGTATTCAGCATTTGTATATCTGCCTTCCACTCCATTCTTCAACAAAAAGGTAGAAACTGGCAGGGAACCTACTTTGCTGGGGAAAAGAATCCCCAAAATTCCCTCTTGCATTGTTCCAAGCACTGAGAATGAAGAAAAGGAGTTGGGGCAACAGATAGGAGTGTGTCTGTTTTTGAGTTGTCTTCCCTGTTAAAGAGCAGTTACTGGAAGGTAGGCTTGTAACTAATAGCCATGTGAGAATCTTAAGGAAAGAAAAGAGGCATGCTGCCAGAAGCATAACGTGGACAGCTGGTGCTTAAGCAGTGCCACAGAAATGTAATCTCCATATGAGCTGATAATATTACTTGCTGGTGACTGTATCTGGTTCAGTCAACTTTGTCTTGAGAAAGTAGCTTTTCCTTTCACCAGAAATGATAAAAAGAAGTGTGCAGCTGTGCTTTTAAGACAGTGTGTTCTATGTTAGCTCAGCTGCATTACTTTTAATCTTGATTATCTTATGAATGACCTTGCTGGGATAGTAATAGGAAGGAGAAGGTGACCACTGCATTAGGTTTGTCTATGGGATGGATGGCTGGGAGAAGGGGAGGCTGGCTTTCGTGAGAAGATGCACTGTTAATCTCCTTCCAGTTAGTTAAATGACCTCTCATAAGGGACTAAGCTGTTGGAACTGAGAGATTGTCATTGTGTGCAAAGATAACAACAGTTGACTTCAAAAGTGTTGATACTGTGTGACAAACACATAGATACGTGGTTCTCCATATAGTCTGTCTAATGTCATGTGAGTTCTATTTGTTGGAAACTTAAAGGCCACCTCCAGAAGACATGACAAGTATGAAATACCCCCAAACAAATAGCAAATGTGGCCACACTAAAATCTCCATTGTCGGTTAAAAGCAAGAAGAAAATTATTCCTCCACATTTACTAGGGTTAGGGCACAGGACCTCCATGAAAGTGAAAAAAAAAGTGAGTAACTTTAGGCCCTCCCAAACCATATTTAACAAAAGTTTGATCACCGTATTCAACCCACGATGGATTCCTTTGAGGCATCAAGGTTCCTTCATAAGGCAGAAGTGGGGGGCTGGTGGGGCTTCCTGCCACCTCCACTGCTACCCTATGCCATTTTTAATAGGGATTAACAAACCTCGTTTGCAGTTTCTCAGTCTAAGGAGGCTTGCAGTCCCTATTAAAAATGGCAGAGAGAGGCGGCAGAAGTGACAGCAAATAATCCATGAATAATGAAATCCACAAAAGTGAAGCCTGCAAATGTGGAGAGCTAACAGTAGGATCTTCTCCAATCTTTGCAAGACCAGGTCTCAATTTTTTTTTGTCTTAATGATGCCATTTCATAATAAAGCACAATAACAGAGAAATTTTCTATTTTTTTGTTTTCCACTCAAAGAGAAGCAGTGCTCTTTTATGACTAAGTTTCTTCCCCTTATTGAGTTTTTAATACTGAAAGTGGTTTGTTTGTTCCTCTTTCTGCATGCTGTATTTCTTAGCAGTTTGTGCTTGTGAATTTTTTTTAAAGTGCAAAAACTATTTTTGAAGTTGGAAATGGAAACAAATGGCTGGAGGAGAATCTGCTCAAAATAAACCTCAGTGTGGTTTGTAAAGGTGTGGGTGATGGCTAAGTGTCTCCTCTGCAGTCACGATTCTCAGTTTTGCATGTACCATTTCTAAAAGCTCCTTCGTGTTCTCTCTCCCTCTCTTCTCCCTCCCCTAAAAGTGGAACCTTATGACTGGAATGGAAACTCTTGCACAGACTGTCTCCTGGCAGACTGCACAAGGGCTGCCAAACTGAATCCCATGCACTCATCTGTGCCCTTCCAGAATCCTTCATTCACAGGCCTAGGTTAGATAGAACCTTGAGCCCTTTACCTGCTGCCAGTGTTGGGGCTGTTTTGAGAATTGCTGAAGCTGAGCTGGGAACTTAGCAGTCAATGTGCTGCTGTTCCATATGATGAGCTACCAAGGCTAGAGCAGGAGTAAGCTGTGTTTGGCAATGTTTTCCTAGATTCCAGAGCTGCTGTACCCACCTAGGCCAGTTATTGTCTCCCCTCCCTTCCCCATATTGATCCTTGCCTGGACAATATTTGGTTAAAGCACAGCTTTCCAAACTGTGTGTTGCAGCACATTAGTGTGTTGCCTGCAGTGTCTAGGTATGTCGCATGAACATAACAGGTGGAGGGGTTGCCTCTCCCACCACCATGGCAGGCCAGGCCCAGGTGAAGGGATTGCCTTTGGTGCCACTGCCCTGGGCCGAGGAAGACCCCAGCTAGGGCGGTGGTGGTGTAGGCCAGGTTTGGTCGGAGAGGCTGCTTCACTTACTGAATTACTGTGTCATGAAATGATACATGTGTGTCACCAACATGAAAACTTCGGAAAGTCTGGGTTAAAGCTTCCTGCTTCTCACACAGGTTGCCTTTTGTTCTCCTTCCAGGATCAGATAGGGCACATTCTCACATCACAATAAGCCATGGTTCATGTTAACCACTGTTTGTCATTTAGAATATGAACTGTATGGTAGACAACCAACCAAGCTGTAGCTTATTGTCCCCATTTCTAGTTTGCTTCTCTCCTATCTCTTTTGCAAGCTCCCGTTTCATGACTGAGAGGTGGGCAGACAAGCCAGGGACAAGCCATAGTTGCAGGCTCAGAAATCACAACGAACGATGTATTAAACAAGCCAGAATTCTCAAGCAAACAAGAATCAACAAACCATGGCTTGCTAGCAGAAGCAGGTTCAGCTATCACAGCAGTCCAGATTTCAGCAAACCAAGACTTTTATGATCTGTGAACACAGTCATATAGTTTTCAGTCCCTGTAGAGCAGGCTGTTGACCTGACCCCTAGTGACTGGGTGGCCCAGTCAGTCTTGTTCATTGTTTTGCTGTTTTTCCGTTTGCTGCCTTGTCTGCTTGAAGAGTTGACTTGGTGATTTTCTTATTGGACTTCCATCATGAAGGCAGGCAGGGAAGGAGTGAAACAAGTCAGTTTTTAAAACAACTTTCACAGTTGTGCAAAAATGCTGCTCCTCTATAATATCCCAGTCATTGGGGTCTGTTATAATGGGCACTGTTAACCTTGTGCTGCTGAATGTTGCCCAAGGGCTTCTCTTTTAGGATGACTTGGCTGACGTTAAACTACACTGTGCAGTTAGCGTCTTGGGAAAATAGTATATACATAGCACTTAACCCTAGGAACTGCATTTTAGATCTATTTGTTAAACTATACCTAAAAATGGAGGCTTAGATACGTTTACTGATCTTGTAGTCAACATTGCCTAGTAGTTAAATATCTGCTGTTTTGTCCCTTCAAGTCATTTCTGATTTATGGTGACCCCCAAGGTGAACCTAGTTTCTGGGGCTAAGAGTGTGTGACGTGCCCAAGGTCACCCAGTGGCTTTCCATGGTCAAGTGGGGAATTGAACCCAGATCTTCAGGGTTGTAGTCCAACACTCAAAGCATGCTGGTTCTCTTTTTGGCTTGGGTGAAATACAGGGATAGGAGTCATTTGACCCTCCAGATATTTTTGTACTGTAACTCCCATCAAAGTTGCCCAACTCTACTGGGGTATCAGGAAGTGTGAATCCTTCTTGCTCAGCTGTTTTAAATGGTTCCTTTGATGAACCACGTTTCCTTGCTCCAGATCCCCAGCTGTAAAATGAGGATAATGAGAAATCTATGACTGTAAGAATTATTGTGCTGGACACATCCATCCAAAATTCTGTTTCCTGCAGTGGCCAACCAGATGTCTCAGTAAAGCTCTTGAGGAGAATGTAAATGTCATGGTCATATGGGAAGGTGATTGATACCTCATGTTATTTACTTGATATCAAGAAAAGTGTCTTCTCTCTGAACATAGTGTTCCATTGAGGTGTTGTGGCTGTTACTGTCTTGAGAGAAGTTTTGTCTTCTGTGAGTTTGGTTCCTGTGTTGTTGCGGCTGCAAAGAGGAAAATGGATGTGACAACACATGTAGTATAGCTACAGCTACAGAAGTGTATTTATTTATTGAATTGTTGTGTTTCTATTCCATCTTTCCTTCAGGGAGCAAAAGGGACTGTTTGTTTTACCCCTTTCAGCCTTATCAGGGAGGACAGTCTGTGTGACAGCAGGCACTCTAAGATCACTTAGCAAGCTTCATCAGTCTCCTCTCTGTCCTGTTTCTAGCCAGGCTCCTTGGTACAAAGATCTCAGGGAGCTGAAACAGGAAGGATGAAAATTGGAGCACAGATGGTGGAAAGCTCAGTTTATATCTGATGAGATACAATGTAGAGAACATTCTCCTTCTCTGCATGTATTGCATCTGTGAATTCATGTCCAGCTGAATTTTGCAGGGTGGGGAGGGGTCTGACTCCCCCTGAATCCAGATCTAGAGCCTTCAGCAGTTCACTGTGATGCCTGTAATGATCATTTCACAGATACAATCTCTTGGATAAGAGCCGAATTAGATGCCATTGTTACAGCAGAAGTTGACAATGATGTGTCCAGCAATTCTGTGAGTAGGATTACACTTGGTCAGTTTCAGTTGATGAGTATCACAGATGTGGACAAACTGCTAGGATGAGTAAGGAAGACACCTTTCCCTGACCTGGTTTGGACCCTGGGTGCCCATTCTCTCCACCATGTCTCAGCCCCCTTCCCACAGACAGACACATTCTGATATTTGCAATTTTTCCACTTTTGTGAAGATCCTGCAGCCCTAAGCCAAGTGAATGTGGAGGGCCAGCTATATTTTCTTTTAAACTGATGTTATGTGTTTTTAACTGGTTTATGTGTTCTCAATTGATGTTATGTGTTGCATTTTCATCCATTGTTGCTCCCTGCCTCAATTCATAGGGAGAGGCGGATAATAAATTATTATTCATGACGAAGTGGAATTTAAATCTAGTTCTCCTCAATTCTCCTCCAATTCTCTTAACTGTTAACACCATGCTGGCAGTTCTGCTTGCATGCTTCTCTTTACTTAATGTTACCCCAAAACGTAGGTAGGTGCCACAAGGGCCACTCTGCATTGCCAAATACCTCCTTGAAAAAGTGGGTAATTAATTAGCTCAAAATCAGGAGGCTGTGAGGGGGGGCAACATAGCGAGATCTTTCCTACCAGTGTTTACATGCACACGCAGGAAAAGAACCAGCCAGAGATCCAGAAGTAAGCTAAAAATGTGTTTTATTGAGGGGAATTCACTCATGCATGCAGACAGGATACACACAATCACACATTCAGACAAGAGCTAACTGAAAGAGAAAGGGAGGCAAAATTATAGAGAGGTCGAGGGGTTTGGGAGGATTTATAATTAGTAGTCCAGAAGAGTAGTGAAGAGCAGCAATGTGTTTTGGCTTAGGTAGGACCTAAGGACAGTTCTCAGTTCAGGAGCTGGATGGACAGAGTGACAGGTAGACCTTCAAGAGACTGCGCTGGGCATCCTGAAATCAGGGGTATTTGTACCCTGAAAATGGTTTGTGGCTGTGAAGGCACCAGATGCAAGACAAAGGGAACCTGCTTTGATTGACAAAGACATGATGGGTGTTGTAATAGCTGTCTATTGTGGGTGCAGTGAGGAAAGAGGAAAGAATCCAGGTGTACAAGGGATGGATATCTGTCAATCAGTGTCCTGGTGGGCTCTTCATAGTTGGATTCCCTGGAAAATTCCAGCTTCTATTTAAGCCTATTATCCACAGGAATGGTGTGTGTGTGCCTGACAAATGACTCAGTCTTACATGCAGGAAGTTTGGAGTTGACCTATCCTTCTCACATTTACAGTCAAATTCTTTCCCTTGCTCAGTTTGACCTCTCCGTCACCTCTCTGGCTTGAATTTGATATCAGAGCCAATAAAATGTGTTGCCAATTAGGTATGGTGCCCAGCCAAACCATACTGATATTGGGGACCCCCAAAGAATTAACATCTGGTTTAATGAAGATGTGACTGGTGGCTCCTTGACAGGCACTTCTCAGTTAATGCACTTTTTGAAAGCATGTTTTCCAATCTGGCATGCTGTAGTTGTTTTGGACTACTAATCCCACCACTCCTAACCAGCATGGCCCATGGTTGGGGATGATGGGAAATTGTAGTCTAGCACTATCTTGAAGAGCTGTACGTTCCTTACCGGATGAGTTAGATACCATATTTGCTGGTGTATAAGACGCACCTCATTTTCAAAGAGTATTTTTCGGGGGGAAAGGTGAGGCTTATATGCCAGCAAATACAGTAAATACAAACCAAGGAGAGCAGAACCTCTTCTTACACTGTTGAGATCTGCTCACATTTCCCCTAATCTTCTGCCATACGTAGTTCAGTACTGACTTCACTCAAACTAACTATGTTTTGGAAGTATGCCACAGGCCTTTCTGCATATTCTGTTCCCTCCTGTGACCGCTTGCCTCAATTCTAAATGATGATGTTGATCTATAAGCATTATTTGGATTCTTGACTTCTAGTGGGATGACTGTTTTCTTTCCATGTCTACCTGAAATATTGGGAAGAAGTCACTGGTGAAAAGATTCTCCTGTTTATGCAATGAGATCACAGAGTGCTGCGGAGGAACCCAGCTTCTGCAGTGCCATAAATTTCAATAAAGCTCTCTCTTTCAGTCCAGCCAGAGTCCTAAAGAGCATTGCTGACTCTTAAATCCCCCCTCCTGCATAAACACTCAGTTTGCCCTCTGAATGTATCAGCAGTGTTTGAAACCATGTTTGTTATCAGTTGGGTAGCTGTACTTTTTTTTTAGGAAAATATTTTTAAACTGTGATTTAAATTGCTTGTAAATTTGATTTGAACATTTCGTAGCATTTACAAAATTTCCCCAGTTTTGTTTGTCTTTGTGTGAAAGGAAGAACAGAAACCATCTACTTGAAAAATATTGCTTCATCAGTTCTAAACACTATTTAAAATTTATGTATTCATTCAGACATCATACTAATGTGTCAGTAAAATAAAGACTGGTAAGAGATATTCATCATACCAGTTAAGGGTTAAAAGCAGTAGTTATGTCAAAGTTATTTATAAAGCCTACAACATTGTATGGATATTGTGGTCCACTTCTTAGTTGCGCTACTAAGTCCACCTAGGTTGAAACACAGGTGGGCAACATTTGGTTCTTGGTCCAGGCTCTGGGATCCCTGGGGCAAGTAGAACCCCTTCTGCACTGTTATCCCAGATTGCATTCCCTTGTTGTCTTCCATAAAAGTGAGTAGATGCTTCCTGACAATAGAGCATGAGAACAAAGAAGGAGGGCACAGTTGGCATTAGAGATATGAAGGATTGGAAGAAATTTGGAGACCCCCTCCCACATTTTTCTGTTTTTTTCTTTTCCTGAATAATATTTTTTCCCAGGAGTGGGGAGAAAATTGATCAAAAATTGTAAAATAAAGTAGATCTTAGGGTATTTCCCCTTAGAATTATGAATAAAACTTTTAAGCGGCGGGTATTTGTGTGTGTGCGTGCATGCATGTATGCTTTCAAGTTGCCCATGGACATATGGTGACTCCATGAATTTGGTAGGGGTTTCTTAGGCAAGAAATACTCAGAGGTGGCTTTGCCAGTTCCTTCCTTTGAAATACAATCTAGAGAACCTGGTCTTTATTGGTAGTCTCCCATCCAGAGCTGACCTTGCATACCTTCCAAGATCAGACAGGACCTGGTGTTTTTAGAGTATTTAGGCCATTCATATATTTACTCCCCTAAAATTATTTCTGTAAATCATACAGTATCTGATAATTGCAATTCCTCAGCTTGGTATCTTTTTCTCACTTCTTTATGTCTGCTTAACACTGGGGAACACTGAAAGGAACAGGATAATTTTCTCTGTTTTACTGATGTTGATGGTTTATTTTGCCTTGTTTGTTTTGTTTTGCTTTCTCCTGAGAGAGTGGCAAAACAAAAGATGTTCCTTGCAGCTTAGATCTTGTAGAAGCATATGTAACAAAATTGTTTTAAAAAGGAGTTTAGTTTTTAACCATTGTCTGACTGAATTGTACTTTTAATATACCAGACATTATACTTTTATGTCAAATAAGTGTGGAGACCAGGGTTTGATTCCCTGCTCAAGACTTGGAAACCCACTGGCAAATCGCATACCTTCACCATGGGAAAATGCCCTAGAGTTGCCGTAAGTTGGAAACAACTTGAAAGCACACAACAATAAAAAATCAGATTATGTATATAATGATTTTATGTTACTTAAACAACAAAGTGAAAGTCCAACCATAAAGGATACATTTTTCCCATTTTTAAAGAACATTTCTGTTTTCTCCTGGAATCCCCCCATCCATGGCTTCAAAATTTCCAGAAATTTTACATTTCTAGTTGGCAGTGTGACAGAGTGGTTGGAGTGTTTACTAGAATTCTGGGAGCATTTGAATTTTTACACAGCCATGGAAACCCACTGAGCAACCTTTGGCAAGTTGCATTCTCTCATCTTTAGGGGAAGAAAATGGCAAATGTCCCCTGAATCAATCTTGCCAAGGAAATCCTATGGTAGAATAGCCATATGTTGGAGTTGAGTTGAATTGATGGCACATAACAACAACAACTGGCACAAACATGCTGATGCTTTTGACTGATAAATAATGCAAGAGGGAGATTTAATTGTTTCCTTGTTTGAGCCTCCCTGATTTTCAGCAAATGAATTTGGGTGTTTTCGGTGCTTGAGCTGTTGTGTTTATTCTTAATTGGGCTCTGAGTGTCAGCAGCATTTTCAGCTGTAATTTCCTCTGGGTAAAAAGCTTATCTGAACCCCCTGATGGTGTGAACTTTCTTGGCAGTCAGCTGGAGCCTTCTTAAAATCTTGCCAGGAATCCTAATTGTCTAAAAGGGAAGGGATTATTTTCTTGCCCTCTTTGGGACAAAGTGACCTTGAAGCTCCTATCCCCAGAGCTGGAATATTTGCTAATATCGGTTGACCTTTTGAGGAGGTTGAAATAGCTTGATTTTGGGACAACCAAAATTTATTTATAATAAACTTACTCTGGTGGTTATTGCTCCTTTGAATCATATTACCATTGGCCATCCACATTTGTGGGTTTAATTTTCAAGGATTTGATTATTTGCAAGTTTCTCCAACCCCTGCCCCCACTTCAAGTGCTTCTTTTCTGGGGGAATCTTCCCTCTCGGTGGCTCTGATCATGCTGTGCAGCCTTTTTAGAAAAACCCTTCCACCACAAGCAGCTTCCTTGCCAGTTAAGGACAGCTCAAAGCCTGATTTCTGAGGAACACATATTGTCTTCTGATGCCCCCCAGCACCCAAGGAAGGAATGGGCACAAGAGAAGGCCACCGTGCCAACCCACCCATTTCCTTGACCTGGTTTGGACCCTGGGTGTCTGTTCTTCCCACTATGCCTTGGTCCCCTTCTCACAGACACAGACACAGACACATTGGTATCAGGCATTCCCACTTTTGCTAGATCCTGCCTCAGTTTAGTGGTGAAGAGTAGTAGACAAATTCCATTTTCCCAAGTCCTAGCAATAGCAATAGCTGTTTTTAAACTATTTTTTTAAAGTAGGTCAAGTTATCATTTCTTATATTGCTTTCAGAATAGATGAGAGATGCTTTGTGAGGTTAGAACTTTGTGTTGTTCTGCCATATTCATGGACTTTTGGAGGGAAACAACTTGGCAGAATCTCCCAGATGGTGTAGCCATAATGTCTATCACATTTTGGCTATGTTTAATGGTCACGTGCTGAGTCATGGCAATTGTGGGCTGGGTGATTCTGGGATTTATAATCCAATAGTTTCTTTTTCAAGGACAGCCTTGCAACTTCTGGATGTACCACTTCAAGTTGCTGTTTTTTGGGGGGAGTATTCAGTTGCATCTAAAAATATAACTTGCTGTTGTAAAACTGTTGTATGAGAAAGAGAACAGGCTTGCCTTTTTTTGCTGAGGCACTATTCTTCTTCATGCAAGTTTTGATTTTCTTCCCCTATAGAAATATTCAAACCAAAAACTCACTCCATATGTCGTTTTAAGGGCTGTGGTCTAAAACAAGCTGCATGGTTTTGAATCTGTTGAGTGGGCCTTGAGTTTACTTTTTGGGAGACATGTTGACAGTAGTGTTATTAGCGAAGTACTTAACCCTGACTGTCTCTTCCCACCTGGCCAAACAAATTTGTGCATTCCCCCCCAAAAAACATGTTTCTTCTAAATAGTTACTGCTCTCTTCCTTCTCTTTTCTGGGCCTTGCCCCCACAGCTGTTGCAGTGCTCCTTTCCAAGGCTTGGAAGAACAATGTGGAGCTGCCTCTTCAGCTACTGGGATGAGAGTTAACCTCCAGGCCCCATTTCTGTTCCACATTTCCCACCAATGTCCCAGCTGTTTTTCCTAGTCTTGAGAAGCTGAAGGAGACAACCACAATAACATCTCCAGTTCTGCTTCTAGCCCTGGAGAGGGGGAATACTTCCGTATATGTCTTATTTGTCCAGAATTCCTGTATACTTACTTACTCCAGGGTTGCTGGAGCATTGCTAATTGGATTACAGGAATGAAAAAAGTCTCAGCATAACTTGCCTCATAGGGTAGCTGTGGGATTGAAATGATGGTGGTGAAGTTGATGGTGGTGCTAAACTGTGGCTGATATCTTGTTTGATGCTGGTAGAGCATAAAGCTCTAGTAGTGTACTTAAAGTGGAAATTTGTGAGGATAGAGGCAGCTCCTTTTTTCTTGGCTGTACAACTGTATCTGAATGTAAAGGTCCATGGCCAATCAATCAAGAAAAAAATTGCATGCAAGGATGCTGCAACATCTAGGAAAATAGCTACACTGCAGGAACCTACCACCACCAGGAACTCATTAAAGTGAAAGGCGCTTTCCAAAAGAGGCGAGGGAATTGATCCGTGCAGTTACCTACCGCTTCTTCTGGGGTCCGAAGCAACACAGACTGTCCCTGAAGCCCTTTCGCAGGGCTTCTCCTTGGTCTGGGGCGAATCGGAGCAGTGCGAGGTCTGTAGATCCGCATTGGTCCGGCTTCCAAAATGGCGGCTTCCGTCTTCCAAAATGGCAGCTTCCAGTTGGTCGTGGGTCCCGACCAACCGCTGAAGTTCACCACGCCTAGAGCCCATCCTCCGTAGATTGCAGGCTCGCATTGGTGTGAGCCTACAAATCTGCACAAGGGATCAGGAACGCAATGGTGCGTTCCAGGAAAATAAAGACCTGTTTTTTGCGGTCTTTAGAAAACACACTGGAGAACTACTTGGGGTTGCTTTGGAGCGGACTGAGGTGTGGATCTCCACTAAGTAGTCTGCTCCTAGTCCGCTCCAAGGTGCAGACGACCTCCGTAGGAGGATGGACTGCCCTGTTCTAATTGCCTGGTGCGGAAAGGGCCAAAGTGAGATGAAAAAATGTAATAACAAAAATCTAGATTCTATTCATATATTTCAGCTAGGCTTGTGTAGTTGCATGCTTTGTCAAATAGGATTCGGTGTTTGGTCTGTCTGTCTCCAGCATTCGTATTTCAAAACTGCTGATATCCCCTTGTCTTTAGAGAATAGCAATGCCAGTTGTAATGCTAGGAATTTTTTTGAAGTATATCTGTTGTAAGAAAAGGATCCTTTTTTTTTTTTTTTTTTTTGATGGAAGTAAACAGTGAACATTCTGTTTTTGGGTTCTGTCTCTTTCTTACATTCAAGCACTAGCGGATAAACTCTGCTTCAGTGAGCTTGAAAACCCCTGGGTTCTTTCCCTGCATGTGTTCTTTCCCTCTGACACAATTGTGCCCTTTGCCCCTCTCATCCATTCCCCCACGGAACCAGGTCCTTTCCTTTCCCCTAACCATCTATCCCAGTGCTTTCTCTCTTCCGTGGAATTAAGTGCTCTTTTATTCTCCTTAAGCATTCAGCTAATCCCCCCTCCCAACAACACGGACTTGGCCTCAGGCCCACATAAAGCTGACTAGAGGTCTTCGAGAGAACTGAATATGCCCTGATTAACTTGCTTTCTGATGGAAAGGGGGGTCTATCATCAAGTGAGTGAAGATGGTACTTCAAGCTCCAGAGGGATTTAAATTAACTAAAATTAATCATCCATTTAAAAAACCTGCAAATAATCCCAAGGTATGCAACCCTTAGTAGGCGTGCCAAATGTCTGGTCTTTCATGGTCAAGGAGCTTTAGCAGAGGCAAATAGACACACAAACATATTCCCTTATTAGAACATGCCTGCAAGTCTTTTCCAACTTATGGTGACCCTAAGGCAAATTTATCAGGGTTTTCTGGGGCTACGAGTGTGTGACATGCCCAAGGTCACCCAGTGGGCTTCTATAGCCACGCAGGGAATTGGAGCCTTGTCTCCAGAGTTGTGCTCCAATGCTCAAACCATTACATCAACCAGCTTAGCTGTGCTAGGTTTGTGCAAGTGACGTATTGGCTGAGTACCCATTGAATTCTGCTGTGCAAAGTGAATAGGCTGCACTCCAGTACAGAACTCAGGGGAAGACAAAACATGCCTCTTGCCCAGATTGTAATAGCAAGGCTTAACCACAGGCAGCTGTGCAGCGTGGAATGTTGAACTATAGGACATGCTTCGACTTTCCTTGCATCTATGAAATTTACTGGGCAATCTCAAGCTGGTCACACTGTCTCAGCCTAAAAAAGGTTGTTGTGAATATAAAATGAGGGTGATGGGAAGAACTGCTGTATATGCTGCCCTTGGAGGAAAGATGGTATATAAATTTTTATTAGAAATAGTAATATGAAACATACGTCTTTATCATGCCCATTGTGCTCAGAGGGTATTTTTCAGATTACAGATAAGGACATGTATATGTAGTTGTTGGACAACTGGTTCATGCATTCGTGTGCTGTTTGCTGTAACTGGCACTAGAGTTCTTCTGCAGCCTTTCCCCAAATGTTATATAGAGCATGTCCCCTGCTCAGATGCATCTGAAGTCATCCTTTCCTTTAGAAGACTCCTGCACCAGGCTGTGGTTTGTGTTGAATGGCTCTATTATGCAACAGGTGATGTGCCTCGTAAGACATGAAGTTCTGAAGATCTCATTTCAGGGTATAAAACACAGTTATACAGAACAGAATTTTGATACCATCAGAATTAGGCTAAATGTCCATGCCAGAGATCACCTGTTTGCAGTAATACCTTGAAGGACACCCTAGTGTCTTTGCTCAGTGGTTGAAAATCTAACTGATACCAAACATCTAATTCACAGCAAGAAAATAATAAACTCAACCTGGACCATATAGTGTCATAGTTTACTAAAGCTTGTGGCCTACTGGCACTTTGATAAGGACAGCCCTATTGGTGTAAGTGGTCTGTTTAATTTTAAAAACTGTGTTATCCTGCTAAACCATCCAGTTCTGGTCCTTACAGAAGCTTCTGTAATAGTCCCACTGAAGCAGTTTCTGAAAGTAGCTGCATGTTTAATGGTGAAGAAAAGGCTGGTAATTAAAACCTACAGCAAGTGAACTCATCTGTTCTCATGAAACCTTTGAGTCTATCTCCTTCCTTCTCCACTTTCTCTTGTAATTCAATGACTACTCCTTCTTGCATATTGTTGCTCCCAACAGTCCCAGAACTCTGAATGTGAATTAAAAACAAGTTAACATTCTTTTTTCTTTTTTTTAGCTTCCTTTTAACAATAACCCTTATTTATCAAAGTCCTCCTGTCAGAATGCCTTCCTGAAAGGAAGTACAAAGTTTTTCTCCTGAACAATAACAGTGAAAGTATTCCTTTTATTGGATTGGATACGCAACTCAGAACTAACAAGACTCGGAAATGCTAGGAATGGAAGGAATAGTAAAAAATACTCAAAAAATTATTTTAAAAAACATGTTTTTATTTGTGTCCAGAAACCCTGATGTCAAGAATCCTGGACTGACAGGAATCTTATTTTAAAATGTTGTAATTAGAGCCTTACTCTGCACTAAATTTGGAGATGGTTGTTTTGCACAGAAAATAAACTTTTATATGCAGAATGTATATATCTGTAACCATCACCTAATTGAAGTATATTGATACATTTATTACTATAATGAATAGTTTCCATTTATAATTAACCCATGTACATAATACTTCCAAAAAGAAAAAACCCTCTTTTGATGAGTTTATATTCAAAGCATTAAATAAAATTCGGTACCTCTATTTTTACATAAGCAAGTAATTTTTACCCTTTATAAACGTTGTTAATTACCTCAGCCTGTACTCTGCTGATATAGAAATAATTTCACATCATTCTCCGCATTCATTCAAGTTATTCAAAATGCTCATCTAACCAATTAGTGATATTTGAATGATGTGGCAGGCTAGATAGAAAATAAACTTTTATATGCAGAATAGAGTTTTTTTCTGCCCAAAATAATGGTATTTTTACACAGAAGCATTCAGTACAGAAAAGTCTGTTTTCTGTGCAAACCCCCCCCCCCAGGCATCTGTGAATTTTGAGCTAGAATGCAAACGGGCTTTGAAAACCATGTAGTTTTCAAAGACTTTCTTGCAGTGGCAAGAAAATTGATAATATTGCTCACTGATTTCTTTGAGGAAAAAAAATAGTGAAGAAATATCACTATTGGTGGGTAGCCATTGCTCTCTGAATAGCACTTCTGTACTGATGAAGTTGTGAAATATTTGGCTGTGAACTAAACCAGAATGTTTGGGCTGTTTGCTTTGCCCCATCATGTTGGTGTGGAATGCTGGAGAAAAGGACTGGGACACAACTGTTGAAGCTGTTTGTTCAACAGTGAGTATGGTGTTGACCCAGAAACTTTTAAAGAGTCTAATTGCTTAACACAGTTCCTATGGATGACAATATCAAGCTTCAAAGGTAATTTAGTACTAAGAACAAATGGGCACCCCTCAACACAGTCTCTCAGGTCAGTCTTGAGTTGGAGAGCAAAATAAAGGAGCCCTCCCTAGGAAACAGAGTTGCGTTAATGGGTGACTGCCCTCACAGGGAGTGGAGAAACAAGCATTCGGATCACCCTAGTGAAGCAACGTTTTGAGATACCCTAATGATTACACGTAGAACAGTTAAGAATCGTAGAATCATAGAGTTGGAAGAGACCACAGGGGCCATCCAGTCCAACCCCCTGCCATGCAGGAACACGCATCAAAGCATCTCCAGCAGACGGCCATCCAGCCTCTGCTTAAAAACCTTCAAAGAAGGAGACTCCACCACACTCCCAGGCAGCATATTCTACTCCTGGACAGCTCTGACCGTCAGGAAGTTCTTCCTGAGGTTCAGGTGGAATCTCCTTTCCTGGCCTGGACTTAAACCTAAGTGATGTTGCTCAGGGCTAGTGCAAGATGAGAATCTTGTTGAATTAGTGTGAGAACAGTGACTGTAGTGCTAGCAAAATTAAGTTGTATCTACAATGTAATTGTGACTTGAGAGGGCTTTCTCAAAAATGTGGGAAGTGATGAAAAGCAAATGGAAAAGTTGGTAAGATCTCTCTCCAAAAACCTTGGAGTTACTGAAAAGCAGAACAACAGAAACGTAGGTAGAATGTATGACACAGCTCAGGAAAGGTAGTACAAAGTACAGGAGGTCATTAACCAAAAGGCTTCCTTTGAGATGTAGAAATAATACTGAAATGAGCTCAAAAGAGGCATTCCTAGGAAGATAACTTTGGTCCCATGGAAGAGTAAGCTCTGAACATTGACAGAGATATTAATTCTTGAGATGAAGGTCACATACATTGGAATTTTTAAAAAATATTTGGCATCTATTTATTAACAATTGAAATCTGAGCAATTCTTCAAATTCTTCACCACCATCTGATGGTCTATTGCGGAATGATTTATTGAGATAATTGCTGTATTTATTTCTGAAGGTGATCATAATCTTTCAGTTTGCTTCCTTAAAGCTCTGTTTGGTTTGTATTTGATCTTTATTGTTCGTTGTATTTTTGATTGTTGTATGGTTTTGTCTGTGCTGTATGGTCTAAATTTATATAAATCAATAAACTGATAATCTGATTTTTTTATATATAAAAAGGATACAAATGTGCAAGCAAACAGTGAAGGAAGAATGAAAGGATTTTGAGGAATATATTGTTAATAGCATCAAGACTGCCAATAAAGAATCATTTATATCAGGAGCAGATCCCTACTATGCAGGTGGTTGAACCATTGGTGGCAATAAAAGAGATGAACTAGAGGAGGACAAGGAAAATGTAGGGAAGCTAAATGTGTGGCAGGATGTTTTTAAATGATGGCTCTTATGATAGCTGCAGGAGTCTATTACTAGTACAGGGACATACTTTAAACTTCAGCCTCAATTTAGTGGCTCCAGGATTGGTCTGTCAGTTCAGTAGGTGCTTCGAAATCTGCCTTGAACCAGCAATTGTCCACCTGATTACTGTAACTTGAGTCTCAAGCAGACATCTTCCACGTCCTCTGCCGCTGCCTGATCCTCTTAACTGAGAATATCAGAGTTGAGCCTAGGGCTTTCTGCTTGCAAAGCATATATTCTACAAATGTAACTCCTTCTCAAGAATATTTTAAAGTCTTCTAGCTTTCCTAATATTATAAAAGTAGTGTCTCTGGAAATGAAATTTGGGGAGGAGAAACCTGTGCGCATGAGCTGGCGTAATGGCCAAGCTTTCCTGTGCAAGATTTGTTTTCTTTTTTCTTCCTTCTCTGTCCGAAATACATGTTCAAAAGTTGTACATTTAAAAACACTCAACACAATGGATCTCACTCAGAAACGTTTTTGAACCATGTCTTCCTTGGTGTCTTTCTCATGAGCTGAGAGAGAACCAATTTTCTCACAGTAGGCTGGAACAATCGGTTAAGCTTGATGATAACATGAGTCCATTTCCACATCCCGTCCTCCATTTACAGACAGAGATAAGTCTGTGATCATATCTGCCAAAAAATAACTGTAGGCTCCCTTGTTTTGATATGCTCAGTTTTTAGGTTTGAACATATGTTGAGGGAGATAATTCTCCTGATGAATATGTGTTTGGGGCCTTTGTGGTGAGTATCTGAGAGCACAGTCCTTTGCTTTGTTGCACAGGGGTAATATAGAAAGTTAAGTCTCAGTTCCTTCAGTGCATAGACTAATGTCTGCATAGTATCGGGAAAAACAGCTAAGGGTCATTTTCTGTGGTTTGAAGTTCCACAGATATAATCATTGATGGATCATAAGGGTCCCAGGACTGTTGGTAAACTTGGTAGAGTGATATTTAAATCTGATTGCTTTGTAGTTAATTATAATCCTGATGAATTTCAAGGTAGATTAAACCAATATTTTAATTTAAAAAAAGTTTAACAATTTAAATTGGATGTTTTTATTTACATTGGATTTTTAAAATGTAAATAGATTTTCCAAATTTGTATTTCTTTTAAAAATATGCATAGAATTAAAAGACTGAATTTCTCTCAACTCTCATTGAAAACAGTGGTTGAAACCAGATCTCGTTATAAATGTGCTAGTTAAGTCTTATACCAAGAGATACATACAATTGATCTCTCTGTCACACTGACTGACATTCATTTACCTTCAGTATAAAAAAGCAGAAGAATTCATATCTCTGTTTAGTCTGTGAATAAAAATGAAACTAGGAATGTGGAAGGTTGGAGCTGGCTGTAGAAGCTTTAAGTACAGTGGACATGCATTTACGGTTGTGAGTTAAATTTTTTAGAAAATAAAACAAAATGATCTATGGTGGCCTTTCAGTGCCTGGTTCAAGATTCACTGCCATCTGCATCTGTAGGGCTTCTTAGTTGCTTCTCTTCTCTGTCTTCTCTGCTCCCTTGGGGAAATTTTCCAAGTATAATACCTACATAAAAGCATCCAGAAGCCCATGACTGGGCAGGTAGGTGCTATGCAAGTAAGTTTTGTGGACAATCACCAGCTTGCAGGGTTACGGTAACAAATATAAAGTATGGCCTAAATCCAGTGGTTAGTCCCAGGTCGAATAGACCCGCCGAATCAGTGAGATTCAAGATAAGGTTGGACTTGCCAGGTTCCTGTTCATTCGCTGGATCCGTTCTAGTTCAGAGTAACAGATTTAGACCTAAATACTATTATGTTTATGTGCATGATTTACTTCTTAAAATAATGTACTGGCACAGTGTCCACAGCTTGACACAATAGATTATGTACTTTGTTGTTGTTTGCTATCAAGTTGATATTGATCCTATGGATGAGATCTTGTAGTTGCCAAGCTCCGGTCTTGCAAACTTAGGGCTGTGGCTTCCTTGATTGAATCAATCTATTTGTAATGCAGCCTTCCTTATTTTTCCCTTAGTGCCTTCCAATTAACTAAGCATTATAATCTTTTCCAATGAGTCATGTCCTCTCATGATACGTCCAAAGTACAACAGCCTCTATTTAGTTATTTAGGCCTTCCCAGACTAGCATTTCCATCGCCTCCTGTCTATTGCCTTGCTGCTTTGCTAATAGTAATTGATGGATTGTTAATTGCTGTATATTTTAAGGGGTTGGTTTAGGTGAGTGGGTGGGCGGGATTGGATATGTTTTTAATGTCTTTTAATGTCTTTTAATGTATAATGTATTTCATGTTGTTTGCCGCCTCAACCCATGTGGAGAGGCGGGACACAAATAAATAATAATAATAATATAATATAATATAATATAATATAATATAATATAAAAATATAATATAATATAATATAAAAATATAATATATTATTATTATTATTTTTGGTCTGGGGAGAGTTCAGGCCTGATTTCCTCTGTGACCTATTAGTTTTTCTTTCTAGTAGTCCATAGAACTTTCCTCTAGTACTATATTTCAAATGCATCGATTTATTTTTCTTTCTCCTTTTCTTCATTGTCCAGTTTTCACAAACACACAGAAATTACCTAAATTAATTTTTTTAAAAATCTGGAAAAAAGATATGAAATGCACTCTCCTACATATTGTAAATTGCTCTATTAACATTTTAATGATCGTAGTTACATCATTGTTTTAAAAAATGCAAAATAATATAAGAGGAAGCTTGATTTAAATAGGTGATTTAAATGAGGTTTTTTTTTCCTGGGTGATTTAAATGAACTTGAACAGTCAGTACACAAGGAATTTAAAGAATGCTAAACATGGTGGCCTGAACCCTACTGGCTGGTTCTGACTAGATTTAGATCTATTAAATCAATTGTTGAATGGTGAGTCACAATTAAATCCCACTGAGTCGTTGTTTCAGTTGTGTTTCTCGACCCACACGTTCTTAACCAAGGTGACCTGTCTGCATACGTCTGTAAACCTATCTCCCCTACTCCATCCTTGTAGCATCCTAGCACCATCAGTCCTAACTTTTGCTTCCCAGCCTGTTCCCACTGTCCTCCTCCATCAAATACCATGCAACCCAAGCGCCCTTTGGATATAATGTAATGGCAATTAGCAATAGTTAGCCTGGGTACATTGTAGACCTTTAACATATATTAGAACAGTTTGCAACGAATACACCTTCAACATTTTAGATTTTTTTTCCAGGCTTCTTTTTTTATTATATATGTATTATATATTTATTTTATTATATATTTATTAGTTTATTATGTAAACAAAGCAATACAAATGGTCACACTTAAAAATAATACATAAGATATATAATAAAAAGAGGGAAAAAATTCAAAAAGAAATTTATATACGGTTACTGCTGTTACAAATGGAGGTAAGATTCCTCTCCCAAGTTCTGTAACCATCACCTAATTGAAGTATATTGATACATTTATTACTATAATGAATAGTTTCCATTTATAATTAACCCATGTACATAATACTTCCAAAAAGAAAAAACCCTCTTTTGATGAGTTTATATTCAAAGCATTAAATAAAATTCGGTACCTCTATTTTTACATAAGCAAGTAATTTTTACCGTTTATAAACGTTGTTAATTACCTCAACCTGTACTCTGCTGATATATAAATAATTTCACATCATTCTCCGCATTCATTCAAGTTATTCAAAATGCTCATCTAACCAATTAGTAATATTTGAATGATGCGGCGGGCTAGATAGGTTACTTACCAGTCTTCACTACATTGTTATTTTGTTATTTTCAATATAAATGAGATCTGTTCTTAGCAGTTAGTTTGAATGTTAATGATTATATATTATTCAACACTATTTTTTTAAAATTTTCCTTAACAACTGTCAGAAAATGTGCGACAAATAAACCAGAATTCTGTCGGTTGACCCCAACCTACCTTCTCCATTATGGAAATGATCAGACCAGCCTGTCTTGCAGTGATGTTTTCAGGATAATAAACTGAGATAATCAAGGATTTCTGATTCCAGATGGTATAATAGTAACAGCAACAAAATGACCCCTGTTTAATGCTGAAATATTGAGGTAACCAGGAATGGATTTTTGTACAGGGTGGGGATTCCCTTCGCTTCTGGAACTCAGAATAAAAATTCAGATTTTTGAAATATTAAGTGCATGTCTTCTTGTGCGAGGTTTTGCCTGACAAATTTCAGGTTTCTATTAAGAGACCCAGCCTAGTGTGATGGTTTGAGCATTGATTGGTGATCCTGGAGACCAAGGCTTGGTTTACCACTCAGCCATGGAACCTACTGGGTGACGCTGGATGTGTCACACACTCTCAGCCCTAGAAAAGTGTGTGATAGGCTTGCCTTAGGATTGCTATATGAAATGACTTGAAGGCACACAATAAAAAAATTGAACAACAACAACAAAGACGAAATAGCCCACATAGGCCTTCCATCTGGGAGATCAAGTCTACTTTCCATAGTGAGAATGCAGCCATTGAGGAGCTCAGGGCAAGGCAAACATGCCACTTGGAGTAGCTCTTGTGCCTGGACAATTATATTATATTATATTATATTATATTATATTATAATCATTCCACTTTAATTTCCATTGCTGCATCCTATGGAATCCTGGGGTTTACAGTTTTGTGAGGCATTATTGCTCTTTGGCTGGGAATTTTAAGCACATCGCCCTGGCCTGCAAACTCAAGAATTCCATAGGATGGAAATGTGACAGTTAAAGTGGAATCATAGTGCTATAACTGTGCAGTGTGAAAGGGCACTAAGTCTAGGATATGAAGAGTTAATGTTAAAATTAATACCAAGTAGAGTCAGAGTTGGTGTGCAGAAGAAAAGAAGGAATTCCAGAGGTAAGTGTTAAAAATAAACGAAACAGTGTCCCAGTCAACTCTGTTTGGGCTACTGAGAAGCACATCTCTCTTGCAGAAATAGTCTTGTTCCTCTGGGATTGACACAAAGACTCTTTTGTAGCAGCTCCATTGCACATCTGTTTTAGTATCTCTGACTGCCAGACATTTTGCCTTTTCCAGGGAGAACTTTTCTCCTCCAGCAGATTCATTTTGCAGTACCTTGTTCTTTGGTATATGTATCCTATTTCCTGGGTTTGTTTGTTTTTTCTTGGTTAAAAATATGAAAAAATGAAAACACACCTGACAGTAAACCTCAGGATATAATTGTGATGTATTTATCTTTCCTCTAGGAGTAGGTGCACACAATATAGTTTCCAGATAATAGTTCTGACTGTTTGTTCCCCAAACCCATCTACATGTTTAGGTGCAGAACTGCTGAGTACAGCTGTTGTTCCACTTGGCACTGCACTGACGAAAATGTCACATAATTTAGAAATGGGCTCTCTTGGATTTGCAGTCTGTATTTAATTGCATTCCTTACATAAAGCAACTTATCCAGTAAGAGATTCAGTATAGAATCCAAACAGAATAAAAGATTATTTGGGAGCAAATGGTCAGGAACTTGGTCCCAGTAGCCTAAATCCAGCTGCTAGTCCCAACTTAAATAGACAGTTGGATAAACTGCTGAAGTATCGGACATGTCAGATATGCTTCAGCTAACAAAGTAGATGTGTTCCTGGGTATTATTTCTTTAACAGAACATTTCGTAGCAGAGGCAGAAATAAAGTAAGAATAAGTTAGGCTCATACACCACAAAAAGAGCAGTTCAGCTTGTTTCAATAAACTTTTCATTCAATACTTAACAGTATGCATTTGCAAAATGAAATAACCTGGTCAGATGAACTTTGTATAAGTAAACAAAACCTTCTAGAGACCACGTGAAGACTCCTTCCAAAATGCATTCCATGGATGTCTGCCTTGCTTTTGTTCTTTATCACGCAGCATCTCACTGTGGCAGTCTGAAGCTTTGAGCACAGTTCTGCTTACCATATAGCTTCTATCAACATCAGGATGATTTCTGACAGAACATGTAAGGCAAGAGAAATCTCACTCGTACGATCAGACAAAATCTTTACTGTTAACACTCTCTCTGGGACAACATCTTCATTGTTATCTGCATTGCCTGGGTTCTTTTGTGCCCCTTGTTTCTCTGTTGTCTCTTGAAGTTCTTTATTTGTTAGTGGCTCACTAAAGCTATCCAATAAATCCTAGACTTTGTCCCTGTCAGCTTCATCAAAGCCAAGTGCCTTCCAAGTTTCTACAACTTCACCATTAACTGCAGGGATCTCAAGTTTCAGTCCAACAAGATGTTTTACCACATTGGGCCACAACTTCTGCCAAAGGTCATTAAGACCCTTATCAGTCAGCTCCTCCAAGGCACCTCTGATATTGCTGATAGCTTTTATTATGCTGCAGTTTTGCCATTATTATTTGATTGGTTGTTGCTGCTTCTCATTTGCCTAAAGCAATTGGCTAGAAAGCGTACTTTACGTAGTGGACTTTAAATGCTGCTGTATCAGCATCATCTTTGGTTATAGAAGCAATGTTGTGTTTAGTGGGGGGGGAAATCACCTCTCAGGTATGTAGGTTTGAAATTGAGCCAAAGTTTGGAGGGTGATCCAGAACATTTCCCAGTAACAGCAGAGAATTGGGTTCAAAGTTAACGTTGCACACAATAAAACTGAACAGTGGGACAAAAAAAAAAGGTGTCACTAAACAGGATAACACATCCTTTGTTACCCAGCTTATGCTGAATTTTGATTTTATGGGCAACTTTAGTTTGGAAAGAAAAACCTTAATGGCTTGAAGTGTCTCAGAATGGTAATAAGCAGTGGTTTAAGTTTTAGATCTCCTGAAGCATTTCTGCCCAGCAGCAGGGTGCAAAGATCCTCAGCTGTCTTGACTCCTGGAGTTCTTTTCTCATCTTGGGACATAATAGGTTTTGAGCTCCAAGGTTTTCTAAAAAAAGCCCTGTTTCATCTACGCTGAACATCAGATTTGGAGGGTATATTCCCAGCTCCATTACAGCTCTGGGCTGGATGGGGAGTTCCAGTTCCTGGATGTCAGCACTTGCAACTTTGCCTGCAAATGTGAACACTATGAATTCTGGCACATTTTTTACATTCCTCAAACCGTCCATGGGAAGCCAGAAATGTCTGTGTGGCATCTTCATTTTCCTGCACCTTTAACTGGTCAAAGAGACTTAATGCTGTTTGCTGTATACCATACCTGGTATACCCAGACACTCAACATTCTCTCCATTTTCTCCTTGACACTGCACTCTGTATGTGTCAATGTGCCTCCAATGAGACAGTTGTGGTTTTGCACAGAGAACTTGATTTGGACTGATTAGTCTAAAAAGATCCTTACAATTTATTGTAAAGGAGCCCTTGTGGCGCAGTGGTTAAGTTCTGGTACTGCAGCAGCAAGGTTGTGAGTTTGATCCTGCCGGGCTCCAGGTTGACTCAGCCTTCCATCCTTCTGCAGGTTGGTAAAATGAGTACCCAGCCTCTTGGGGGCAGTTAGGTGAAATACATTGTAAACCACTTAGAGAGTGCTTAGCTGATAAGCGGTATATAAATACACATGCTATTGCTATTATGCCAGCCCCCGAGACAGTCCTACTTGACTTTTTCTTTCACCACTCTCCTTACGTTTTTCATTTTGGTGGCCAAGCTTAAGGGATTCTGGAAGCCACAGCTGTTTCCCTTGCCTGCTGTTGCTGGTTCTAACACACACTGCTGTAGTAGAATCATAGTCTGTCTCAGCTCACAGAGACACCTTTTCCCAGTTTGTGCAGACACACGTGGAGTAAACAGTGCTTCTGGTGCATTGTTTAATTACAAACACCCCTCTGCAATCTATCATTGAAATTCTGTGTTTCTTTAGCACATCCTCCTTTACCAGCTGTAGCATCCTCCTGCTGCTGTGTCTGCAAAAATGAAACAAAACAAAAACAAAAACTCCCAGCAAGATGGTGGAGGAGGAGGAACAGGAGCGTGCAGAGTACACACAGTACAGAGATGACACGATAGCTATCTTGGAGGATGGAGCAAGTCTGTTTTATCCTGCTCGAAAGACTACAATATGGACCAATGGATTCAAATAACAATAAAAGAGATTCCACCTAAACATTAGGAGGAGCTTCTTGGTTGTAAGAACATGACTATAAGAACTGTTCAACAATGGAATGGTCTGTCCCAGAGAACTCTCCTTCTTCGGGGACCTTTGAGCAGAGGTTGGGTTTACATCTTCAAGGACTACTTTGGTTCTGTATTCCTGCATGGCAGAGACTTGGATTAGATGGCCCTTGAGTCCCTTTCAGCTCTAAGATTCTGTGATTCTACAAGGTGGAAAGTGAAGAGGGCTTGTTGGGTGGGGGAGCTCAGAAGGCTGCAAGCCTTGTGGGAAGGATCTCTTGGGCTGATACTGCTGGGAGGCTTTTTTGTTCCACTAAGGATGAATGTGTGTGTGCCTCTGTAATTGTGAAGGAATATGTTTGTAATCATGCAAGCTCAACAGAAGTTTTGCAAGCAGAGGATTTGTTAACTGAGATATGCCTGTATTGTTGGACCATGCTGGCTAGGATGTGGGTAGGACTTGCAGCCAAGAACATCTTGAGGGCTGCATGATTCACATCTCTGATTTAGGTCATTAACCAGGTTTATCTATTTTACAGTCCTCCCTCCACATTCGCAGATTTGACTTTTGTGAATTTGATTATTCAGAAGGCACATGCGTTCCCCCCATTTTCCTCCTCCCATTCCCTTGCATTTTTAAAATGGATATTGTTTTTTTCCTTTTGGGTGAGCAAAGCCTCCTCCCACTGCTGGAGGCATGTCCTCTCTGCCATGTGGCTGCATATTCTGCTGTGTAATGGCTGATGATTGATCAGATGCTCTCTTTTCTCCTACCCCTTCTTTCTCAAGATGGCCACTGGAAGTAGCTAGAAAGCCAGAACTCTGCTCTTCTCTTTCTGAGGGGAAAGTACCTAGTCTGTTTCTTCCCGCTGGGAATGCAGGAAGGCAAAGCAATTGGAGGGGGAACCTCTGGAGGAGAACAGGAGGGGGATTGAAGGGGGGAGTTATTCGTTTTTTTTCTCACTTTCATGAGGGTTCTGCGCCCTGAACCCCTGTGAATGTGGAGGGGCTACCCTACTTGCTTTTACTAGCTTAAAAACAGGATAGCAAATATGTATTACTGTCTGTTTGTCTCATCTCATTTGAGATCTGTTTCATCTTATTTCTACAATATTTTGTAGTTTAAGAGAAACAACAGAATTCCATAAAAACAGTCACCCCTCCACATTTGCAAGTTTGATTATTTGTGAATTATTTGCACTGTCTCCACCACTGCCCTGTGCCATTTCTAATAGGGACTTATAAATTTTGCCTCACATTTGCAGTCCTTCTACAAGCCTCACAAGATTGAGAGAAAGTGAGAGAGACTGTGCTTGTGAGGCAAGGCTTTTAAGTCCCTTTTTAAAAAAGACATAGGGCAGCATTGGAGGCAGGAGCAAGCCCCACCGGCCACCCACTTTTTCCTTTGAAGGAACCTGCCTCCTTGCAGGCAGAACTGGGCAGCTGACATGCTTCCCACCATGGATTCAAATATATTGTGTGCTGTGCATTTGAATCATGGTAGGTTGAATGCACTGTTTGTACTTTTTTTGTGCATTAAACATCGTTTAGCTGCCCTGTAGATATTCATGTTTTTTTTTCTACTTTAGCAGGGGTCCTATGAACCCCTGTGAATTTGCGGGAATGACTGTATATTTAAATATGTAATTTAAAATATATTTTCTCTCAATTTACAGTTCTGTGGGTTCCTGTGCCCCAACCCCCATAAATGTACCAATATGACCGTACATTTAATATATAATTTAAAATATATTTAAAATATATTTTCTCTCAATTGATATTTCTGCATGGATTATGATCTTTTTTTAAAAAAAAAATTGGGACGTATGAAAGCTAGTGGAACTAACTTCTGCTCTGCATAAAAATCTCGGAGGTGCAGATCATCTGTACCCAAACTCACAAAAATCAGGTTTCTCCATCATCCCTTTTAATAGAATACCTGATTCAGTCACTGAATATGAAACACTGTGTTGTATTTAGCACTGCTATGCACTGCACAGGTGACCTTTGCTATAAATTAATAAAAGGTGAATTTTTTTTAGGAAATACATATACAGAAAGAGAAAAAAATGAAGTGAGCAAGCACATTGCCTTTTCGTCATTTCTGTTCTAGAATCAATTTTCTGTACTGCTTGAAATGCCTAGTCTTTCAGAAGAATGAATATTGCAATGCAAGTCAGGTCTGACTATAGACGTTTTTGGAAGGGTGAAGTTGTGTTTTGTTGGTACTTCCTTCCAGTTGGTGGTTGAGAGTTGAACCTGTTATGAGAAATCAAACTCCTGATTTAGATTGTCATGAAAGTTGTTAGTTCAGTTTCAAAAATTACTGTATTTTTACTTTCAGAAAGACATTTTGGGGATTTTCTGCTTCAGATGGCAGAATACCTTATGTTCTGCATAACATAACAGGCAGAGAGGGTATCTGACCCAAACAGAATTCTGTTGGCTGTGAATCTTCTGCATCAATAATTCAGGTGGTGGTAACATCTGAAACCACCATTAAGCCCCACTGTTACATTTTGGTCAAACAGGAGCTCTGGTTAGCCATAACTGTGTTTAATGTTGGTCAGCATAGTGCTTAGCTGTGGTTGAGGCAGGAGAGAAGAATTTGTTTATTTTTATTCAGTTACCCTAAGATGTATACTCTGCAGTTCCTCTCCGGATGAAGAAGGTAATACCAGTTAAAAACAAAACACCCAAGGATTGTTGAAATGATATTAATTCCGTTAAAAATTCAACTAACCAAAGCAGTGGATTTTTTTAAAAAAAGAATATGCTCATAATAGTGAGCTAGAGTGCATTAAAAATAACAATCCACCGGATGTCTAAGGGGCAATAAATTAATCAATATATTTTGCTAGATTTGTTTGCTGGAGCAGAAATGCTTTCATATGAGAAGAGAGCGTGTAATTTTGAAAAGAGCCCATGAGCTTTTAGTTCTGGTTTTCTGAGTATTTTTTTTTTTCATTGGCCCTTGTGTGAGCTGGTTGGAGAAAAGCAGTGAGTCAGTATGGAATAAGCAAAACATTTCTAACAAAATGCCAACTGGAAATGTGGTGAATGAAGGTGTGTGGGTCTCAGCTGTGGAAGAGGAGGTAGAGGTGCGGAGGTGGGCTGTCACTGATCTTGTGCAGAGAAATGAGCACCAGAACTGTAAGCGGATACAGCTTCCAATGTGATTTCTAGCTAACTGATTTCTAGGAAATGGGATACAAAAGAGCCTTTGTCTGTGGCGGCTGCAAAGTCCCTTTTCTGGCCAATGCACAGTCATGCCAGCCAGTCGCGACGATGGGTGATGCATGAGAGTAACAGATCCGTTACTGTGCAGAACTCCCCGCCGTTGCCCCCTCGGAGTGGAGCAAACTCTTCACTGAATTCTGAATGAACGATTGCTACAGCCAGCCCTCCTTAATAGGGAAAACACGTGATTTGGGATTTGGCTGGGTTTTTTTTTTTTAAAAAACTGTCTTCTCTCTCTCAAGATGTCTCTCAAGAATTTGTTCTTAAAAAGCTGCTTTTAAAATGTGTTGCAAATATTGTCTCTCCTTGCAATTAAAAGAAAGTGCTTTAGAGAAGTCTAAGAATCCAAAGGTTTGAAACCAAATAAACAAAACAAGGTCTATTAAATAAGCAAATAAATAACATCTATTAAATAAGCAAATAAATAAAACAACATCTCATAACCTCCCCATTAACTGATCAGATGAATAGCATTTCAACCATAATACCTTGTGGACTTTCAGGAAAACAAAGCAAAAGATGTAATTGACAGATTAATACATTGAAATAGTCGTTGATGAATAGGTAGAACTGATGCTAATGGCTGTATTTATTTTCCTAGTCTGTTTAAATAACTAAAAAAACCCCTATTGTTTTAGTAGTGTTTGGCTTTGTTGACTAAAAGCTTGGACAGGCCCTAGCACTGGGCAGCATGAGGCAGATGCTGGAAGATGACATTCCCTTCCTTTAGAGAACAGAGCTTTCCCTTCCACATGATCCGTCCTTATCTACTAAACTGTTCAGCTGTGCTCAAATGTGGTAGAGGATGCTATCTCATCACCAGTATTGAAATAAGTGTTGTCAGCTTTTGAATGTGGAATGGAGGAGGGCCCTCATCTTCTCATTAGCTTCTATTAGCAGAATGTCTTGGGATGACTCTACCAGAATTTCAGTGCAGAATGACAACATGTCCTTTAATGCCTGGTGTTGGGGACTCACAATCTCTGAAGGCCATCAGCAACTGGAAGTGCTACCTTGTATGTTGAACTTATGGATGCTGATGGTTGCTCCATCTGAAAGAATCAGGTGATGGGGAAGACCTGAGATATTGGGAAACTGCTGTACTATTGGGTTAGATGGACAAAGAAGGTGAGGTGATATAAGGTTGCTTCCCATTACACTTCCTTCAGTGTTACAAAGAGCACCCACTCGGATTTTGGTAGCATACAGGGTGATCACCTAATTGTTCAAACTGTGGAATCCTTTAACTGGTTTACAGCCATGAATTGTATTACCTATAGAACATCCCCCTTTTTTCAGCCAGTTCTTGACTCTCACAGCCTTGTAATAACTGTATTCATTCCTGGTTGCTTGTTAATTTATTCATTCTCATCCCTTCTCATCCTTTTAAGAGCTATGTGAATCATACATGGTCCTTCCCTCTCCCATTTTACCCTTACCCTTAACCCTGTTCACTAGGCTAAGCTAAGAAGAGAATAACAATGTGAAGATCATCCAGTGATCTTTGTGACTAAGTGGAAATTGGAACTGGAGTTTGCATGACTCTAGTCTGACACTCTGAACCAGAGATGGAGAATCTCAGGCTCCGAGCTTGAATCTGGCCCTTTTGGTTCAGTTCTCTGGGCTTCCCCAGATGGCTACGCCAGCTTACTTAAAAACACCAGAGTTTGGTAGTTTCCCAGCAGTTCTGCAGGCTTTCCCCATTCTTAAAGGCTGACTTCCCTTTTCTAAAGTTTAGTTATTGGCAATAGGAGCTTAAAACTTTATGGTGGTATTTTTGTCCTCACTTTGCTTTTGCCCATGCCCAGAACAGGAATGTGGCCCCTGAGAACTTCTGTTGCTCTAACATTTTTATTGTGTCATAGCTGTGGGGATTAAGGCAGAGTGTCTGTATCATCTTTCTTAGCATCGCAGGCCAGTCAGTTCAAACCAGGCTGACATGAGGAAGCTGTGAGTAATTGCAACCAGTGCCTCTAGTGCCCATATTTGTCAGCATTGGAGAGAGGATTCCAAGTTAGATGATGAAATTTCCAGTCAAGCTTAAGCTACAATACTTCCCTCTCTCTCCTTCTCCTCCTTTTTGTGGTAATTAACCACAGTCTTTAATGTGTCCCCTAAATGTTGGCATCTACCACCTTTTTCCAATGTGATATATCAGAGGTGTTGGCTTATGATCCCATGACTGTTCTAGCTGAGCATGATGGGACATTTAGCCGAACACGTCTGAGAACATCAGAGTATTTTTTTTAAAGTGGTCTAAAAGGATTGTTGCTGTGTTATCATCATCCACCAGATAAATATCAGCAGGCTTTGAGGACCCCGCCCCCCGCAAATTCACAAAGAGTCATTTATGTGTGGGAGTTTAAGGAAGTCCTAGATACAATCCAAGAAGAACTGAGCATGTTCCATGGCCATGTTGTTGCTGTTTGGTTTCAAGTTATTTCTGACTTACGGAGACCCTGCCACAGGGTTTTCTGGAGCTTGGGAGCTTGGCTGAATGGGGAATCAAGCCCTGCTCTCCAGGGTTGTAGTCCAACACTCAGTGTACTGACTACCTACTGCTAGGGTAGAAGGAAGTAAAGGGAATGGAATGGAGTACTGTGGAAGAAGCCATGGCTAGCTGTGACCAAGAGCAGGAGCTGTCTAGCCTCCAACATTTTTTTGCAGGTTCCCCTTGGCATCTTTAACAGTTTGTTAAATTCATTTAAAGATAAGGGATGTCTTCTGTTGGTTAGTAAACTTGTCTTTCCATTTGTGTTTTATTGTAAATAAGCTGCACTCCAGTAAACTTAAGAATCAGCTCAACATAGAGAACTATGGCAGAGGAAAGTTTTCCTGACATGTGGGTAGTAGTATCAGTGTTTCAAGCTACTGTTAAAAGTCATAGAAGCAGAACTGGTAAAACAGACAGTAGCCTTATCTTTGTGCCGGATGAAGTGAGGAGTTAATCGCTCTCAGAGGAAGATGTCAGTATTGTTTCCTGTTAAAAATATTTCTGTTAACTCATAGTAGCTAATGTTGTAGATTTGCAGATAATTAGCATTTAGTTGCACATGATGATTTCCTAGCAATGGGGTCAACAGCCAGGCTCATAAAACAGTAAAGGAAGGAATAGAATTAAGCTGTATAATTAAAGACTTAACCTGCTGAATGCTTAGACATGTCTTGACTTGGAATGTGCTGTTTTGTTCAGGAGGTAAAACTTCATTTCAGCAAAAATGATATATGATTTACCTTTTGGGACAAGGCTGATTTCTTTCCGATTCAAGTAGCAGCTCCACAAAGTACCAAGCAGAAGTCTTGAATGAGTTCTAAATTTACCAGCCCAGGTCCAGATAAAATACTGGGTTGGAAATCTATCATAGAATTTGGGGGGGAGACTTTTTTGATTGCAATCCCCCCACCAGTGTGGCTACTGCCTGGAGATTCTGGGAGTTGTAGTCCAAAAAAGAAGATAAACACTGATAAATAAACTTACCTGTCACTAGGGTGTAGTTCAGCGGCCCTTCCACAAAGAAGGTTCCAGGTTTGATCTCTGGAGTTTCTAGATGGGATTTTGAAATATTCCTGCCTGAAATCCTGGCAGCCACCACCTTTCAGTGGCAACAGTTCTGTGCTAGTGATCTGATAGAGTGAAAGACACCTTTCTGTGTTTTATTGCTTGTTGTCCCTTACCCAGTATCCCTGCTAATACCCAGGGATTCCTTAGTAGAAAGATCAACACAAAACACATTCTCTAAATGAGACAGATGTCTGAAAATCCACTGGTTTACATTGAAAAGCAAGTTCAATGATGAAGTGTTGTAGAAAAATGAAGTGCAACATTTAAATCCACAAATGCCTCTCTGGGTGTATTAAAGTTTTAACAATTCACATAGGCGGTTATCATTTCCTGATGTTCTTCCCTATTTAAACTTGTGTAGGATTACTCCAAGAGCCAGCATGATATAGTGGTTTGAGTTGGACTACAGCCCTGAAGACCAGGGTTTGATTCCCTGCTCGGCCATGGAAACCCACTGGGTGACTTTGGACACGTCACACACTCTCAGGCTTTTGGAATTGTGGTACTGACTCCTGAGCTCAAACCAGCTTGCTTCTACGCTATAACTAACCCATCACACCTCAGCTGTATCTCCGCTCGTCCCTTAATAAGATAAGAACAGCCGAATTGGATAAAACCAAAGGCTTGCCTAGCCCAGTGTTGTCTTCACACCTTGGCCAGAAAGTTGATTGTTGGGAGCCCAGAAATAGAGCATGAATGAGAACCCAGTCTCTTTATGTGTCTGTTGACAGGGTGCTGCTGGCAGAGGAAGACTTAACAAAACCAAAAAATAATTTCGTAAGCAAGGTACAGGACGTCAAGCGTGTGTTTTTTTTAACCACTTCCTGCATGGGCCAGTCAGTTTCATTGCTGAATCAACTTCTGGAATTCAGACGTAAAACTTAAGGCAGTCTGAACAGTAACCGCATGTATATTTCCATAGTATTAAACAGCTCATGTTACTTTCTTACAAAGCGTTAATCAAAATTGCAGAATATATTTCAGCATAACCAGTAGTGCATTTTAGGTGCTTTAGAAATAACTACCATTTTTTGTTTTTTGTTTCTTTTACTAATGTATTATTTTACCTGTTAATTTTTGATGTCTGCTATTAGAGTAATTTTACTTAGGAGATAACCAGTCCTAATTCTATGCCTGTGTGTATATGCTTTGTGTTTATAAAACTGAAACTTCCTGTGATAATGACAGAAAATAGCTGTATTGTGGCAACAGAGACAGCTAAATAGAGAGATCTTTGCCCTGGATGCTTTTGTGTCTTGTCTTAAACTCTCTTGTGTGTGTGGTTTCTTTTTAAGTTGAAACCACAAAGGATTGTCTGTCTTATGTGCTCATATCTCTCTCTCTGCTTCCCCCTCCCCATTTTGTAAGTGAAGGCATTTCCTGCACTTGAAGGGTTTTGTTAAATCTTTCTCTGTGCAACTTTTCTGAACCTTGCTCCTTGTTGACTCTGAAAACTTTTTTGGAAGTACAGTTCCCCTTTTAGAAATGCATGCCCTGACAGGAAGTGCGTAGCACTCGTAGGATTTAGTTTCCACTACAGAAGTCAGTATGTCCTTTAAATGTCTGAAAATCACAGCCCGGTGTTTATTGAACAGGACAACTGTCTCTTTAGAGAGAAAAGTTTTGCCCAGTTTTGGATCTTGTGTTTATTTCTTTTTCATGGATCAATAGTGTTACAGTTGGTTTTCATGGGCATGTTATTATTTTTAATCTATATTCCATCTTTTCTTGAGTTCAGAGCTCAAGGTGGATTAAAAAAATAGTTAAATATTTATAAAATACAGTCAGAATACATTAAAACCAGTTAAAAACATAAACCATAATTGCAACAGCACAACAAAAGTAGCAAATAGAAAATCCAGCATATTTTGCAAGGCCCATCCCACCTACACATTACTCGGAGGCCTGGTTGAAAAAGAGAAGTCTTCACTTGTTTACAGAAAGAGAGTAGGGATGTTGCGAGTCTGACTTCTCTGGGAAGCGAGTTCCAGAGCCTGCGGGCAGCCATGGAGAAGGCCCTCTCCTGTGTTTCCACCAGATGTAGCTGTGAGGGTGGTGGAACAGAAAAAAGGGCCTCCTCGGTAGATCTCAAAAGAGGGGTAGGTCCATAAGAGAGAATTTGATCCTTTATTCCACTTCAGGTATGGCCTCTAGTTATTACTGATCTACAAAAACCAGACATTAATGGCAAAACTGAACTTGCAAAGCAGCCATAATGCATGAATTCTACAGCATCAGAATCGCCAAGACAATGATTAGGAGCAAATGCAAGGATCAACAGCTGGCAAGAGCAGCCAGGGATGGAACTGGATGACTTTTGGTTTTCTATGGGTCTGCCATGTGTAGTCAGCTCTCAGAGCTGCAACCTGGAACATTTTCCTGAAAGTTAAATGTTCCCAGCCTCTGGATACCCTCCAAGACTGGCCATTGGACTCTGCTGGCCAGAAAAGGATATAAAAGGACTCTGTTTCGACTGGGAGTTTCCCTGATCACCTGTCCTCTGGGCTGTGTTTTGCTTCTGTGCTTTCCACTGCTATGATTCCCTGGCTTCTGGTTCTTTGCTTGTGTGTGCTTGTGTATGTGTGTGTTTGCATGTATGTGTCTTCAAGTCTCCTGTCAATTTATGGTGATCTCATGGATTTCATGGGATTTTCTGAGGCAAGGAAGGCTCAGAGATAATTTTGTCAGTTCTTTTCTCTGAAATATAGCCTAGAGCACCTGTAACTTGAAGTTACACAACAACAACATACTTGGTCTTGGTTGGTGGTCTCTCATCCAAGTACTAACCAGCTCTGTCGCTGCTTACATCTGACTTCTGCCTGCAACACAGCCTTGACAACAGCCTCTGTTTCTTGGCCTAAATCAGGAGTGAGCAATTTCTTTGGGGCCAGAGGCCAGCGGTCCTTTTTGTTTTCAGGTTTTTAGAAGTTAAAAATCCATAAAATAGTATGCATAAATCTTCATTATATATTATATATATCAAATCTTCATACCATTATTTTCAGTAAATGTTGTTACTTTAATTTTTTTAGTAAAGCAAAAATTAAGTGGTGTGGTATTGTACAGTGTGTTCAAAGACAGGCAGTACTTTGTCAGATTAGTTTTATCTGCATGCAGGCTGTGTGCGCACGTGCATTTTATTATTGGGAGAGCATTTGAACAGGCAGGGCCCTTACTGGGAATACCAAGTAAAAAGCAGTAGTACTGCTCTGTACGGTCCTGTTTAAGATCAAAAATCTCTTGGTTTTCAAAAGTGAACTTCTGATCACGTTGGAGTTTTTGTTCTTGTTTTTTTGGCATTTTGGGTAGCCCATGCAGCCCCTAGATGGATGGATGGATGGATGGATTGCTGTAAATTTGGTTAATATCCTGCTTTTCTCCCCTTTGGGATCCTGGGATGTCTGTGGGGCAGAAAATCCAGTCCCCAGACCTACCACAGTTGCCAGCCCCTGCTTTAAAAGGTGTCTAGGGCAGACAGGAAGGCAATCTTGTCTTTGCAGCAATTCTGTCTCCCATCTGTACATAGGCTCGCCTCTCTGGTGCTCTCTGTTAAACTGGTCTGTTTCTAATGGATATGGCTCATGAGGAAGCCATAAATCTTGTTTAAAAATCCTCAAAGCCTTGGACAACTATTCTCCCCATAAAAAGTGGCGACCTTATTGCCTGGTATTTGTGACTTTTATAGGGTTCTCCTGCTGTAATGTGTTTTCACACTAAGAAGCAACAGAATTCCTGTAAATGGATGGTATATCCTTTGAATGTCACAGTGAACCATGCATATGAAGAAGCTTTCTTCCCCTGAATCCTATCACTAGACCGCTTAGTTTCCTCCGGAGCAACTCTCCACTGCTTCAGGCAATGGGGGATGAATGGAACTGAGATAGTGGTCGCCAAATTCCTAGGTCCTCCCAGTTCATTGTTCAACCAGTTTCATTGTCATAGATCCTCTAAAGTAGAATTTCTCAAGCAGGGTTTCCTGGAACCCTAAGGTTTAATGAAAAGTCACTAGGGATTATGTGAGAGATTGTGACATTTTTTTAAAAAAAATTATGCAAGGGTTCCTTGAGATCTGAAAATTAGTTCAGGGTAGAAAGATTGAGAAAGAGTAGTCTGAAGGCTTAAGAGGGTTGTAATTTGGTGAGGGTGATAAATATTTTGCTAAGCAAAGACTGGAGATTTTGTGGCTTTCCACATGTTTTTGGATCATAGTTGCCACCAGCTCTCTGAATGTCGTTGGATTGTAATTCTAGCCTTTAAAATGTATGCAAAGATCCAGAAACCTGGAAATCTATGGATATGAAGATTGATGATTTGAGCATTATCCTTTTTTCATTGATAGTTAAAACTAAACTAAATTAATGAATGGGACCCAACTGATAAGTCACAAGAAGAATTTGCCTATAAATTCTAAATAATTTTGGAGTAAGCACTGTAGATTGTGTGATTCTTTCCAGGTCAGTGAGATCAGCAGTGCTGTCTTTCTCAGCAGATGCTGTGGCTGTTTGTGACCATCAGCCACTAAAACTTTTTCTGTAGTGGTCTAGTGCCACTAATACATGTAGATCTTGGTATTGAAGTTTTGATCAGACAATGTTGTTGTTGTTGTTGTGTGCTTTCATGTCTGCAGTGGGGAGGGGACACTCCAGGCCAGTAGCAGCTGGAAGTTCACATCTGGTTTTGAACAACTGGTGATTTTTTATGGTAAGCATTATAGGGACTTCTCACTGTTGTTGTGTGCTTTCAAGTTGTTCCAAGTTGTGGTGACCTTTAAACAAATCAATCACCAGATTTTCTGGAAATGACAGTGTGTGATGTGCCCAAGGTCTCCCAGTGGGTTTCCATGGCCAAGTGGGGAATAAATCCCTGATTTCCAGAGTCATAATCCAACACTCAAATTACTACATTATGCTGGCTTTCTGTTCAGGCACTATTAACATCAAATATGTGGATCTAATGCAATCCCTTACGACAATCTGATTTGAAACAGAAGTTGTATTCAGAAGAACTATTAAGTCTCTAATTCCCAGCAGCCCTAGCCATATAATCAGTGATGAGGGAATGCTGGAAATTGCCATATTCCAGAGGGTCACACATTTCCCACTGCTATTTTAAGAGATTCTTGTCCCATCCATCAAGTTCAAGTTCAAGGAAGAAAGAGCATGATTGTGCAATTTAAGTCAGTAGTATAGATAAGCTCTCTTAACTCCCTGTTAACTGCTCTATTTTATACATCCCAGCTATATGCTGGTCTTTTTCTACTGTCGACAAGGGGAAATATTTTTGACTTAAAGTCTTAATTAAAAAAAAAAATCACCTTAAATCTAGGCTTTACTAACTTGTTGCACTTCTGTCAGCTACATGCATACTTGCTCTCTTTGCATTTTTTGAAAAAAAAAGGTGATTGTTGAAATACGTTAAGCTTATTTTTACAGCCCACATAGTAGATTTCTTTTAAAACCTGTTCTTCCATTTATTACTCTTTCAGCCTCAGAACTGTTGAAAAAGAGGCTTCTTTCCAAGTTTTTGCCTCTCATCACAAAGCCAAGCTTCTTCTAAGAAGATAATGGTATCATTGGTTCTAGGACCACCTCCTTTTAAGAAGCCTTCCCTGTCCGTGAAAACAGGAAAAATTATCGTAAGCAAAATATACCGGTTTTCCTCTGAAAATCAAAGAGGCCAACAGGGGTTGAACGGCTTGTGGCTCAAAAGCTGCTATTCTTCATTCAAGGCTGAAATCTTTTCCCAAAATGAGAGAGCAAATTCATTCCTCAGGAAGAACTGCTGTGACATTTTGTTGCCTGAGGCAGATGCCCCCCCCACCGCCATCCCAGATCAAAATTCATGTACTCAAGAGCTGGGCTAAAGTATTTTGCCAATTGAGGGAAGTGGGGGACCAGTGTAGTATAGTGGTCTGAATGGTAGACTAGGACTTGAAGACACTTGCATTTGAGCCATGGTAATCTTGGTTAAATCATACTCTCTGCCTTAGAGGAAGGCAGTGGCATACTTCCTCTAAATGATAAATCTTGCCAAAAAAATACCTCTCTGTAATATGTTGGTCATAAGTTGGAGTTGAATTAAAGGAAAACGGCAACAATAACAATAATGAAATAACTAATAATTTGCTAGCCTTTTACGAACCCCTGAATCAGTCATGTGAGACAGCTGCCTCGTTCAACCTGTTGAATAGTGATTGAGGTTCTGGCTTTGAGTTGTGGTTTGCAACCCTGATTTTCAGCCTGTGCCGTGAAAAGAAGGGAGGTGTTCTACGAACACTTCAGTGGCCTTGCTGGTTGAGGGATTCTGAGAGTTGTAATCCAAAAGAGTAACTTTTCTGGGCTTTGGTAAGCATGCAGCCCAGAATGGCAGAGGCTTTTCCATTGCTCAGTGAGCCTGCACAGTCTCTTCATGTTAAGTCCTGATTTAAGTGGATAAAGCCTGACTCTTGGAGCTAGGGAGAGAGAGAGAGAGATTTGGTAGCCATGTCCATCTTTGATGTGTGTTCCATCCTCATCTGGCTAGTCCAATTATCTCATTCCCACTTTGTGTTGGATAAAGCAGTCTCCTCAGCTTATTGCCTTCCAGATGTGTCGGACTGGAGATGCTTGGAATAGAATTGGATGTGTTGATCTGGGATGGTAAGATCTGTTAGATCTAGAGAATAACATATTTGAGAAGGCTGCTAGAAAAGAAGCTGCTACCTGAATGTTGACAACCTTTGGATGGCACATGAACAGAAGATAGTCTTTTTTGTGTATTTGTTTTGGTACCACTAAGAGGAAAATCAGAGTCAAGCAGAACATTGACTACTGGCATCAAGTGAGGACATTCCTTGCCAAATGAGTATTTATTGACCGTGAGCTAGTACTTAGCAGCCATTCCTGATTTTCTCTTTTTGCATTGTTATTGTTTTTAAAGGCTATGTACTGCTTTTTGGGTCTCCAGGGCATTCGGCAAGCCTGAATATACAAACTGATATAATAAAAGATGGAGACAAATCAAAATGTTAAACCATAACTTACAGTGTACACAATCTTTTAAAACTAATTTTTTTCAGACGTTTGTAGTTTAAGATTGTACACCTTGTTTTTTTAGTAATAGTTTATCCAAATATATGATGGTCAGGGAATACATATACTATTACATATTTGTATTGAAGTGAATTAACTGCTCATTGAATCATTTTGGTTTTTCACTGGTATGTTACTATATTCTTTTATTTGTCTGTGTTGTTATAATGATGGAAATGTTAGATTTGTGTGTGTGTGTTTGAGTGCTTTGTGATTGCTAGCCACTTTGAGCTCAGAGTTGTTGTTGGAAAAGTTCCATGTTAAATTAAACCAAAATTTCCTAGGACACTGGCCTGGCCAATATCTTTTAATGACCTCCAGAAGATTAGCAAAGGCCTGCAGATGACAGAATGGTCCCACACAGCATTAATCTCTCCCTTGCTGCAAATATATGCGTAATGGCATCATCTGAGGGAGGGGAGGAGGTAAATGTGCACCAAGTAAAGATAAGTAGCCTTTCAATACAGAGTGACAGGTATGGGTTGGTCCCGGAAGGGTGCATTATAGTCCAGGAAGGAACCGGCAAAGCCACCTCTGAGTATTCCTCGCCTAAGAAAACCCTCTGAAATTAATTGGGTTGCTGCAAGTAAACAGGTGACTTGAAGGCACGTACACAATAACACTGTGCAATCCCTGTATAACCTTAATAAGAGCAGGGAAACCTACTTGGGAAGAATTATTAATTGACAATGATTGTACCATGTTGTTGCTTGAAACATTTTTGGGAACTTCTTTCAGTCCACGTGTTCAGACATCACAATTAAGTGGAGTTCTCATGAAATGCTTGTTTAGACAGAGTATTTGGAGCACGTTAATCTATGGCTTCTGTTACAAGAGGAAATGGCTTCAAAAATTCACAGTGATGTCTGAGCCTAGCAATCCAGTTGACTCCCAGGAAGGAAGACAAACAACTCACTGTCTCTGGTTGACTTGTTCTTTGTGTGATTAATGGAGAGACAAGCCAGAGTCTTGCACTGGGATGTCACGATAACCAAGTCAAGGACAGAAGGTTTGTCCTCTATTTAGCTGTTCCTGCTTTCATTGGCAACAAACAGCTTCATTCCTGCCCATAAGCCAGACTTCTCAAAAATTCTGCCTTATTGTTGTAAGCAGATGCTCTTTCCCTTGCTGAAGTTATGAAGAGAAGTCTTCTCATGCTTCTAAATTTTGTGTCTCCTGCTGAAGCCCTTTGCAACTAAGCATTAGCTGTTTGGCGTCTGTTGAATTCCCCAGCATCTTTAAACATTTTGTCATATTATGTCTTGTCCAGACCTTACAAATGTTGAAGACATTGATTTTGAGTGCAGTGGAGGAAATGGGAGAGGAAGCATTAATTTTCCTCAGGAAAATTGCCAGATTATGGAACTTGAGTGTTTGCCTGGTTGACATTATGGCAGATGTAGAAATCAACAACTAACTTGGGAGAAAATTCATACCCTCAGCAGTAGACTTCTTGAACATACACCTGTTTGGATGTCTTTCCTCAACATTATGACTCACCTTTTGGCCTATCTTTTGCTTTCTTGAGAATGCAAATTATCTCTTTAATTCTTTCCACAGATATATTTACAGAAAGAGGCAGGTTCTGTTTCTGAAGTTACTCAGTGCTGTGGTTTAGCCTGTCCTGGTTAATCTGGTTGGAAGGTGATCTTGAATCTACTGATTTATTATTTATGCAGCTTTATCAGCGCATGTGGTAACTGACAGGAAGGGAGGGACAGTTTTCTTTCTCCAAGGAGCTTGCAAATTTAAAATGGAGAGACCAAATGCGGACCACCTGGGTCCCAAAGGCTCTCATTCTAATTTTATGTGGCCCGTGGCCTAATTTCATATGCTTTCTGCAAATGGTTAGTTCAGGTCTCTGGCAGAGACCCATTGAACCATCCCCTGGGAGCCTGCTGGCCAAGGAGGAAGAAGAAGGAGACAGAAAAGTGGGTAAGGAAAAACAAGTGGGTAAGGAAAAGTAAAAGAAAAAAGGAAGGAAGGGTGGCGCCATTCACTTTTGGCTTTGACTCCAGCCATTGTTGACCTGCAGCCCCCAGCAGATTACCACCTTCCCAAAAGGGAGTGAAGCCTTCGACAGAAGACATGTTTATCATCTTTGGTTTATAGTGTATGTATGAGAGTTTCAGCTTAGTGTCATCAGGCATGCAAGCACATTCCTGTGATCCCAGTGAAGTCAATAGGACTATTTAAGTAAATATTTGCAGACTTCTGAATTTGTAAGAGGTGTTAGGGTTGAGTGAAGCTCTGCAGTGTTGAGATCTCGCAGAGATACAAGGCCTTTTTTATTCAAAATTTGCCAAACATGAAACTTAATACTGCCATTCACAATGTCTGTTTATCAGCCTTGCTAGAGGGGGGGAAAGTACGAATGTCACAAGAAGCAATGTGGCACAGGGACTAGAGATAGCTATGATGAGAGAAGCCCAGGATGAAATGCCCCAGCTGTGAGTCTAAATGTAAAGTGAAGAGCAGAGGGATTTTTTTTAGGGAGTAGAGAGAGACAAGGATAAGAATAAATGTCTGCAAAATGTAGTTGCTAGTCCTTAAAGCTAAGTCACAGTTGGGAATGAGAGTTAGTTCATCTTTTCCTTCCTTACTGAAGATTGATCTTGAAGGATATCTGCTCAGGGAAGAAGTTCCATGCATGGGACAGTTTGTGCATGTGGCAACATTTAATAGACACATGCAGAATCCAAAACCAAGATGAAATGAGGGGGAAAAAGGCTGGGGGAAAAACTTCAGGTGCTGAGAAAGGGTCAATGTTTTATGCATTTCTTCAGCAATAGTGCAGAGATGCAAGAGACCGTTCAGTGAACCCTGAATCTTCTCTTTCTTCAGCATTTGGAGTTTCTCACACCAAGAAAGCAGACGACCTTCTGTATTCTCAGGGTGGTGTAACTGGAAGAGTGACAGTCAAGGGCAGAAGCTCAGCATGGGCCCAGGGTGCAGCTAGATTTACAAGTAAGAACAAGGAAGTTTGTTTTGGATATGGGAGGGAACAGGAAGCCAGTGAAACTATCTTAGGAGGAGCACAATGTGGTCTGAGTAGCAAGAGAGGTGGAGATTTCTGGCAGCATTTTTTGGATAGAATAGTAATAAATCAGAGAGTAGAAGATAAATAGGAGAGGGGAGAAGGTTCCAAAAAATGAAGACATGTATGAGAGTGCTGTGTCCAGTTTTTGGGCACCACAGTTCAAGAGGGTATCTACAAGCTAGAATGTGTCCAGAAAAGGGCAACCAAGATGATCAAAGGTCTGGAAACCAACCCTTCTGAGAAATGACTTAGGGAGCTGGGTATGTTTGGTTTGGAGAACAGAGGACTGAAAAGTGACCTGATAGCCATCTATAAGTATCTGAAGGGATGTCATGTAGAGGGTGGAATGAGCTTGTTTTCTGTTGCTCAAGGGACTTGAACGTGAACCAATGGATTCAATTCCACCCCAGTGTTAGGAAGAACATCTTGACTCTAAGGACTGTATGACAGTGAAATAGACTGCCTTAGAAGACGGTAGGCTCTCCATTTTTGGAGGTCTGTTTGGATAGGGGAAACAGCATAAAGTGGCAACAGGATGAAAGTGGGAAACAGAAGGATGAGAAAAATGAACAATTAAGCTCAGACTGGTCAAAGCACAATTAAGTAGAGAAGGATCTTTGGAAAACTAGAATAAATGGAGGCAGGAGAGTAGACTTTGCTATAATAAAGTTAATTCTTGCTGTTTTTGTCCTCTCTTTGTTCATGTCGAGTGAAGAAGATGTGTGTTCTTATATTCTGGAGGAGTGTGTGTATGTAGCATGCAGCTTGTAATAACCTTTGTGTGCCCACTTTTGAGAGGGCTGCTGGAAAGCCTTTTGTCTCATAGAATCCTAGAATCACAGATTTGGAAGATGTCTCCTTCACATCACAAGGCAATTCTTCTCACGGTCAAATTGGACATTATATTAATTGCACATAAGCAATTAATGTCCAGAATTTAAATGTTCACCATATTCAGGGGCAGTCAGCAGGATCAGGACCACAGAACAATATAGGCTAACACTTCTTCTGCCCCGTGGTCCTAGTGATTCCCCATGTAATTGTTCTTAGCGCTGGGAAGAAAACATGCACTGCTGCACATGAAATGTTTCTTCTGAGATCAGTGGGTTCGGTGGAGCAGAGACTTCAATCAAGACTGTGGCAATGGGCAAAAGGGATAGTAGCTCCCCTCCTCACATGCTGCAGTCTTGATTATCCTTGTGAAATCCTGTAGTAATTATTTAAATTCAAATACGGTAATGTGCTTTTAGAGCCAACATAGTGTAGTGAGTGAGCATTGGGCTGTGACCCTGGAGACAAGTGTTCGATTCCCCACTTGGCCGTGGAAACCCACTCTTGGCTTCGTCGCACATTCTCAGCCCCAGAAAACTCCATGGTAAGTTTAACTTTAGGATTGCCCCAAGTCAGTAATGATTTGAAGGCACAAAGCTATAGGCTTTTTATCTCTTCCAGTTTGTCCAAAACTCTGGAGACCAGGGTTTGAATCCCTGCTCAGCCATGGAAATCCACTGGGGTGTGTGTGACCTTGGACAGATCACACTCTGTCAGCCTCAGAGGAAGGCAAAGGTAAACCCTCTCTGAACAAATCTTTCCAAGAAAACTCCGTTATAGATTCTCCTTAAGCTCACTGTAAGTTGGAAATGACTTAAAGGCACTCGAGGACAACAAATTTGTTCACATGTGTAAACTTGCCTTTGTTGATTCCTATTTTAATTGATTAATTGAAATATTTTAGTTGCTTCCAATTTAAACTGGAGGTTTAAATAACTTCCACACCATGAAAAAACATGCAGTGTGATGCTTAGAGTACCTGTGGGTGTACATATACTTGCATGGGAAGGAATTGACATAGGACTGCTCCATGCTCTCCTCTCTCTCTCTCTCTCTCTCCCTCCCCCTCTCCCCCAAGACTGACCAATGGGATCACACGCCCCTTGTGTAAATGCTTTCCAGGCAAGCTTCCAAATTGCAGTGGCTCTGCTAGCTCCAGAAAGAAAAGCAACCCCCTCATCCCACAACATGAAAATTTGAGGGCTGTCAAAATAGAGAAAAGGTCTGGATTTGGACTTGGAAACCATGATGCTCTACAGTTCTACAGCTCTATTTTCATTTGCTAAAAGAAAGGGGGAGAAAAACAGACCACACATTTGATTTCACACTGAGTTTTGAATCTAGGAAGATGAGGTTAAATGGAAACTGAAGTTCCCCAAAATGCAACAGGATAAACCACTTTTAGCAGCATCAACCTATGTTTATAGCCCCCATAGGTGGGAGGATGCATGTTCTGGGACTGGAATATTTGAGATACCTGCAGTCTTCCTTCACTTCCAATAATTGTGCTGTTTTCTTTTTTGTACTGGACATACTTTTAAAATAGTCCTCTTTTCATTTGGAGAGTTAGCTTATCCCAGAAAACTCTCATTGTTATAGTTTTTGCTTTATTGTGATTGTCCTGATAGTTTATTTGTGTCTTCTTTGCTCCATAACCTGTGGATCTCAGAGTTTAAGGCATTTAAAATTGGGAGGGGTTGCTAATTGGCACCAAATTGGGAGGGGTTGCTAATACCCCAGAGGACAGGATGAAAAGTCAAAATGACCTTGACAGATTGGAGAGCTGGGCCAAAGCTAACAAAATGGATTTCAACAGAGAGAAATCTAAGGTCCTGCACTTAGGCAGGAAAAATGGAATGCACAAATATAGGATGGGGGGAACACATGGCTGGATAACAGTACGTGTGAAATGGCTCTAGGAGTCTCAGTAGATCACAAGCGAAACATGAGTTAGCAGTGTGATGTAGCAGCCAAGAAAGCCAACACAATTCTTGGTTACATCAATAGGAATATGGTGTCTAGATCAAGGGAAGTAATGGTATCACTCTATTCTGCATTGGTTAGGTCTCATTTGGAATACTGTGTCCAGTTCTAGGCACCTCAATTCAAGAAGGACATTGACAAGCTGGAACGTGTCCAGAGGAGGGACACCGAAATGGTGAAGAGTCTGGAAACCATGCCCTGTCAGGAGTGACTTAGGGAGCTGGGGATGTTTAGTCTGCAGTAGAGAAGGTTAAGAGGGGACATGATAGCCATGTTTAAATATTTGAAGGCATGTCATGTTGAGGAGGGAGCAGGCTTGTTCTCTGCCGCTCCAGAGACTACAACAAGGAACAATGGATTCAAGCTGCAGGAAAGGAGATTCCACCTGAACCTCAGGAAGAACTTCCTGATAGTCAGAACTGTCCAGCAGTGGAATATGCCGCCTTGGTGTGTGGTGGAATCTCCTTCTTTGGAGGTTTTTAAGTAGAGGCTGGATGACTATCTGCTGGGAGTGCTTTGATGTGTGGTCCTGCATGACAGGGGGTTGGACTGGATGGCCCCTGGGGTCTCTTCCAACTCTATGATTCTATGAAAATTAAATTCCGGATTTTCTCGCATTAAACTCTCAGATCCACAGTTGTAACACTGAAAAGAGCATGAGCATAAGTTTGGATATGCTTGAAGCATAAACATTGTTTGCAAGTAGGCCTCTCTCTTTCTTTCTCTCTCTCTTTTCCTTTCTCCCCCACCCATTAGTAGCTCTAGAGATCCACAGTGGACATGTTTCTGCTTGAACATGATTATACCATGGAAAATTAATGATTTGAGCTGATTAGCTACACTGAGATGGAGTTTGACTTCCTGTGCTTTATGGGTGTTCATTCGCCCTGCGGCTGCTAAGACCTTTTACAAGGCCTCCTCGCAAGACCTTTCCGCCCTGCACATGGTGAGCAATTGGCAACAAGTCTGGACAGCACAGGAGAAAGCTGACTTGCCTAGTTTTGTAAAGGAGTTAATAAACAGAGAGCCTAAGAGGTAAGACTCCTGAATAGTTCTTAATTGGAAGGGCTGAATTCGGTCTTGCATGGTTTTGTTATTGCCATGTGCCTTCAAGTCATTTCTGACTTTTGACGACCCTAAGGTGAACCTATCATGGGATTTTCTTGGGCAGATTTATTCAGAGGGACTTTGCCTTTGCCTGAGGTTGAGATAGTGTGACTTCCCTAAGGTAACCCAGCGAGTTTCCATGGCTGAGCAGGGATTTGAACCCTGGTCTTTCAAACCGCACTACGCCTCACTGGCTCTCCTTGTTTACTTTTTCAAATGGTTAAATAGTTGAATCTCTGTTGCCCCACAGCATGTGTTTCAATTTATGAAACACTGTTGCTCAGGGAAGGCATAACTTATGAATGCATGGTGATCTTTTTGCTATAGAATATAGGAAGTGCCTCACTGAACCAGATCAAAGTTACCTAGTTTAACATATTTTGCACGAATTCCAGGAACCAGTGACTGTGCTTGTTGTAATGGTAGTTAAGGATGAGCCCTGTTGTATGTGCTCTAAGCTTCTGCTTCTTGAGTCATCTGGTGTGGGGGACTAATAGTTCTTTTTTCTCTCCAGTGTGCCAGGAACTGGCATTGTATTGGTGCCCATGGTTCTTTATTTCTTTCCTGGAAACTTGCCGGGGACTGGGAAATAGCACTTTGAGTAACAGTGTTCTACTCTGTTTTCTGTAGTTTTAAAAATGGAAAGAAGAAATTGTGGCCATTTCTGCACTAAACGGTTATACAGTAGAGTCCCGTTTATCCGATGCTCGGTTATCCGACCATCCGGATTAACCGACGTCGCGACGGCCTGGGGGCATGGCTGTTGGCATTTCCGTGCCCCCAGACATGCCCCGACACACCCCCAGGCACGCCCTGACACGCCCCCAAAATGGCGGCCGCTGCGGGCGTCCGGGTAATCCGACCCTGTCGGTTATCTGACGCTGCGGCCACCTGTTTGGGTCGGATAACCAGGACTCTGCTGTAGTGCTATTATTCCACTTTCAACAGTCTAGTGTGCAATGGCCTGTGTTGTCACTATTGGTGTGACTTACCTGAGCTTGTTGCATGGACTGCTGGATGAAGGCTGGTAGTGCAGACCTATGGGTTTAAAACATTTCTGCTTAGGTTAAGAATGGGGAACCTCTTTCAGCCCAAAAGCCAAATTCAGTTTTTGAGGAGTTCCCAGCGGCCCCAGTCTAATAAAGGTTGGGGCCAAATGAAAAAGAGCAGGGTCAAAAATGCTAGCATATTTTAGCTTATCACTTTTATTCCTGGTAACTAAAGATAGTATTCTAACTTGTAAACCTTGTATTCCAACCTTTTAGAATGGGAATAAAACCCAAAAGCTGTCATTAACGGATGATTGCTATGGGGTTGAGAGTGGTGTTGGCTTCTTCCTGAGGAAGCTGATAGGGCTAAATTCAGCCCCAGTATCTGAGGTTCTCCTGGTTAAGATGGAACACAGTCCAAAGCAACTACTCTGCCACAGAATCTCTCCAGGTCTGCCACAGGACTCCTGTGCCCAGCAAAGGATTCTGGATGGTGTGCTGTACATTTCATATTATATATGGTGCTTGCTGAGACACTTGGACCTTGTTGTCTGGCACACTGGAAAAAACAATTCCCAGTCCCTCCTATCAGATGTCCTGAGAAGCACCATGCCAGGGATTGGTACTAAATTTGTGCCCATTGGATACATCTGTTTCTTTCCTGGAACTATGCCAGGGACCAGCAGGCAATGGCTCAGTCCAGCACTAGTCCAGGGACCATTGTTTTGAGTAGCATTGACTTATAATATGCTTAGTATTCTTTTCTGTAGCTTGGGGAAGTTTGTCTGTCTTAACTGTTCTTGTTGAGGAGCCTTTCTCTTGGAGGAAGAATTATAGCCCAGTGGTAGCACTTGTTTTGCAGGAAGAAGCTACCAGATTTAATCTTTTAAATCAGATGTAAATAGAATTTATCTTCTGTACAACAGTGTTTTGAAGCAGTTTGGATCATAGAAATTCTCTTTACCACATCTAAGATCTTTTCTGCACTAGACTGTTATACTGTGGGATCCTGGGGCTTGCAGTTTAGAGAGGGACATTTAGAATGCTTAGCCAGAGAGCTCTTTGTTGAAAGTGGAATAATAGCACTATAACAGTCTAGTGTGGAAATGGCCATAAAGAGTTACACAGGCCAGATACAATAGGGCGCCCCAACTCAGTGGTGGAGCTTGCATGCAAAAGGTACCAGATTCACACCCTGGCCTCTCCAGTCAAAGGGACCAAGAAGCAGGCAATGGAGGCCTGCTGCAGGTCACAGTGATCTATCATAAGATTTTTAAAATTGGCAATTAATAGTGCAGAAGTATCTTCTTGGGTCCCACGCTGAGAGAAAGTTGGGATATAAAAATGCATAGACAAATCTGTGAGCTAGAATGATGAACAAATGAATTGCTTCCCTCCGGATTCTTAGCAGTACAATTGGAATAGAAGCCATTGATTTAGGCTATGTAACCTTGCAGAAAATGCCACTGACCCTTCCTTCCCTCCAAGGACAAGCAGGTTAAAGAAACAAAAATGTCTGGAGGCATCTCCTTCTCCTCCTCACCCCTGCCTTTTCTGAACACATCTTGCTGCTCCTAGGCATTCCATTACATGCAGAGTTTGCAGTGTTGCAAGTTGATCTCATGCTCTGATTGCAGAAGAAAAGAGAGAGGAGCAGAGAAGGAAATTCCAAATTGAAACCTCCTCTATATTAAAGTCAGATGCTTGACGTTAATTTCCAAGTAACGTCTTATGTGTTTGTTCCTCCCCTTTTTCTCCTAAAGACACTTATAATTGTTAAGCACTCTGGTAAGACTGTTTGCTTGCTTTGTAAATCTGGGGTTCTTCTCCTCCTCCTTTTTTTGAACTCTGCACTCCTTCCCACACAGTTTATCAAGGAAACTGAATTTTTCTTCCTAAGTGTTTCTGAGCACAATGATGTAGCAGCTTGTACACACCCTCTTTACTTTGGCAGGAATGTTTCCTAGCTAGACTTGAATGACGTTTCAAGCACATTAACAGCGTCTGATTTTGGATAGTCTCCTTCCTCTCCCATGCTGTGCAGTCCTAGGATAGTGTGGTTTGTTCCTGAGTGAGCAGCTGCCTACAGCAGTGCTGGCTCTGGTTCAAGGGGGAAAGTGCCTGTAGGCAAGATGTCCTTTGCAGGCCGACCTCATCCTTGCTGCTGTTGCCACTCCCTGTTTGCATACCTTCTTCCTTTAAGCTCAATCCGCATTACTACGCAGAGAAATAGGTCAGAGGTGTTCAGAGGTGTTCAAAGGCCAGTGCTCCTTCTCTTTGCTCCTGTCACTGCTTAACATGCTTAGAGGACAGAGATAAACAGGCATGTGTCGTCCCTGTAGTGGGTCTTAGCAAGATTGGTATCCACCATATCCCATAGCCTCCTTAGGGAAATCTCTGTTTACAGACCAACTGTTCTGCATGACTAGTTTTGAGTACAGTCAGCGTTCCCCATTTGTGTGGTTTCACTTTTGCGGATTTGATTATGCATGGATTATTTGCTGTCAGCTCTGCTGCTGCCGTATGCCATTTTTAACAGGGACTGCAAGCCTCATAAGACTGAGGCCATTTCCGCACGAGGCTGTTATAGCGCTATGATTCCACTTTCAACATCTTATGGAATCCTGGGGTTTGCAGTTTTGGGAGGGGCCGACTGGGGCCGGAGGGCCCTTATCTACAGTCCTCCCTTAACATTTGTGGATTTGAATTTTGCAAATTTGATTATTCGGGAGGCATGTGTTTGCCTCCCCCTAATTTTCCTTCTCCCATTCCCTCCCATTCCTTACCCCAGTCTTGTGAGGTTTGTGTTTAAAATGGTGGTTCCTTTTGGGTGAGCAAAGCCCCCTCCCTCTGCTGGAGGCACCCGCTCTCTGCCATGTAGCTGCGCATTCTGCTGTGTAACGGCTGCTGATTGCTGGGGTGCTCTCTTGGCTCCTATCCCTCCTTCTGCAAGATGGCGACCAGAAGTGGTTAGAACCCCAGAACTTTGCTCTTCTTTGTCTGAGGGGAAAGTACTAGTAGGCCTTTTAGCTTGTCTTTTTTCTTCCCCTGGGAATGCTGGGACCAGAGGCAAAGGAATGGGAAGTGGGAGCTCCAGAGGGAAATGGGAGACGGATCACAGGGGCGAGTTATTTGCATTTTTTCCACTTTTGCAAGGGTTCTGTGCCCCAAACCCTTGCAAATATGGAGAGGCCACTATATTTATTATTTTCTATTTAATGGCTGTGTTTTTAATTGGTTTTAATTTTATTGATAGTTTGACTACACTTTCAACTTTTGTATGAGATAGATTTTTTTACTATTTTTTAAAATTGTTTTAAGCTACCTGGAGTCCTGGACTAGGAAGAAGAAGGAAATAAATATAACAACAAAGACAACAATAATAATGGTAATAATAATACATGGCAAGTGGTTGAAGTTTAGCGAAATTGTTTACAGCCTTGCAGGTGACACTGTTGTAGAATGTCTACATTGTGGATCTAGTTCTGACTGGATTCAGAGATAAAATGTGTCTCTGGAGGATGAAATATTTTCATCCCGCTGCATGTTTCTTCCCCTCTTTTCTTCCTGAGTTTGTGGTCCTCCTGTAATTGTATGCAGCTTTTTTGTTTCATTTCATGTAAAATCACTTTGGGTAAATAGATGGATTTGTGGTAACAATCAGGCATCCAAAACAGCAAACAACTTATTTACAGCTAGATGTTGATTTGTGACTTTGTGGAAAACCAGCAGTCCAGTCCCTGGGTTATCCCTGAAGTATTTCTGATGAAGCCCTTCAACAGTGCAATAAATCTACCAGCAGCTTTAGTTGTATTTCCACAGAAGAGATTTCAGTAAAATCTCAAATATCTTCTTCAAGATATTCCAAGACATTAAAAAAAATTCCTTTACTCCAACCAGAAATGCCATATTTATCAACTTTGAGGTCAGATGTAAACAAAATACTGCTGATTGCTTAACCATGGTTAAGCACTTGAGTATGACTTATGGGGTCATGCTCTCCTTCCAGATGGTTTTCTGGAATGCAGAGTTCTCTGTGGGCAATAGGACAGTCTTTTGTCATCAACTGTGTTAACTACAGCTAGATCTCTTTAGACCTAGGGGGGATAGCCCAGTGACAGAACATATAGTTGAGAACACATCCCATCTTCAGTCCTCAGGATTTCCCTGGTAGAAGAGAGGAAGAACTGGAGGATTGTTGCCAGTCTCTGTAGATCAGGGTGAGGAACCTATGGCCCTCCTAATGTTAATGAATGGCTATTTTCATCCCTCACCACTGGCCAGTCTCTCTGGAGCTAATGGGAATTCGAATTCAACAAATGCGGGGTCATTTGATTCCCTGCTGTGATGTAAATTGTACTGGGCTAGATGTGGGATGAGAGCCAGCTGGTCTTGGACTATGACCATGGCGATCAGGGGTTGGTTCTTCTCTCAATCATAGAAACTCACTGGATGACCTTGGGCAAGTCACAATCTCCGAGTCCCAGAAAACCCCATGATAGGTTCACCTTATGGTTGCCATAAGTTGGAAATGACTTGAAGGCACACAACAAGATGCAAGAACCAGCATGGAGACCGGAGTTCAATTCTCTGCTTGGCCATGGAAACCTGCTGGCTTCCTATCAGCCCCAGAAAGCCACATGATAGGTTCATCTTTGGGTTGCCCAAAATGACCTGAAGGCACACAGCAACACCAGGATATGAGGGCCAATGTGATGTACAGTAATCTCTCCCCATTTGCTAGGATTAGGGGCACAGGACCCCCGTGAAAGTGAGAAAACAGTGAATGACTCTAGGCCCTCTCAAACCATATGTAACACAAGAAAATGTGATCAGCATATTTAACCCACCGTGGATTCCTTTGAGGCATCAGGGTTCCTTCACAAGGCAGAAGTAGGTGGCTGGTGGGCCTTGCTGCCACCTCCACTGCTGTCCCACAACATTTTTAATAGGGAGGCAGCAGAGGCAGTTTCTCATTCACAGTTTCTCAGTCTCGCGAGGCTTGCAGTCTCCATTAAAATGGCACAGGGAGGCAGCAAAGGCAGCAGCAAATAATCCACAAATAATCAAATCCACAAAAGTGAAACCTGCAAATGTGGAGAGCTGACTGTAGTGGTTTGAGTGTTGGCGTACTTCTGGAAGATCAGGTTTGAAATCCCTGCTCAGCCATAGAAACTTATGGAGTGACCTTAGACAGTGGCCAACCCTCATCTGAATAAGAATTAGAGGCACTTAACAACAGTGGCTGGACACATAAGACAACCTCATATTTCTTAGGCTTTTCACTTAACCAAAAATTGTGAAAAATTGTTTAAAGCTATATTTGGGTATTGGATTAAGTGGGAACTCTCATGAGGCCTACCATTCGGGAGATTTATGTTCTGGAAGGCAGGCGGTGAGTTGAAGGGAAATGTAATGGCTCTCCCACTTCTACATAACTGTAGTCAAGGCATTGTCAGCATTGATGTCTGTACTCACCCCCAGGTCTTTGGAAGGATGACTACAGAAACAAAATGCGATGATGGAGTAGTGAGATATGGCACTCAGTGTCATAGTTTTGAGTTTTAAGAAATACCAGTGCTCAAAAGGGGAGAGAAAAAGAAAGAGACTGGGGCAAAGCTGACTTGAACAGAATGCAATTTTCTCATGGGATTCATATGAGGGCATCTCCTGACTTGTTACGGCTTGAGCTGTGGTTGTGCAGAATCCAGCATCTGGAGAATCTTTAGAAAGGAAACATTTCAGATGTCATGACATCTTGAAAGATGAATCTCCTTCAGGTAGAATAGTTACAGACTGTTGTACATTGCAGGGGGTGGGGTACGTTCTGCCAGCTATTTGTTTCACATTTTGTGATATGATTTAAGACTAAAAACCCTCAACTATTCCACAGGGAAGCATGAACTCTTAGAGGCATGCCTCTTTGTGTCCTTGCCAAGTTTGTGTATCATTTTCTTTTCTGAGCAATCCACGTAACTCTTTAAGTACATTGATCAGTGGAAACGTCCTTGTTTTTCATTTTCCTTAAATATTTTTTTGGGTAACCACAGATAGTATCAAAATTGGTACATGTGCCATATCCTTAATGCAGACATATTTTGCAAGACCTTAACCATATGTATGCGTTTTTGTATTCAGTTTCTCCATGTGTAGACACTGTCACGTGCAGTTTTTCACTAATGCATACAAGTTTGTACACATTTCTTTGGTTGGAGAACTGCATTGCAGAATGAAGGCAAAAATCAGAGGATATGTACATTCTGTTTGGCACATTGGATGTACTGGAATGTGGAACAAATTTTGCCCCCACTTTTACTCTAAAGTACAGCTGTAGCAACTGTTAGACGTTTAACTGCCATTGAGAAGACAGTGTTTGGAAATGCTGTGAAGCAATTGATGGTTTCTCATGTCTGGTATTTCTAATCCACAGCCCTGCTATTTAAAATACAGACAATGCTAGAAACATTTTAAGAGCACAAGGCTGATGTGAACTGTACTGTAGCTCAGAATCCCTGTCTAAAAACTTTTTCAAATTTGTGAAGCTTATCTTTCCTCTTACATGAAATACTTTTGGAATTGCTCTGCTCTAGCTGCTGTTTGATTTTGGGGCAACAGTATAGTCCTCAAAGTGGAAGTAATGAGTTACAAATAACATTGTTTCTTATTATTTATTAAATAATGTTATTGTTGTTTGGTTAAAAGAGTGTAATGAAGTTAAATTTTAGATACAGTATAATGAGAACCGAGCTACTTTATTAGCAAGCAACCTTTTCCAGTTACTTTGTTAAAGTTACTTTTGAAATATATTTTGGAGGGAAAAGCTAAGAAATGATTCAGAGGTAAAAATGTAAATGTTTATGCCAGTCCCTTCTAAATCCTAATGTTTTAGTTTTTAAAAAAGTACAAAGAAATAGAATCGTAATTCATTATTCTCCTTTCTGGCACAACGAATAATGGTAGCAAATTACTTTTTAAAAAGAAAAATAACCAAAATGATTTATTTTTAAGAAGCAGCTTTTCTACCTGTGCGACAGCCCTGATCAGACATGTACCTATCTGCACAAGAACTGAGGACTGGTGGTTTATAACTCAGTTGAGTGTTGTGAAACCATTCTGGGTTTTATTCTGAACTTCAAAGGAGATGTCTAAGGGTTAGGACTCTTATCTTCCAAATAAATTCACCCCTTGGGATAGCTCTTTTAAAGTTCAGAGTAAAACTTGGAGCAGATTAATAATTATAATGTTTACTTATAATGGCCTTTTCACCAAAGGTTGGAACATCAACATATATAGTCAGAAACAAGGACAATACACATAACACCATAGCAAGACATGGAATGAAATCCCTGACACCCCACCAGTCACTATCCATCTCAGCATCTTAAAGACAACTCAGAGGGTTAAGCCGGTGAATCAAAGAGGAAAGTCTTCAACCTTTTAAGGAAATGAATGAGATCTTCCAGCTGGAGGTCCAAAGGAAGACCATTCCGCAAATGTGGAGCCAGATCTTGAAAGGCTGGCAGCCTTGACAAAGCTGTGCACTTTGGTGGAACAGACAGTAACCCTTTGCCTGTAGATCTCAAATTCCTGGAAGGAGCATACTATGCCAACTGAGCTGCAAGGTATGGAGGCAGATTAGAACACAAAGCCTTGAATACCAGAACCAAATGTTTGAAACCAAGCTCTGGCCTGAACTGGTAGCCAGTAAAGGGATCTACAGGGAGAAGGGATGGGAGAATAATTGAGATCCACCAACCAAATAACATGGAAGCTTACCAGCTGCAACTGGTATGTGTGTCAACAGAGGCTTCCCCATGGGAAGGAACTGAGAATGAGCCTTGGCATTTGTGAGGGTTCAGATTATCTCCTTTGCCTTGGCCGCTTGCTGTGGGGGAAGATGAAAGCCCAAACACAGTATTTTTTAAGTTATTGGATTGCTTCTTGCTCTGGGGTTAAACCTGCAGAGAAAGTGCAAGCTCAAAGTAACATTTCAGTTTCTCCCTCTGCAGAAGCTTCATAATAGGTCCCATTAGAACACAGAAAGAGATCACTCTGTAATTATAAAGGTAATTTTGTATTGTTCAGTCCATAAAAATAATTGTAATTTGATTTATGTTTGCATTCCACTATGCAAATTATTTTTTAAAATGTCTTTGTTGTGTTGACAAAGAGCTTTTCCTTAAAGGAGGCTCAGAAAAGATTACATTAAGAGCCAGGGGAGGGAAGAAGAAATAAGTGAAACAAGTGAGATATCAGATCAAAAATATTTGCCTTGGTGAGCCACAGTGCTCTCTGTCTCTCAGCAGGCCAGATTTAGCTCTGTGCAGATTCTGCTAGTGAAAAGGTCTGCGTCTCTTGAAAGTTTCAGTCCTTTGACATGAACTGAAGTTGATCTAATAATAGACTGTTTCTTGATAGTCTGTGTTGAAGGGTTGGGTGCAAAGTTGTGTGTGTTCAACAGTAAAATGAATGGGAAAATTCTGTGAAAAAACCATGAGGACAGTCAGAGTCAGACAAACCCATCTAAGTCCTTTACCATCTCATCTGACTGTGGTGAGCATGTCTATTATATGTGCTCCAGCTTGTGTCCAGGTGGGACTCCCAAGGCCGTACGTAGTACGGAATGAAAGTCTTAAGCAAAAAATCTCAGCAGTCTTTGCTAGATAATTTTTTTTTAAAATCTTAGACTTCTCTGCATTAGAACCGTGTTCTCCACTCCTGAGAGACAGCCGTTTGTCTATTAAACCTAACGCTTCTCCTTTTCTTTTTTGTGTGTGCGACCTTTGGGCATTACTCTAATGTTGTAATCACACCCAAGAAAAACTTTCAGTTATGTGCTCTTACGAGGTATGGTGAGAGCAAGAGCATAAAGTGGAATCCTTATTCAAACCAGCTCTGTTTACAGTAGTCTGGGTCAGAGCTGCAAACAAAGGAAGAAATTGTTTTTTTTCACATTGGACATTGGTTAAGTGTTTCTTAGGGAAAAAAAACCCTGTAAATGTAGAAGTTGGGCAGAGGTTCTTTTGTCACCTGTGTTTGGGTTGGATTACGTCAGCTTGAAAATGAGGCTTCCCATGAAACTTCTTTCCTGTTCTAAATATCAGGGAATTGAACCTTATTCAGTCCCATACTTCTACATTTTGAGATTTCAGCTGGCATTACTCTATGCTTTGAAGCCTATCTTCATATCTGCAGGGATTAAAAGTTTTTAAAGGAAGAGTGAAATTCTGAAGGTGCTTAATTCTGCATATTGAATGGCATTCTATGGGTCTTCTGCACTCCTGTGGAATCACAGTCATAGATCCCTGCAGATGTGGCAGCAACTGGGTACAGTACAGATATCTGTCAGCCTGAAGGTCAAGATTGCCTCAGTGCTGTAGCACTTGAGGCGATGCTGGTTATGGAAGGTGGGAGTATAATACAACGTATTTGTCGAGTGCTAGGTTGGGGAAGTTTGAGCACAGAAACTGCAGAATGAGCAATAGGTTAAATTCTTAGTGGATAGCATCAGCTCTTAGAAAATCTCTTGCAAGAAGTAAGTGAGTCTCAGCTTTTGGTTCTTTTTCATTATTATTGTTTGTTCTGTTATTTTTGGATCTTTGGGATAAGCTTTTCCTGGCTTTCTTGCCCGGTGCTACATTCGCTTGTCTTCATCTATGATTATACCCTTCCGATGCTCTCATCCTTACTCTGTACCTCACTTGCCAAAACTGCACCCTTGCGTCTTTCTTCTACAGTACTTAAAAAAGAAAAACATCTTTCAAATGTGCTTTAGGATTGCAGCCCTATTCTTAACACCTGCCAGTTATTTTGTAAATTAAACCTTACGTTTTGGTCCCAAACTGTTCAGTTGAGCAGATTGTATCCTCTTTGTGTTCATAAATTTATGGTCAGGAGACTTCAGTAATCAGCAACTACAGCTGCTCTGCAGGTAGCAGCCATTCATTTCCACCATTATTGTTCTGTAACACAAGAGTTGGTTCCTTCTCCTGTGCAATAAATGGGAAACCTTTGGCCCTCCAGATGCTGTGGACTTCAGTTCCCAGAAACTCTAGGCACCTCTCAGCAAGGGCTTACGGCAATTGTAGTTGAAAATATCTGAATGCCCAAATAATCCCCAGTCCCGGCCGGTGGGGAGAAGCAACAGCATATACACTTGCATGCAGAAAGGCTCAGGTTTAAGCCATAGTGATTCCCGTTGGATACTGCAATTCACTTCAGCAGGAGTCCTGTGCAATTTCCCATGTCAGAATTACATGGAAGGAAAGTAAACTGTCATTTAGGGTCTCAAATGGTGTGTGTGCATGCATGCACATATGAGTCTTCAAGTCACTTGTTGACTTATGACGACCCAGTGAATTTCCTAGGGTTTTCTTAGGCAAGAAATACTCGGAGGTGGTTTTGCCAGTTCCTTCCTCTGAAATATAGCCCACCACACTTGGTATTCATTGGCAGTCTCCCATCCAAGTACTAACCCACAGCTGACCCTGCTAACTTCCAAGAACAGAAAGGATGTGGTGCCTTTAGAGTATTTACAGCAAGGGGCTTTTAATACAAAAACTCCTTTCCCCCCACCCCAGAAAAAGAAGAGAGCAAATCATTTTTGGTTAGTATAGGACCTCTTAAACTTAATAAAGTTTAGGACTTTATCATGTTTTCATCTAGCCCAGCTCAGCTAGACATAGGGCACCCCCTCCCCATATTGGAACACTGCATAAGGTTGGAAGGATAAAGGCAGAATGATGTTTTAGGTCATACTTGCCCAACTTAGGGTCTGCTGGATATATTAAATAACTGCTCCTATATTCCACAGCCAACATCGCCTTGGGGTAGTACTCTAACATATAAGGCGTTAATGCTTGATTCAGCCAGACCTAAAATATACATCAGCCCTGTTTTCTATGTGCATTTTTATAGGGTACATTCTGCTGTCATTTCTTGCTGTGTATCAGTTATGTGTGTAGTTTGCATGAGATTTGCTCTGTAGATTAATAGCCCCATTTAGCTTTAAAGATGAGCTCTTTTTCTTGTAAATGATAACTGGGAAAGTTTTATGAAGCCGTTTTTTAATCTGCAAACAGATTTACAGTCTTCTGAGTCCTTTCTCCACAACAGCTGCATGAGGCAAGTCTTTCTCACATCCCATTCCATACTTCAAGGTTGAAAAAGGATTGAGTGGCACCATTGGGTCAGAAACAAGAAAATCCAAATAATTCTCTATATTCAGTTCCCAAGAACTGACCCTAAATTGTGAAAGGTGTATGTTAAGTGTGATCTTGCCCCCCACTCCTAAATACCCATTGTAAAATAGAAAATTGGTCAGCCGTGATTTATATTGATAGCCAGTGTGGTATAGTAATTAGAGTGCTTGGACTGAGATTTCAGAGATCAGATTCTTTATTTCTTATTATTTAATATGCTACTTTTCTCCCAACATGAGACACAAGGCAGTGTATAACAAGACTAAAACAAGATGATTAAAAACCTGATAATAAAAAAGTTAAAATCATGATTCAAGTCCCCACTGAGCTATGAAACTAGGTGACTTTGGGTCTCTCGCTGGTTCTCTGCTTGATTTTCCTGATGGAATTATTGTGAAGGTAACAGGAGGGGGGCATGTATGCTGCCTTGAGCTTATTGGAGAAAAGGCATTATACAAATGCAAATATTAACAACAACAACAACAATAGAAACAAAAATATGTTAGCTGTTTGGGGGGTTGGACTAGATAGTCATTGTGGTCTTTTCCACATCTGCAATTCTGTGATTCTATGCTTTGTTGCCATAACATAAATTGTTCCAAAGTCATCAAAGTTTTATTATATTTTTATTTTCTTTACATCCCACCTTTCTCCTGAATGGGACCCACTTCTGTTTTTTTCACTTCTGTGGTCCTAGATTTATTAACAGAGGCAGACGCAAGAAGAAACCAGATTTCCACCAAAACCCAGCTGACTTAGTAGCACGTGCTCATCTGGCCATTGTGTTGCGTGTCCAGAGGAGGGCGACCAAAATGGTGAAGGGTCTGGAAGCCATGCCCTATGAGGAGCGGCTTAGGGAGCTGGGTATGTTTAGTCTGCAGAAGAGAAGGTTAAGAGGGGACACGATAGCCATGTTTAAATATCTGGAGGGATGTCAGGTTGAGGAGGGAGCAGGCTTGTTCTCTACTGCTCCAGAGACTAGGACAAGGAGCAATGGATTCAAACTGCAGGAAAGGAGATTCCACTTGAACCTCAGGAAGAACTTCCTGATGGTCAGAGCTGTCCAGCAGTGGAATATTCTGCCTGGGAGTGTGGTGGAGTCTCCTTCTTTGGAGATTTTTAAGCAGAGGCTGGATGGCCATCTGTCGGGAATGCTTTGATGGGTGTTCCTGCATAGCAGGAGGTTGGACTGGATGGCCCCTGGGGTCTCTTCCAACTCTGATTCTATGCTTCTTTGTTGTTGTTTATATGTAGCTAGGGTTGCCAGCTGCCTAAATACCCTAAAGGCCGCATATCCCATCTGATCTTGGAGGCTAAGCAGGGTCAACTCTGTTTAATAGTTGGATGGAAGTCTGCCAAGGAATACCAGGTGCTGTAGGCTATATTTCAGAGGAAGGAACTATCAAAACCACCTCCGAGTACTCTTTACCTAAGAAAACCCTATAAGATTCATGGGGCCACCATAAGTTGACAGGCAAATTGAAGACACATGTGCACACAGGGCTGGCAGAGTGAAAACTGGAGAGGGCTCTTGCACCTTTAATGGTTGCGTAGAAAAGGGAATTTTAGCAGGTGTTCCTTGTTACCTAGTTATGTAACAAACAACGCATACTGAAATTCCCTCTTTTATACAGCCATTGAAAATACAGGAACCCTCTCCACTTTTCAATTTGGCAACTGTAGTGGTTATAGTATAATTAACTTAAGGCCTAGACCATTTCTCCATCTTTATTATAAAGGCAGGGTTGAGGAATGTGCAACACCAAATTCCACTTTTCCCTGAATCCTTGGCTAATCCTTCAAATCCACTCAACCCCATTTTTTTTTTAAAACATGAGATTTTCAGACAAATATTGCATGAAAATCATGCCTGAAGCCCCCCCCCGTGTATGCAAACATACCCCAAAGACCTCCAACCCAACCCTTTCCCCTCCCCAGTTTTTCCGATACATTCTTTTTCCTTTGTTTATACTCCAACTTGGTGACAGAAAATGATATGAAGTCATTTCTGGTTGCCATTTTGAAGGAGAAACTTGGGGACACAAATGATGGGGTGGGGCCCCCAGAGAAGTCAAGGGTGAAATTAGCCTCTATACTTCCCCTCCGCAATTGTCCAACCTTCTGATAGGGAATAGTGTGGAGTTGTGGAGGTGCTGCTCTGTTTTGTAAATCTGCTGTAAAAATTGAAGAGATAATCTTCAGGAATCATGTAGAACACTTTGAACCATTGTGCAAGTACTAAGTCTTGTTGGTAATTTCTGCTTCCCCATCATAATAGATTTTTAGTGTTTTTTTACAATGCGCACTGAATAGTGAATACAGTATCTATAGTAGAAGTAGTTTTATGTGGCCCATTATTTCTAATTAGGATTATAAAGGTTGAACAGCTTGTTCTATGTTCCTTATCAGGTATTTCTGAGTTTGTTATTAAACCATATGCAATTCGTGTTAGGTCCTTTTGAGTATGTGTTCTTGCTTACAGTCATAAAAAGGGTGGCTAAAAATGTACCTAGACCTATGTAGTCCAGTACTGTAGAAAAGAGTTTGAAAAACAATTTGTGAGATGCTAGTTGAGGCAAGTTAAATCAAGCAAGCATGTAATGGCAAAATACCAGTTAACAAATGAAGTAAATTGGCCAGAAGTCAGCTTGCATGTCTTAGCATCAGTTGACTATGGAAGCAGTTGTAATCCGTTTCTTATTCATATATAAATTATTCAGAGGGGGTGCTCAGGCTTCAGATATTGCAGAATTAGATGTGATTAGTTCGGACAAATTTTACCTGATGTTATCTGCTGCCCTGGCTGCTGCTGAGTGTAGTGAATTGGTTGCAAAATACAAATTCATTGCCAAATTAATATTCATATTTTTGTCCACCAAGGGTGTGCTCAGTTTATACCGTCAAACTGAGTACCCTACAGCCATTGAGAGGTTGAAACTATGCAAAAGAAAGGTGTGGAATCATATCCCTCCTCCCCATAGAAAGTGACTCTACTTTTTTTTTAAAGTGGAGAAATCGACTGTGGGGAAGAACTGTTTTCCTAATTGTAGGACTGTCAGCATTCCATTGCTTAACAATTGTTGAACTTAATTAAAGTTGTTAACCAAAATGCCAAGGTTTTGTCAACGTCAGCTTCCTGCAAGAGGCAAATTGTTACTGTGGATTAAAATGCTCTTTAAAAAAAAAAAGTTTGCCTCTATGGCTTTCAACAGAAAACCTTAATAATTGGGACAACACTTGCAATTAATGAGCATTAATAATGCTGGCAGTCTTGTAATTAAACTGATCATTAAATTCCCGTTAAGACTTTTTGTTTTTTAAAAAAATTCTTTGTTGCAAGTAGACATCTGGAACCAAAAACAAGTTACTATTTTAGTTAATAAAGAGAGGAGGGGAGAAAAGGACAGGGAGTCAGAATGTGTGGAAACTCTAGGGCTTTCAGTTGTGGGGCACCCGAATCCAGAACTGGAATCAGTTTTCAGTTGTTTTTGAGGACAAAATTTCCAAGAGGGAATGGGCTGAAAAGGAGAGGAGGCACATCATTCATTGGTAGAGTGCTGGCCTGGTATGCAAAAAGTCCAGTCCTTACCATTTCCAACTAAAAACACTATGCAGTAGACCAGGGTGGGCAACTGTGGAAGGCTGGGAGACCTCATTACCTTCCCAGGAGACCTTAGGAAGACACCCACCACACCCTCCCACAGCATCCCCCCAAATGTTTTGTCCCCAAATATCACCCAGCACCTGTGGAATTTTCTAAAAAATATTTTTATTGTTTCCATAAATGTGTAGAAGAAAAACAGCAACATCAAAAACATTTCAGACAAAAAACAAAGAAAAATACATATAAAAGATATAAAACGAATAAACATACAGAACAAATTTACATTAAACATCTGACCTCACAAACTCACTTTCACACTGACTTTCTCCTGATAGAGGATGATTATGATATCAATTTACAAAATATTATCTAGACCATATTTTTTGGCATTTAACTTTGAAGAATCTACATAATTTGTCCTATGTTAAATATAATGAGATAGATAAGAAACTCATCTGTTTATTTAACTGACTTCAAAATTAGCCAACATTACAGTTTCGTAGGTGTTCTTTAAAACACTTGTGGAACTTTAAGGCCACCCCCTTCCCCGTTTAAGGACCAGGAGAGGCCATTTCCAAAACTTCTGGTTGTGAAAAAAGGCCTTTCCTGGGACTAAAATGTCTCAGAGGCCCCCAAAACATGGCAGAAATGCCCTCACCCTCAAGAGAATATTTGGGGCCACAAAATGGCCCTCAGGGTCTGCATTGTGCCCATGTCTGCAGTAAACTGAGAAAGGACATGATGGTGGGAAAAGGGAACACTTGGAAAAGTTCTCTTTTTGGACTCCATTTCTTGAATTCATAGACATGTAGAATCAATTGGAAGGGACCACAAGGACCATTTAGTCTGATCCCCTGCCATGCAAGAACACACAACTAAAGCATTCCTGAAAGATGCTTATCCAAAGAAGGAAAATCCCCCCAGCCTCCGAGGCAGCCTGTTCCACTATTGAACAGCTCTTACAGCAAATAAATTCTTCCTAATGTTTAGGCAGAATCTTTTTTGTTCCTTGTATTTTGAATCCATTGATTTGCATTCTGTTCTCTGGGGCAGCAGAAAACAACTTCAAGCTCATTTCTTATATGTCTTCAGATGTTTAAGGATGGCTACCATGTCTCATTTCAGTCTTCTCTTCGCTGAGCTAAACATACCCAGCTCCCTAAGTCATTCTTCATAAGACTCTCAGATCTTCCATCATCTGGTTCAATCTCTTCTGGACATGGTCCAGTTTACCAATATATTTCTTGAACTGTGATGCCTGGAACTGGAACTGTGGTGAGGTCTGACCAAGGCAGAATAGAGCAGCACTGGTACTTCCCTTGATCTGGATACTGTACTCCTTTTGATGCACCCTAAAATTACATTGGCCTTTTTTGACCAATGGATCAAACTATTGGCTTGTGTTTAGTCTGCGGTCTGTTAAGACCCGAATTCCTTTTCTACTGCTGTGAAGCCAGGTATCAGTCATCCTGTATTTTTGCATTTCATTTTTCCTGCCTAGATATCGTACTTTACATCTATCTCTGTTAAAATTCCTTTTGTCAGTTTCAGCCTAGCTCTCCAATCTGTTAAGGTGAGTTTGAATCCTGATCCTGTCTTCTGTGGTTTTAGCAGAAGACAGGATTTGGTGTCACTGCAAATTTAGTAAGCATGCTCTGTATGCCACCATCCCAATCATTTATAAAGATGTTGAACCACATCTATTGCTGAGCAGTCTTTGAGTTCAGTCTGTCAGCCAGTTACAAATCTACCTAACAGCAGCATTGCCCAGCCCACACCTTGTCAGCTTTGAAGCCAGCATGGCACCAACCTGTTCTAATTGAGGATTCTGGGAAACCTAGTCCAAAAAAGGAATTTTTCTAAGCTCTTAACACTTGGAAGACTGGATTCAGAATTCCACTATGTCTTCTCAGTAATTAACTTGACTCAAGTGTCTCATCCTGAGTCTTCAGGGTTGTTTTAGAGGTAAAACAGAGAGAGAGGACCATGTATACTCTCCTGAGCTTCTCAGGGAAAGGAGGAGAGAAAAATGTACCTGTCAACCTTGGGAGATGGCTTTGCTCGAGGTGTTGCCGAGTGGTTGTCATTCAATATAGTACGAGTCAGCAGGCTTCAGGCTTGTCAGATCTACTTAAAAGCAAGCAAACCCAAAAACCCTACAACAGGGTGCCTCTGAGCACATCTTGAATCTAGGGATTTGCTGAAAAAAGACCATGCCCATTTCCGCACTACACTCTTATAGCGCAATTATTCCACTTTCAACATCCTATGGAATCCTGGGGCTTGCAGTTTCGGGAGGGGCTGGCCAGCCCCTTCGAAAACTGCAAACCCCAGGATTCCATAGGATGCTGAAAGTGGAATAATCATGCTATAAGAATGTAGTGTGGAAATGGCCCATGTGCAAACACTCTGAAAATAAAAACTGGTGTACCAGAGATAATACATTGACTATATAAACCTAAAATCACCCATGGCCAGCATTTTTAAAAGGTTTTTAAAAAAGCAAGATCATTTTGCCATTTTGAGCCAGTTCACGAAGGGCTTTGCTGCTGGTTGAAACGTGTTGTGTTGACTTGCTGTCCACAAGAGATAGTTCAAGAAAAGCAAAATAGTTCACGAAGCCAGCCTATCAGTCTGTTTTGAAGTCTTTACCCATGAGCAGTGCTAGAGAAAACACAGCTGTGCTAGAGAAAACTCCTCTAAAATATTCTCCACTGGATACATTTCTCATACTTAAGTGAAGCTGGATACAGCTATCTTCTTCCACAGCTGCATCCAAATGATATTCCTCTTGATAATGCCCCTTAAATACACATTTTGTAATCTTGACACAGAAAGGAGACAAAAGAGACCTTTGTCCTTACAGACTATTAAACAGAAGTCTTGTATTCTCAAAGAAGATTCTTGCTTGGGCGCTGCTGTTGTTTTTGGAGGAGCTGCCTCCCTTTTACTTATTTTTGTCCTTTTTTTTATTTTATTTTTGGGAATCGTACTCTTTGTGTCCCTGACTCAGGAAAAAGCGGCATCATGAGTTTATTACCTTTCTGTTTTGGGTCTCAAGAGTGAGGATCTTCTCGCTCAAGATATGAGTCATATCCTTCCTCCCACCTCTTCTGGACTTCAAAGTGACTACAGAATAATTGCTCCATGGTAGTGCTGCTGGTAGATAAAGTACACCTTTCTCTTTGTTTCCTATCTTAGGATGTGCATTTCATGCCCTTATAGCAAAGGTGTTATTTGTCCCAGAATAGTTTCTGGAAGGCTGTCTTGAAGAAAAGGAAGAGGGAATGTGAAATGGTCACATGAAGAGCACCAATCCATTGCAAGCCTAAAAACTGAAATACTGTAGCAGAGTATATTCAGTGCCATAAATTGCAACAGATTGGATGTTGATTGTGAAAAACTTAATTACCCCATTTGATCTGGTGATAGGGCTAAACATGATGTGTTAGCATAGTGATTAACTTTATGTATTCAGCAAATTGCTTCCCACATTGAGTTTTCTTTCCCCAGCAAAGAGACACATACATTGCTACAAATGTGGTAGCCATGCATTGAAGAGGATTGCAAGAGTGGGACCTAACCATTGAGTTAGTGTTGGGTGGTGGTCAGGCTTGCTAGTCTTTCATCTTTCTTTTTTTTCTTCTTTTTTTTCTTTTTTCTTTTTTGCAACTTGTTAATACACATACAGTGGGCCCACCATTTCTGCTTGCTCACGGTCTACAAATTCAAGCCACCACATCTTCAAATGTACGCAATACTGTATTTCTGAATCTGTGGTGGGGAGCATGTAGCCACTCTCTTCCACCTTCAAGGCAGCGAGGTTTTCTTGCAAGGCAGAAGCAGACAGCTGATGGGGCTTGCTGCCATCTCCGCTGCTGCCCTATACCATTTTTTAAAGGCTTGTGTCTCATTTTTTTCCCTAATTCTTTTTTTTTAATTGATTATTGCATATTTACAATTAGTGCATATTTACAAACTACATCTACACAAGATACAAATAGGACAAAAATTATATACTCAATTCACAAGACAGCAAAAGGAAAATAAAGAGAACAGAAGTAGATTTTAATAGGGGCTTGTAAGCTTTGCCTCTAATAGGGCCTTGCAAACTTCTCTCTGCAAACCTCATGAGGCTTTGCCGTTACAGAGGCAAGGGAGCCTAAAGAACGCCGTGTGCCTGGCGGCCAGGGCATGCCACCACCTCTGCTGCTGCCCTGTGCCATTTTTAAATAGGGGCTTATAAGTCTTGCCTCATGTTTGAAGCCGTTCTGCAAGCCTCGCAAGGCTGACTTGAGCATGCATGCTGTTTGGTATCTGCAGGGGGTCCTGGAGCCGATCCCCTGCGGATACAGCAGGCCCACTACACTAGGGAGCACCTCTGATTCTTTTAGTGGTTACATATTATAAGTGAAGGTTGGTAGTGTTGGTGAACAAATCGTCTTCTGTCGTGATTGATTTACTCAGTGTGGAATCCTTGATAGAATTCTGAACAACTCCAGGATCCTGCAGAAAACAGTATGGAAACACTATGTTTAGCTTTTCTTTCTTTCTTTCTTTCTTTCTTTCTTTCTTTCTTTCTTTCTTTCTTTCTTCTCTCTCTCTCTCTCTCTCTCTCTCTTTCTCTCTTGCTTTTATATGCTGCTCTTTTCTCTCAGAGTGGGATCAAAGGCAGCTTCCAAAAAAGTTTTAAAACACATTTAAAACAATTAAAAACATTAAAAATAGATAAGATTGTAAAAACGTGCAATCTTTTTATTAAAAAAAGCTTAATAAATGAATAAAAAGCTCCCCTGCTCACCCATTGAAAGTCTGCTTGAAAAGAAACCATTTAGCTTATAGTTGTCAGTGTAGAGTACTGCAGAAATGTTTACTCGTGTTACACCTATGTGTTGTTTTTTAATTGCCAAATTCACAGTATCAGTGGTACAATTAATGAAAGCAGACAGCAAGTTAGGAAAGGGAATCTGTAAGAAGAGGCAGAGATTCCTCTCACCTGTTTTAATTAGATCCTGAGCCTGTTGAATTAATTATATGCAGTATGAAGGGTGCCTCACTCTGTTGGGCAATTTTTCTGCCGTTTGCTGACCTTTTCTGCAAGGGATCCTGATAAGCTGCTGTGGAACTGCAAGTTTTCTCAGAATATAGTTTGCAAACCACTGGTGTAAAGACTCACAAAAGACTACTGTTCGTCTCTTGGTAACATCTGAGTCATGGCAAGCAGATTGAAAAGGAGCGTGCATCTCTGACACACTTTTTGCGAGAAGACTAGGAGTGGTTGCCTTCATAGAATTGCTTTTTCCCTTTTAAAGGAGACAGAGACGTGGCACTTTTTTGAGATGTGAGAAGTCAAGGTCATTGTGGGAAGAGCTGAAGAAATGTACATAACAGCCCTGACAGCCTCCTCAGCTTACAATTGGGTAGTCCTAAATATACTTTTATTCTCTGCTCACACATCTAATGTTAGATGGACCCATTATAGCAGAAGCTTTTAAATAGCCTCTCAACAGGGCACGTAATCATTGTTTCCAAATGGGCAAGTATAGGGAAATGTTTTGTAAATTGCCTGGAAATTGTTTCTCACCCCACCTGTATTGCTGAGGGGCTACAGATGGCTTGTATTAGGAACAGATGGACCTTCTTTAAATACAGTGAGAATATTGGTTCATCAGGCTTATCGTGGATGACATCAGGTGAGGAGAATCTTGTGGTTCATAGAAAGCTTCAGTCTAGCCTGCAGGGGGTCTTTTGAAACCCCTTTCCCAAAAAAACTGCCCCAGTTGCTCATCCAATTGTGAGAGTTAGGCAAAGAGATACCCTTGTTAATTCTGATCAATGACTGGCAAATTGTTCTCCAAAATTTTAGGCACAAATTTATCTCACCTTTACCTGGAGATGCCAAGGACTGAACTTAGGACCATCTGAAGGCAGGGAAGCTGTTCTCTTACTAAGTTAACCCCTTTCTAAAATCATATGAAATGCTGCTGACAGACAAAGAGACTAAGGCCATTTCCGCACTACACTGCTGTAGTGCTATTATTCCACTTTTAACAGCCTATGGAATCCTGGGGTTTGCAACTTAGGGAGAGGCATTTAGAGTTCTCAGCCAGAGAGCTCTTGAGCTTCAGTAAACTACAAACCCCAGAATTCCACAGGAAGTTGAAAGTGGAATAATAGCACTATAACAGTATAGTGTGGAAATGGCCTATGGCTGACATGAATTTAGAGAAAAGCCAATAAGGTCCTGGCAGAAAATACTTTTCCTTTTTAAATTGTTTTATTATACTTATTATATTATACTTATTATATTATATATTATGTTAATACTTATAAGCTTGCTCTTCTTCAAGGAGCCCAAGGTGGGGTGCATAGTGCCCCCATTCCATTTTATCTTTACAGCACGATAGAGATGGGGTCACAAGTGAGCTCCTTGGGGCTATATGGGGATTTGATTATGGGTCTCCTTGACCCAAGTCCAGTATTCTAACCCTGCATCATACTGCCTTCCATTAGTATACGCTGGCAGACAGACTAGTAAAAAATGTGTGTGAAAGTCTGTGAATTTATTTGCAAGGCTGCAATAACATCTTAATTTGAGATCTGAATGTAAAGGGGCTAGATTTTTTTTTTTCCAAATTAGGATCTTTGCACATGGTGCATTTAATTTGCTTGCCTCAGACAGTGCTTGCTGCCAAAGGGATTAAGCAAAATGCTCATAACTCTGATTGCTCAAGGTGCAAATGCATGGGGTGCGTTTCTGTCTGGGATAGATGAAAAAAATGTGCTTTGCGGTTAAGCAGCTTACAAAGAGAAATCCAGACCTGTACGTAGTTTTCTGTTTGTGTATGTCTGGGTCTGTTTCTTACATCTTTGCCCTTTGGCAAATGCTCATTCTTATATGAAATTTCCCTACCTCTGAGTTAGGCTATGCAGACCCCCTTCTCAGGTCCAGCATTTTGACCTTTGACTCTGTTTGACTGTATGTATGGTGATGGAGCATCCAAATGCAAGCAGAAGATGATATCCTGAAAGTTTTTCATGGGAAATGATAAGAAGTGGTCAAGAAGGTAGGCATACCATATGGGCTGGTATCAGGAGTTGGCTTAGCTGCTGTTGGCAGTCCAACATTTTGAGCATCTGCTTTTGCTGCACTCTTTCACCAACCCCCCCCCCCAAAAGCCAGCCCATTGTCACCTCTCTGGTTTCCATGCAGGCTTGACTGGGTCCCATTGCCAATCTTCCTTGGACTACTACTTGATAGAGTCATAGAACAATGGAGCTAGAAGAAACCATGGGGGCCATCCAACCCCTGCCATGCAGGAGGAGACCAACAATCCTTTACAGAACCCTTTTTTTCATGGTGAAAAGATCTGAAAATTTTAAAATATATTGAAAAGTCAAAGCTTGGATAACAGTGATAGATTTTTAAGTGCCATTATACTCATCCTCCGGTCTTTTCCCTAAAAGCAAGCATTCAAAGAATTATCGGGAAGGTTTCAACATAAAGAGGTACAACTCTATAGCTGAGTTGTTAAACCAACTTTGGCAAAACTGAAAGTTCTCCACAAATAACCAGACGAAGTAACAGAAGTAGCACTGGAAGCATTAAACCAAGGCTATTCCTCTTACAGCTAAGAGAAGGAGGCGAGAACAATGACAGAAAGATGTGTGTCAGCACCTGTTAACAATCTCCTTTCTCGTCTACATAGCTCAGAAATGAATAAATGAATACAAGCCTTCCATAAAATTGAAAACATTTAGAAATCAATGTATGAACATTTTAGGTTCCCATGAAACTGTGCTTCAGAGTCTCATACAACAAAAGAACTTCTGGGCTAAATTCCATCACAGAGTGGCCAAATAGGAGTTTACGAGTAACTTTGATTCAGTTTGCTTAGGGTTCAGTTAAGATTTCAGTATGTTAGATTTGTTACAGTATAAAGTGTTAGACTAGAAATGGAGCAATTTAAGCCTTAAATTCTCTTACCGGTCCCAGCTGGAGTAGATCCACTAAATCAATGAGAACTTCACAAGTTATAAATACTTATGTTCCGATGGTGGATCTATAGTCGGGATTAACAATACGGATACCCTAACTGTGTTTCAGCCCTTTCTCCTTCACAGGGCTGTTGTAAAGATAAAACCAGGGTGGGAGTGGGAAAGAGAACTATGTATCTCACTTTGATTTCCTTAGATGAATAGTGGAATGTGAATGTAACCAATAAATATTATCGAAATTTAGGAAAGGACCTAGCATGATACGGTCTGGGTGCTGGACTATGACCGTGGAGATCAGGATTCCATTCTCTGCTGGGCCGTGGAAACTGACTGGGTGATCTTGGGCGTATCACACATTCTCAGCCTCAAAACAACAACAACAACAAAAAACAACCCATCATGGTTTTGCCCTAGAGTCACCATAAATTGGAAACAACTTGAAGGCAGACAGCAGCAAAGTTAGGAAGGTTGTGTTATTGCCAGTTACAGCTGTCGTGAATGGTTTCTGTTTTTATGTATTTGAGCTTTGCATAGAAATATATAGACTGAATATCCTACATCACATGCCTTTTGCTCACATTATGTTTTTTCTTTCATGTGAATGGGTCTGTGATATATGCCTACTTAAGTGGGGCTTCTGCCACAGAAACCAACTCTTTCTTGTACCTCAGTATAAGTGTGGAGCTAAAAGCATTTGTTCCAAGAAGCAGAATGGCTTTTCCAAGAGAAAAATGAAGGCTGCTACCCATGTTTACTGGGGGAGATATCCCACTGAATAAAGTTGGGCTTCCTTCCATGTAAAGATGTATAGGACTGAGCTGTAAACCTGTCCCTTTCCCCAGAAGTTTGGGGAGTGAAGTCTAGACAAAAGAGAGAGAAGGATTTCCCTCCTGATGTGAGAGAGGTGAACGCTTTAGTGCCGAAGCAAATTGGCAGACATTCTGAAGCAGTCACTAATTTTAATTCTTCCTGAGAATTTACATGGGTGTAACTTCTAAAAACTTAATGGGAGCCAAAGGCCTTGTTTCCAGATGATGAAATAAAGGAAAGAGGTTTCTTCTTTATATTCCTTTTGGGTGGAGAATGTATCAAAATAGTCAGCTTCATGGGCAGAGAGAATATAGACAAAGGACCCTGTCCAGTATTGCAAGCGGAGAAGTGGATGGAGGGCTTCCAGTATTCAGGGCTGATGAGCCATCTTGGTCAGTACTGAGAGCCAAATCTTGCAGTCTGCTTTGCCAGCTGCAACAGGCCAACCTGCGGCTTTCCTTGGTAACCACTTTGACTGTAAAAACTGTCTGCAGTCCGGGACTGTGACTTTTTGCTTATGCTGTCATTTGTTCCCAGCTTAAACACAGGGCCAGACCTGCATGATTGATTCTGTCTCTCCAGAAAAAGAAATCCTAACTTTTATATATATATACTAGCGTATACCAGACGTTGCCCAGGATTTTATTTTCTCATAGGTAATACTTGTTAGAAAGATTTTGAGATCCTGTGTCTCTAATTCCCCAGCCTATCTTGTCCAGTACCTGTAACTTTTCCCCATATTCCCCAATCCAGTCTGTATTCAGAGTTATTAACATACAGAGGGTTGGGTTCCTGAGAGAATACACTGCCCTCCTCCTTGCTGCTAGGCCTCATCTCCACAGCAGCCATATTCAAGACAGACACAGTTGTCTGAGGCCCAAAAGCTCTCTGGCTGAAAATGCTGAAGGCCTCTCCCTAAACTGGAAACCCCAGGATTGAACAGAATCTTCTTAGGCAGCCCAAAGTTGGCTTCAAGATGGTGACAGTATCAGTGACAGACCTCTAACTCATGAACGGCCAAGCTTGGGTCTCGCGAACTCAGGGCTCTAGCTTTCTTGCTTGAATCAAATTCATTTGTAATGCAGTCTTTCTTTTTCCCTACTGCTTTCCATTTGCAAGCATTATCATCTTTTCTAGTAAGTCACATAGTTTCATGATATGTCCAAAGTACAACAGCCTCCATTTAGTCATTTTGGCTTCTTGAGAGAGTTCAGGTCTGATTTGCACTTGGATCCATTTGTTTTTCTTTCTAGTAGTCCATGGTATTTGTAGGACTCTCCTCCAGCACCACCTTTCAAATGAGTGGATTCTTTTTTTTTAATTTCCTTGTGCAAATGGGCTACTCCGGTGAGTGTCTGTCTCTCCTCTGGTCTTATTCTGGTCTGTGCATCATCATCGGGCAGAGTGGTAATTTTGGAAGACCAGCAGACACAGCACACTGCTAGTTTGGCTTTGGTGACTTGCCCACAGCCCTGCTGTAAGTGAAAACGGTGAATTAAGGACAAAAATAGAAGAAAAAGGCGACTCTTTCTCCTCCCCCCTCTCCTCCGAAAACAGGAGAACATATAATCTTATATATTGCCAACTTGGACTGCTTTGAAGAAGTTGAGGGAGGGAGAGACTCTGAGTATAAAAGCGTAAAATTAGGAAACCTTCAGATTTGAATAGTTTGTCCAGTAATTGAGAAATATATGAGTCTGAAAGCCTCAAGTGGCTTAGTTGGGAATACATGCCATAATCTTTGATTTTGAAAGCAGACAGGCAGATCTTGGTGCAACATCATGAGCTCCTCTTGCAGTGTCACTTCCACCCATTTTTGTAACGCAGCAGTGGGGAGAGGAGTGCAGCTGCCAAAATTGTCCCCATATTTGCAAATGAGGGAGCAGTTTGGGCACCTTTCAGCACCCCCACTGCCATGTCCCTGATGGAGGCAGATGTGTGCGGGAGTATAATGAGCATTGGATTACCCCCCCCTTTTTTTTTAATCCAGTTTCTAGGCTTCCCAGAAAAACCTAAATAGCCTTCTGTGAAATAGAAGGCTGTTTCTTGGATGCCCCAGGAAAGAGTAGCCCCTCAGCAAAATTAGATGATGAACAGCATTCCAAATATCTTCCTAAAGGTTCACCATGGAGCAGAGCTTAGAAAGTTACTCTTTCAAAAGTAATTCATTTGACTGTTTAAAAAGTAATCTGTTACTCATTATCATGATTGGGGAAAAGCTTATTTGTTTTTATGATTTGTTGCACTGTTCATTACTTTTCCGTTATTTTCTTTTGCTGCTTTAAGGGGAGAAAATCTTTAGGCTTTATAAGAGGATAGTACAAAACTTTAAAGCTTCCTATCAAAATGCCTCTTAAAAAATTTTTCCCCCAAACTTTATTTTTATTAGTGAAAATCCAGAGATATTTCAAAGTAACAATCATGTGTTAAGTATTTGTGAGCACAAAATACAAACAGATATCTGAAAAACATAATTTACTTTTCCTGTCATCTTTCTTCTTATATCCCCATGTTTTCTATGTTCTTGGGATACTTTTTTTTTTACTTTATTTTTCTAAAATCTTATATAACACTTTGTTTATATTTGTACATTTGGTTGCTTAACATATTTATACATAACAATAATAATAATAAAATCACATCAGATCTTTGGGGTACTTTTAAAATGTTTTAATAATAATAATAATAATAATAATAATAATAATAATAATAATAATAATAATAAATTATTTCTATCCCGCCTCTCCCAATGGATCGAGGCGGCATTACAAAAATATATTAAAACATTAAAACGCACCCTATCCTCCCCACCCTCCAACCCTTCTATCCCCCTAAAACATATTAGTTAATTAAAACAAATTAAAAACAAGATTAACACAGAAGACAATGATGAGAGGCGGTGGAACACTAATCTGGGAAGGCCTGTCGGAAGAGAACGGTCTTGACTGCTTTTTTAAAGCAGTCAAGACTGGTAATGTGCCGGGTCTCCTCCGGCAGGCCATTCCATAACTTGGGAGCGACAGAAGAAAAGGTCCTCTGGGTAACCGCAGCCAACCTAGTTCTGATTGGCTGCAGTAAATTCCTCCCAGAGGACCTTAGTGTGCGGGGCGGATTATATGGGAGAAGGCGATCCCGCAGGTAGGCTGGCCCCAAGCCATGAAGGGCTTTAAAGGTAAAAACCAACACCTTGTACTGTGCCCGGAAACGAATAGGCAGCCAGTGTAAAGACTTCAGAATTGGTGTTATGTGGTCACTTTTAGATGTTCCGGTGACCAACCTGGCTGCCATATTCTGAATTAATTGAAGTTTCCGGACTAAGCACATGGGTAGCCCTATGTAGAGCGCATTACAGAAGTCAAGCCGTGAAGTTACCAGCACATGTACCACTGTTTTTAGGTGTTCCAAGTCCAGGAAGGGGCGCAGCTGGCGTATCAGCCGAAGCTGATAGCAGGCACTCCTGGCTGCCGCATCAATTTGAGCTGTCATCTGAAGCGGCGAGTCCAGGAGCACTCCCAAGCTGCGGACACAGTCTTTCAGGGGAAGTGTGACCCCGTCTAGAACTGGTTGACAAACCTCTATACCTGGGCTGGGGCCCCTAACAGCAAGTACCTCCGTCTTATCTGGATTCAGCTTCAGTCTGTTTTTCCTCATCCAGTCCATTACTTTTTCTAGGCATTCATTTAGAGGTGAGATGCCATCCTTAGTTGATGCTGTTATCCGAGGCATGGAGAGATATATCTGGGTGTCATCAGCATACTGATAGCACCTTGCTCCATGTCTCCTGATGATCTCTCCCAGCGGTTTCATGTAGATGTTAAATAGCATTGGGGACAGGACGGCACCCTGAGGGACGCCAGATTTAAGCTCCTTTTTCGAGGAGCAGCTGTCCCCAAGCATCACCATCTGGTATCTACCTGAGAGATAGGACCGGAACCACTTAAGTGCAGTGCCTCCGATCCCCAGCCCTCTCAGGCGTTCCAGAAGGATACCGTGGTCTATGGTATCGAAAGCCGCTGAGAGGTCCAGGAGTACCAGCAGGGTCACACTTCCCCTGTCGATACCTAGGCGTAGATCATCCACTAAGGCGACCATGGCAGTCTCAACTCCATATCCTGCCCTGAAGCCAGTTTGAAATGGATCTAGATAATCTGTTTCATCCAAGACAGCTTGGAGCTGAAGGGCAACAGCCCTCTCGATCACCTTGCTTAAAAATGGAAGATGGGAGACTGGTCTGTAATTATTCATATCCAGGGGATCTAGGGAGGGCTTTTTTAGAAGCGGCCGTATAATCGCTTCTTTTAAACAAGCTGGAAAATTGCCCTCCCTGAAGGATGCATTAATAATATGTCTTAAGTACGTCTTAATTGCAACTCCTCCCTGGACGACCAGCCATGAAGGGCAGGGATCAAGAGGGCAAGTTGTCCTTCTTACCTTTCCAAGGAGCTTGTCTACGTCCTCGGTACTCACTGACTGGAACTGATCCAGTATAATCTTGTTCACGGGGTTGCTGGACGCTCCATTTGTGACCTCTGCTATAACACCGGCATCCAAATCGGCTCTTATCTGAGAGATTTTATCTGCGAAATGATTATTCAAGGCGTCACAGCAAGCTACGTTAGGTTCTAACAACGAGTTCAGGGGAGTAGGTATCTGAGTCAGATCCCTTACCACCCTAAACAGCTCTGCTGGACAAGAAATCGCAGACGCAATACGTGCAGAGAAGAAGGTCTTCTTCGCTGCATTTATTGCCACTCCATAGGAATGAAGGAATTCTCTATAGCGTGTCCTGTCAGATAAGAGTCGAGATTTCCGCCAATTGCGCTCTAGTCGTTGTCCAGCCTGCTTCATATTCCTAAGTTCTACTGTATACCAAGGATTACGGTTTGCAGCAGGTTGGAAAGGACGCTTGGGAGCAATCGTGTCGATAGCCCTGGTAAGATCACAATTCCAGGTATTAACCAGGGCTTCGACAGGTTCACCGGCGATACCAACCATAAGACCCTCGAGGGCTTTCTGGAGTCCAATAGGTTCCATTAACCTTCGAGGGCGGACCATTCTAATAGGTCCACCACCCCTGCAGGGGCGGATAGCAACCATTAGTCTAACCCTGACCAGGAAATGATCTGTCCATGACAAGGTGGTAGTATTTGTTATCTCCACCCATGGCTGTGCCCGTTCCGTACTAAAGACCGCATCAAGGGTATGACCTGCACAATGTGTTGGCCCAGAGGCTAATTGGGATAGGCCCATGTTTGTCATGGATGCTACGAACTCCCGAGCTGCACCTGTTAAACTGGTCTCAAATGGGACATTAAAGTCGCCCAGAACCAAAAGTCTGGGTGATTCCAACACCAACTCCGACACCAGCTCTGTCAGCTCGGCCAGGGAGTCTGTTAGGCAGCGGGGTGGTCGGTACAGTAACAGTAAAAGTAACCTTTGAGAGTAAGTGTTACTCATCCCACAAAAAGGGAACAGTTAAGAGTGTTTTCAAAAGGATACTGCATTACACCATCACTTCTCAGAAAAACTGTTCAAGAGAACATTACTTGTAATTCGCTCTTGCCAGACTCTTCCAACGAATACTGGTTGTCAGATTATATTTGATAGTGTTTGGGAAATCAGGATTGAACCACCTGCACCTTCTGGCATTCTAACAGACATGCATCGCGTTCACTGTGATGGCTAAGTGTTAAACCAGTGACATTTAATTACAATTATGGGGTCTAAGCGGATTAAATACCTGAAGAGAGACCATGGCTAGCTTCGAGCCACAGTTGACATCAGTACTTACATAATGCTTAAGTGTAGTTACACAGAAAGGAGGAGAACTCTCCCCTGCAGTTGAAAGACTGGCCATTCTCTGCGCATCTTCATCGACTCTGGGTACAAACCATATTGGTAGCCTGTGGATTTACCTTCTGGTTGTTGACACACTCTGCTGAGAATAATGAAACCAGGATTTCATCCATAGGAATTTTGGGATGGTGCTCAGGTGCTGCTTTTGGAGAAGAATCCTCATCTTTCATCACTGGCAAATACAGTGGGCCCTCTGTACCTGTGAGGGTTCTGTTCCTGGATCCCTCATGAAAGGGAGCAATTGTGAATAATCGTGTCCTATATTATTCAGTGGAGGTGACCTTCACGCAGACAATTCATAGAATCATGGAAATGTAGAGTTGGAAGAGATCCCAGGGGCCATCCAGTCCAACCCCTTCCCATGCAGAAACCCACATCAAAGCATTCCCAACAGACAGCCATCTAGCCTCTGCTTAAAAACCTCCAAGGAAGGAGACTCCACTACACTCACAGGCAGCAGATTCCACTGCCAGACAGCCCTGACGGTCAGGAAGTTCTTCCTGAGGTTCAGGTGGAAGCTCCTTTCCTGCAGCTTGAATCCATTGCTCCTTGTCCTGGTCTCTGGAGCAGCAGAAAACAAGCCCTCTCCCTCCTTTACGTGGCATCCCTTCAGATATTTGAACATCGCTATCATGTCCCCTCTTAACCTTCTCTTCAGCTCATCTATGCACATGTCGCCACCATTATAGGACACAATGGGTTTGTGATTGCTTAGAGTCACAGATCTGAAGGTCACTTTTATGGAAGGGCCACTGTACATTCCTTCACTTACTCACTCATTTTTAAATGTGAGTAACCATATCCACATATCCAACTGTGGATTTTGTATCTGAATATGGATTCAAAACAGGGAGGAAAAATGCTCCGATAATTTCCAACGGTGATCTCATTTGCTTCTTTGTTCATGTAACGAGTAGTCAGTTTCTTGGTTATCTGTCTTAGTTTGCCATCGTGAAGCATCCAAAAAAACAAAAAAACCCACTTTTTAAAAAACCGCCTGGAATATGGAACAGTACACTTTGGTGTGGTCTGGCCAAGGCTCGACACAGTGATTGAAAAAGCAAGAATCGTTTCTTTAATCTGGTTCCAAAGTTGTGGCTCCTTAGGGTATTAATTTTTGCTTTGTTACAATCCACATGCGTATTTTGGACCAGGTTGTATGTGATTTGAATTTAAAGTTCTTTATAGGCAGCTAACATGTTTTTCCATTCTTCCAACTTGTTTTGTTTTGCATGACTTCAAGAGCGAGCTTAAACATGTCTACTCAGAAGTAAGTCCCCCTGAGTTCAATGGGGGCATGGTCCTAAATAACTACTGTAGACTGAAGTGTTAATATTTCATGCAGAGCAAAGAATGTGTGGAGATATTTATCACTTTTAAAAGATATCCAGCTTCCATGCTCAAAAATGTCTTGTGCGTAGTCTTAAAAAAGAAGTCATTTAAATCCCTCTCTGTTAGGGGAAAGCCATAATATGATGTTCCATTATCAGTTGATGTAGGATGGAAAACTTTTTACTGGAAGAGACCATGTTATCAGTGAACCTAGTCAACTGAAAAGGATGTAGTACCTGTTAAACCTAAAATAAACCTTGTAATTTATTTTATATCCCCAGGAAACTTATTTAGGTGCCAACCTTTTCGGTCATGCTAAAATTAGTATGCTTTCTGTGCTTTTATTTTTTTAACCTTAACATCTATTGAGTTGTTCTGTATTAAAATATTTACAAGTATTTCAAGTTCCAATAAAAACCATTTCCTAGTAAAACTTTAATTGAATTTATTTAAATAGAATATTTAAACCACAGTAACTTTAATCCTACACATCACCTACATGGGTATAAGACCAACTGAATGAAACACAGCTTACTTTTGAGCAGCTGTCTATAGGAGTGTACAGTAACAGTACATGTACAGTAATCCTATACATCAGGATGGGAATTATATGGCCTCCCCAAGGCCTCCTCCATCCTCCTATCGTCTGGGGGAAATGTGCCAAAAACAAAAAACAAAAATGCCTCCAGAGGTTCTTATTTTCTATTTAATTGCTGGCAAGGTTGGGATTGCACCTCAAGATAAGAGTTGGACATTTGTATCCATGGATTCTACTTCCACAGATTCAACCACCACAGCTGGAATTATTAAAAAAAAAAAAAATATCCAAAAAGCAAACCTTTGAATTGTTCAGCATTTTATATAAGGGGCATCATTTTACTATACCATTGTGTAGAATAGGACTTGAGCATCCACAGATTTTGGAAGATCCTGAAACCAAACCCCGAAGAATACTGAAGGCCCGCTGTAGTCCCAAATAGCATTTTTTCAAAAATGTTGAGGGGCCTTCTAGTCCCTTTCAGTTATGGTGAAAAGATTTGATGCAGCCTAGGACTGAAAATGGGACATGTACGGTCCCATGTCCTCTGCATTTGTCCAACATTTCTATAATTGTCTACTCAGAAATAAGTCTCATTGAATTCTAAAACCGTTGTTGCCAGGTAAGCATTTATTATTTCTCCGTAATAAAATATTTCAGGTCAGCTGTTAGAAAGCCTTCTGAGTGATTTATACAGTGCATACATTTAACATGGTTTCATCTTTTCTTAACTAAATATGAGTCAAACATGGTGAACTGAAATTTCAGTTGGCCGTGGAAAATTTTATGATTGAAAAGGTTTCTGGAAAACCCAAATCGCTATCTCCTATGCAGATCAAGATAGCATTTTTGGCATAGTTCAGTTTTGCATTATTACCCGCATCATCTGAGGACATGAGCTACCATTTACATTAATTTATGATGTCTTAAAATTAGTGCGAAAAACAAGAGAGTTCCATGGCTCCTAAAGAAGAAAATGAGCAAATAGGTTGTGGAATATTTATGTTATTAATTTCTGGAATATTTGGTAACTCCCAGTAAAAAAAGTCATGATGCCAAATCAGTTGAAATGTTTTTATCCTAACTGCTAGCCTCAGAAGTATTTTGTATAATTATTCTCTTCTGCCACACTGTAATTTTGCAAAACAAATAAAAAATAACGTTTAAATATTTATAGGTTCATTCATAGACCAGAAACCACTTAGCCAAATGCACTGTCTTTTAAGTGCTTAGATATGCATACCCTGAGTAGAGAGACTGATAAAAAGGGAGAAAAAATATTTTTAAATGGCCAAGCCACACAGCGGAGGGAAACTGCTAATGCTGTTACTTATTCTTAAAATCGATTCACATATGCCACTTTCCTACAGAGCCAACCTGATGTACTGATTCAAGCTGAACCAAGGGTCAGATCCCTGCTTGGCCATGGAAACCCATGGAGTGACCTTGGGCATGTCCCACTCTCTCAGCCTCAGAGCAAGGCAAGGGCAAATCCCCTCTGAATTAATTCTGCCAAAAAACCCTGTGATAGGCTAACCTTTAGGGTCTCTGCAAGTCAGAAATAACTTAAGATACACAGCAACAATGCCACTTTGAGAAAAATTAAAAAATTAAAATGCCAAGCTTTAAGAAAACTAATTAGTGGTGCTGTGCATCAGGAACATAAGTAGGAAATCTAATCAGTTTAGGTGCATTACTGTCCCTACCTGGGACCATGGGTTATGAATTGGTATTACAAGAAGTACAATGGAATAGTACGAAAGTACTGTGGGGATAGATAAATCAGCAGCTAAACGTTCCCCATACCTTTTGAGCCCAAGTTCTACAGGGCTGAATTTTGCTAATGAAATCCAGTTCTACCGTTTGATGCTGGAACTGAAGATAGTAGGAAGACAGCCAGGATGGTGTAGTGATCAGAGCATTGGATTACAACTCTGGAGATTAGGGTTCAGTTCCCAGCTCGGCCATGGGAACCCACTGGGTGACGTTGGGTGCATCACACATTCTCAGTCTCAGAAAACCCCATGATAGTTTCATCTTGTGGTTGTCGTAATTCAGAAATGACTAGAAGGCATGCAACAACAGCAAAGAAAAGAAAAAAGGAAGACCACATTACAGATAGATAGATTCTATAAAGGAATCCACAGCCCTGAATTTGCAAGACCTTAGACTGTTAATAACAGAATGACTTGGAAGTTTCATATTCTCACAGTGGCAAATAAGAGTAGTTGCTCATCACAGGTCTTTAACTCTCTGGAGAACTGAAATTATCTGATTTAGTCCACATTTTGAGGGCATGTGGATTTGTATTTGGCATGTATAAATGCAAAAGGTCCTTGCTTTGAAAAAGTTAGTTCTGCTTTATTTATTTTTTCAGTACTCCTTGTTGTTTATTCACAGAGTAACGTTAGCAAAACCAGATGAGCTCATTGCAAAAGAGATGGTATATAAGTTTAGCAAACATGCAAATAAAATTGCAGGACTATGTGGCTTGCTCCATGTGTCATTGCTGTTCAGATTCAGATTCATTCTTGAACATGTGATGAAATAATGAAGCAAAGACTGCAGAAAATCTTTATCATTTTTGACAGTTCGCATATCATTTGCACAATCAGCATTTGTAAAGGCTTTACAAACTAACACAAGTTTGCAGTGTATTGTTTCTAAACAGGTTTTTTTTTTGTTCTTTCTCTGCCTCTCTTGCCAAATTAAACTATGACCCCCACTATTTTTCTCATTATAAGTTAAGTCTGGCCAGCAACCATTTAATTTAATCTAATCTAATCTAATCTAATCTATAATTTAATTAATTTAAAATATATATGTGATATATATATACACACACACACTGAAAAAAGATAATATGTGCATCTGTGTCTGTTTTTCTCTCTCTGCAATAGCTTTAAGAGAAACCTATCATAATTGCCATACATACTAAGGGGAACCTGGGCATATGCACTTCAGGGTTATTTGTTGTTTTTTAATGAATTTATTTAGTTAATTTATATCTGAGTGTAGCCTGCGATACAGTTTTTGGTTACTAGGTGGCAAACTTCCCCAACCAGTGCAAAGAAAGGTGCAGTTGCGCCAGTTATGTTTATTCTTAAGGGAGCGTCTAGATCAGAGTGCTTTCTTCTGCAACGTCCTTTTCAAAAAAGTAAGACAGACAAACTGATACACAGAGGACATTCTGTAAAGCGGTAAGGGGGCAGGGAGTAGAACAGGGAAAGGTTGGATGAACACTTGGGTGTAATGGAAGAGAGGCCAGCAAGAAAGAAAAAGAGGGACAAGCAGAAGGAAACAAAACCACTTGGCTGGGCGAGTGGAGAGAACAAGTGTCTAGGTAGGAGAAAAAGAGCCCTGGGATGGGGTGGGGATTAGGGGGTTTCTAATCCATGAACAACTAGATGCTTCTGCTAGTTGGTAGAACCCAGATTCAAAACCTGGCATCTCTGGTTGGGAAAAGAAAAACTGGACAGCTGCTTCCATTCAGTTTAGACAGTCTAGAACCTGATGGAAAACAGCTCTGATTCAGTATAAAGCAAATTTTTATGCCCTGTGTCCATGCACATTACTAGTTTTGCTTACATTAGAAACCCACTGTAGATAAAATGAACTTCTTTGATAACTTCCCAGCTAATGCACAGCCTAGCCAAGGAGAGCCACATGTTTGGAGGCTGACTGAGCATCATGCTGTGCAAATCTGCAGTGTCCATATGCAAATTCATGCCCTCACATGATAGTCATACTTCTGCTTCTGTGCTGCCTTTATGAGCAAGTAATCAGTATCCTTTGAGAGGGTTAGAGGATTTACAGGAATTTGTACAAAATTCTTTTTCGGCATGTTTCAAATTAAGTTTTGATGCTTATTTCCTAGGCTTCATTGCATTTGTGGTTTGATACTGTCATTCATGCCCTTCTCTGCTAGTAGTTAAGGGAGGCTTACTTTTAATATCCTGATCTATATTTCTTAATATCCTGTAAAGCATTTTTATAATGCAAATGCCACACAGGCTCTGATGCATTCAGAAGCTTCGAGCCACTTCATGGAATGATCCTCGGCTTATCCACAGATCATATCAAAATCTATCATTTTGGCCCCCAAACTTGCTCTGGACTTATACATGAGGTTGAGTTATCCATAAGTATTTACAGTATTACTGTGAGCCGGTATTGATACACATTTTATTATCAGGGGCTCTTAATCCAGGCAAAGATGGAAGGGACCTCTCAGCCCCAAATTTTGGTGTGAGGCACTCTCCTGCTTGGACAATAATAGACATACTGGTAAAATTCTCACTGTATAGGAAAGTCTGTATGGACTTTTAGCTGTTTTAACTACTGACAGCAGTTGATACGTAGCAATAATCTCAGTGTTTAGTAGCTTGACAGAAATTAATCAGTCCAAGCTGAAGCAGTCATGAGGGTAATTTGGTTGTCTTTATGGGTTCAGCAATTCAGTTGGTTTAATTTTTTGGCAACTGAGAAAGAGATTTCTTCAGACCCTTTTTTTTAAAAGAAAAAAAACAACATCCCAGACTTCAGGTGATTCATTTGAGGAGAAAAGCAGGTTGTGAACATCTGTGTTTGGCCTGGCTGGGTTTTATTTTATATTGACCTACTTTATAGTTCCTGTAAGGAGATTTATAACAATTTTTGTAGTGTACGTGTTCATCTACCCAGGAAGGAGAAATTAATACATGTTGTGCAATGTATGGTGTATAACTTTTCTGACCCTCTGCTAGTTAAGAGTATTGAAATTTTAAACTGCCTAAAAGCTTTTGTGACTTGTCTTGTAAATTTATTATGTGCTTATTTATCAATGTTTATAAGGGTACCTCTTACTTGAAAAGAAAAGATCAAGGCAGTGTCAGGCAGTTTTAGTAAAGCAAATCATAATGAAAATATTCCTAGAAACAATTATCTTGAAATGGGTGGTAATAAAGCAGTACTACCAATAACAAGCCCAAATTAAAAGCTGAAAAAAATTAGAAGTGCTCTCTGAATGGCCTTCTTAAAAAGGGATGCGGGTGAGTATATCATGGGGCTGTTGCCAACCTCTGTTCTCAGATTTAATTTCCAAACTATTGACATCTATGTAGAGTCGAAGGCTTTCACGGCCAGAATCCATTGGTTCTGTGGGTTTTTTGGCTTTGAGACCGTGTTCTGGTTGTATTTTCTCCTGACATTTTGCCTGCATCTGTGGCTGGCATCTTCAGAGGAATGGTGAATTGGAAGTGGAGTGGAGAAACTTGGAGTGGAATGGAGAAACTCCACTTCCAATTCACCATTCCTCTGAAGATGCCAGCCACAGGTGCAGGTGAAACGTCAGGAGAAAATACAACCAGAACACGGTCTCAAAGCCCAAAAAACCCACAAGAACCTATTGACATCTAGTTGGGCTTCATTTAAAAAAAAAGAACTTCTGGGCAGTTAACCCTATTTCTGAAGATTTATCACAGTGGTTTATTTAGGAACTCTTCCTGAAATGAATAAAGGAGCCTAGATGTGTGAGGAAAATTAGTATCACTACGCTATCACTACGCTATCACTGTGATGTTTAGCATCACTAACTCTGGCTGAAAGTGAATGGAGTGGGCCATCATCAGCAAATGCCAATGGTGGCCGTGGAGGTGAATTTTGTGCCCCAGAACTAAGTGTAGTTTTAGCTGTGGTGAGGTGGCCCTCCTTATGCAGCAGATTTGGAAGCGTCATTGAACAGTCAGCAAATTGCTGGCTATTTAATTCAGTTGTTCTGTTTTCATTCTCATTTGATCTGCCTCATACAGAGATAGAAGAACATCTGATTTGTGTGCAATATTCTGTGGCTTCTTAATAGAGGTCCACCAGCCAGAATTAGGTGCAAAATTCCTGCTGAGGCATAGAGACATGCAGCAAGAATTAAGCAGTAGGGGACTTCTAAGTCAGAGGTGGGCAATTATGGCCCTCCACAAGCTGTTGGAGTACAGCTCCCAGCATCCATCACCAGTGCTGTGCTGGCTGGAAGTTTCAGTCCAACAACCATGGGATGGCCAAATTGTCTACCTCTGCTATACAGCATTGATGAACCTCATAATTCCTTTCTCAAAATTCCACCCCTGGTTTCTACATGTGTTCTTTACCACCAACCTAATTTGGTGGCAAAATATCTTATAAACAGTTACTTTTGTTACATAGTTTGAAATCACAAACTCTTGTTGATCTATTATAGATTGTCCAGAGATTTACTAATAGATCCTAATCTACCATCTACTCATCTAAGGTGTCTTGGACTCTCTTTGGATAGGAACTTCTAAAGACTGAGATGGCAGGAAAGGTTTGGTCAAGAGAAAAAGGGATGTGGGGTGTGATGTGGCCTGTATACTCATTTAATAGCAAACAGAGGCTCTGTGTTGTTTTCCAGAACTTACTGTCCTGCCAAAAAAATAGGAAGCCAATTAAATCAGAATGAGAAGGAAGTACAAGTTTACCCAGTCATATGATTTGTTAGATGCTTGAATCCCTTTACCAAGTATATGGGATTATTTTAACAAATTATGTTGCTATGTTTGCTAGTTCCTATCCATGCTTACAGTGGCTCCTGATGTTGTTATAATGGGCACTTATCTATTCCTTCTATGCTAAGATGGTGAACTAGAAGAGGAAAATCCAAACTGGACTAGGACTTGTCAGGATGAAAGAGGAAGTTGTAGTAGAGATGATACAGTGGTGAAGCTGGGAACTGGACATACCAGCTGATATTTTCACCGGCTGTTTGGGTTCTTTACGATATGTTGTTGCTGCTGCTGCAATATGTTGTTGTTGTGTTCCTTAAAGTAGTTTCTGACTCACACAGCCCCTAAGGTGAACTTACCAGCCATTTCTGCACTAGACGTTATACTGCTATTATTCCACTTTCAACCTCCTATGGAATCCTGGCGTTTGCAGTTTAGGGAGGGGGTTCAGAGGGGTTTTTCCTTTACCTTCCTCTGAGGCTGAGAGAGTATGACCTGCCCAAGGGATTTGAACTGTGGTCTCCATATTCACAGTTCAATGCTCAAGCTGCTATGCCACGCTGGCACTTTCACTATATGTAGTTCCACCCTAAATTGGTGGATGAATGTTCCTTTCTGAATTTCCCACGTTCCCTCCAGTTTTCTACATTTTTTAAAAAAACTTTTACTCTTTTTCTGAGGACATCTAAGCTGTGCTGGCATCACCGTATACAAATTCTAATTTTGGTATCTTCTTTGAAGCCAGGGAAAATGCTGTGGCTTTCCATCATAAAGTCATTACACTATAGTGTCAGCAGTGCTTTGAAAGAAATATTGCACCAGGCGGGTGCTAAAGTGTGTGGTTTCTTCACACAATGCCAGCATGTCTCCCACATAATGAAGGAGTTTGTGTGGTTTGGGTTTTTTTCTCTCTGCAGCTCTTGGCATTTGCCAGGCCATGCTTTTTGGCAGAACGTGTGGGTGTCTCTTAAATAGGCACTCTCCAGAGTGCAGCCAAGCTTTTATCGATGAATGCTGGATGCTGTCTCTGCTCTCTTTCTTGGATTTGGAGCCCATGCCCAAGTGGGGAAAGGAGACATTGGAGACAAATTATCTCCAGAATGAAAAAAGCAATGGCTGCGTTTTTCCCCATTGACAGACATGGTTGTTGCTGTGTCTGGTTTTAAATGATGTGGAAATTTTAGGTGATGTGAAAATTTGGCTAGGCGGTTTGGATCAACTCCTGCTGGTGCGAACTGTGCAAGTCTTCGGATTACTCGAACCTCTTTTGTCAAGTCAAATGGAAAAAAAATACCTAATTCTTTTAGGTTGCATATGTTTAGTAGATGGCATTTGGCATGCTGATTCTAGGGTGCAGAAGATAAATAATAGACGGGAAAATACTCGTTGGCCCAATTCATGCTGGTTTAGGTAACATGTAAGCATCCAAGCTTCATGACACTTTTTAAAAATCAGGCACAGTTTTGTTCTTTGATCACTCCCCCCCCCATTGTAGGAATGGGGTGCATTTATCAACGAACTATGCCTTTTCTAACCTGAAGTGTGTACTGATGCATGTTAGCTAAAGCTCATCTATGGTAACAGATCCAGCTTGTAGCTGTCACCCACACTCACCTCAAGTTTCCTGCATCAACAAGGAGACAAGCAAGGGTACAGGACTGTACCCTGGGCTGGTGGACTGGAGGCTACGGGCTTGGCAACCGCCTTGGCAGCCATGCCACAAAGCAACACCCTAGTTGAATTTGTGGCAGGAAGTGGAGTTAAAGAGAAGATTCAAAAGAGAGCAGGAGGAAGTAGAAGGGGGACAGAAAAGGAAGACAGAGGCAAGAAGGGACAAGAGAAGACAAAGAAAGTGAGAAAGCTGAAGAGAAGGGCAGAAGAGAGCAAGATGGAATTGAAAAGACCAGGGAGAGGCAGGCTTAGTGGAAGGGAACTGGGAGATGGGAGAAAGAATGGGCAAGTTGGGCAGACTAGGGCAGAGATAGAATTGGAAGGCACTAAGAACAGAGTTGGGAAGGAGCTTGGAGAGTGGAATATAGAAGAAGGAAGGGTAAAAAGAGGCTGGGGGTAAAGAAAGGGGGACCAAGAAAGAACCAACCAAAGTAGGGCAATGTGGGAGATGCAAGATGTGGAAGTCAAGACATCCAGGAGAAGTCCACCTGAGGAGATTCAGGAGGGCAACTTTGAGGGTCCCCATGTGGTGAGGCTAAGAGAAGAGTGAAGCCCAGGATGATCTAAATGGACATCAGGGATGCTTTGATTGTGTATTCCTGCATGTTGGAGAGCTGGATTTAATGGCCCTTGTGGTCTCTTCCAGCTATATGATTCTGTAATTCTATGGCATGTGGAAGAGGATACAGAAGGAATAAGAAATTTGGGCAGGAAAGAAGGAGTAAAATCTGAACAAGTGTGTTAGAAACCAGCAGGGAGAGTTACTGAAAGAAGCCAGGGAACTCTGAGGCTGGAGGAGTTGTGTAAGTGGTTTTGAGCATCAAGGGTGTTCAGAGAAGAGCATTTCCTGGGACTTTGTTTAATTTGCTATTGGACTTGGTCAGTTCTCGTTTTTGTATAATGGTTTGTGAACAGAATATACCCCTTCATTCTGTTTTGTGTTAAACAAATGACTCGCTGAGAAATAAAGACTGGTAACCAGTCCCTTTGAAACATCTCAAGAGTGTCTTTGTAGAAGTGGATTCCCAAGCAACTCCCTGTCAGGTGGTAGTGGAGCTAGAGATATGCTGCTGTCATTTTTCTGAATCTAGAAATGTCTAAATGCAAACTGTGTTTTAATGTAATTGAGTCTAATTAGCTCTCAAGTAAATGCCAGTGCCCAGGCATTTCTGTTTGTTCGTTGGACAAGAAGAGATTATGACTTAATGAAGTCACTGTGTAATAATTTAATGAAAGGTTAAACTGGAGCTCATGCAGCTCCTCTAATTCACAGCTGGATTTGAAATGCCTTGGGAATGGAGTGACCTTGGGTTTGCCTTACTGTAAAGTGTGTCTTCAGAGAGCTGGTTTCCTTCACGGAGCTCGCTGGAGGCTGCAGCTTCATGAAGTTCAGTGCGCGACAAGTTCTGAGGGCCTTCATTTTTTATAGGCACCAAGAAGAAAACCACCAGTGCTGTTTTATAGCCTACTGTTAAAAGCAGTTTATTCTGCCAAGTACAGCTCACTCCTTCCAAACGCCAAGTTTTGTGTTCATTTAATTGGTTTCTTCTCCACACGCTCTCTATACATGGCTCATTGCCTAAACATTCTTTTTTTCTTATAACATATATAATGAGTCTTTCCAAAACTTGCTGTGAGTTGGATCCCACGATATTCTGAGGGTAGCGTAAAAATGCTGACTTTGCTATATAGAAGTCATATGAAAATGTCTTCTCACATGGTGTGAGCTGGTACATGGTTTTTCTATTCAGCAGCTTGAATATTCTTGCTGGTTTTTTATCTAATGTTGAAGCTTTTTTATTGTTTCAGGTTCTCTGCATTTTATTGCTCCTAGCCTGGGGCAGCTTTTTGGCAAAGACATTGAATACATTTGACTTGCACTCTATCTGTATTTTTAACAGTTAGTTTATGGCTTTCTACCCTATTCTCTTGCCACCTTTTACTTCTTTCTCTGGTGGCCTAGAACAGTTTCCCTTTGAATAATTCAAAGGTATGTTTTTGGACTAAAGTGGTGGACGGATGTAGCTCTGCACAAGAAGTGGCGGTGGCCCCCAGGTCGGACAGTTTCAAAAAGGTTCTAAACAAATTCGTGGAGGGTAAAGCCACTGGTGGCTGCTAATCCTCATGGCTGTAGACTGAGGGGGACAATTGTGGGAGGCTGGTGGGCTGCATTAGTCCCTCAGGAGACTGCACCTCAACAAAGAAAAGCAAAAAGGAGCCTCCTGAATGCTCTTTAGAGGATATATGGACGATTTGGGGCATGTTTTTAACTCCCCTCCATCATTTTAGGCCCAGAAGAAGCCTTTCTTTGACAACAGGAAGTGAGTAGAAGCCACTTGTAGAAGTTCTTGTTTTAGAAAAGGCTTCTCCTGGACCTAAAATGGCCTGGGGGGAGCCAAAAACATGGAGAATATACATCCACACTCTTTTTTGACTCCTGAAGGCAACAAAAATGGCTTTGGGGCCACATGCAGCCCATGGGCCACAGTTTGCCCATCCTTGCTGTATGAGTTCAGAAGCACGAGGCCTTGAAGTGCAAGTCACTAGGCAACAATGGAAGGAAGGGCTTATTGCTCTTATGTTCAGTCAGCTTATGGGCTTCCCAAAAGCATCTTATTGGCCTCAGTGAGGAGGGTGAGGGAGTTGTGTGGTCTAACTCGTCAGGGCTCTTATGTTCTGATGGCAGGCCTTCTGTGCCACTGTTCCCTGACCTTCCACCCAACTTCAGTCTGTTGATAAAACAGAAGCCAAAGCAGAGGGAGACTGACTTTGCTTTCAGTGGTTCTCAGGGAGTTCTGTGGGAGACAATAAACAGGCTACAGTCTGGAACACAACTGAGAGGAATCCAGAGTTAGAATCATAGAGTTGGAAGAGACCCCAGGGGCCATCGAGTCCAACCCCCTGCTATGCAGGAACACCCATCAATGCATTCCCAACAGATGGCCATCCATCCTCTGCTCAAAAACCTCCAAAGAAGGAGACTCCACCACACTCCAACGCAGCATATTCCACTACTGGACAGCTCTGACAGTCAGGAAGTTCTTCCTGAGGTTCAGGTGGAATCTCCTTTCCTGCAGCTTGAATCTATTGAGATGGCAGGATCCCTAGGAGTGGGGAGGGAGTGTTTGTCCTCAGCGGTACCCTTGATTGTGGCTTTTACTTGGGAGGGCAGAATTGCAGTGGGCATGGAAGCTGTAACACAAAAGAGGATCAGATACAGAATTGGGAAAAGGTAGTTGTGTTTCAAGTAAACTTTTTGACAAGTGCTTTCCTGCTTTGGATGTATTTGTTTTTCTGCTGCAACATACCTGTGATGTAGCAGGAACCATGTCCATGCAGTTTTTACTCAAAAGTTTTGTTTCTCAATTTTTTCTAAGTGGAACAAATGTGTTTAGCAAGGAGTCTCTAAAACACACCGGAGAGGGAATCCTTTCCACAGAAACAGGGTATTCTAGCTACCGCAAATAGGGATTCTTATGGCAAGGGAACAGTATCTGTCATAATGGCAACTTTAGTTTGTGGTGGGAAGAGTGATTCTGAGTCTCCCTGGATAGAGAATAGGATCTCAAGCAGCCTTTCCCATCCCACTGCCTTCCAGAAGTCTGGAATGATAACCCTTGGTGCCTAAGGGTGATGAGAACTATCTGGAAGGTATTGTATAGGGAAAGCTAGATGAAGAAATAGGATTACCCTCTCCCTTGCTGTCTGCAAATGATGGTGGGTAGCATCAAAGTTAGTGGGCCCTTTAGGTACTAAATAAAAAAATGAGCAGTGTGAATGTACATGTGGTAAATTAAAATAGCTGTGCTTGTTAGATGCCTTCCTGCACCTGGACCTAACTGTGACAGTGTATTCTTGGCAAATTCCATTACAGGATTGTCTTTTGTATAAACACAATAAAAATGAGGTTTCTCCCCTTCCAGCTTGATCTCTGTGCCCAAGCAATCTGATTCTTCCTCCTTCCCTAATGTTGCCATCATTTTTGCCATCTAGTTAACAAAATCAGGGGATTTGTCTGCTAGCACAAGGTGATGAGCTGCTCTTCACCTGTACGGGCAGCAGACATGTAGCTCAGCTTTTCCGGTGGCCATTTGCTCATGCCAGTTGACTCTAGATCCGTGCTACTCAACATGGCGGTCCTTGGACCAGTGTCCATCCCTAAGCCTTGGTCTACCAGTCTCTGGCAAGTTTCCAGGAAGAAAAGAAAGGAACGATTGTAGCCAATGAGCACAAATATGGTGTCTCTCCTTTGGCATGTTGGGAAAAAGAATTGGAGGTCCACCAAATGGAGGAACACTGCTCTGTATAACCGAGTAGGGAATAGATTTGATTCTCTTGCATCATCTTTTCTGGCTCCCAGTAGGCCACCAATAGGAAGTACAAAAGTGCAGAAAGGCAAGGAAAATATTGATGGCTGCTAACTTATCTGCAAACCTAAACTAGCCAGGAACGTGTCTTGTGGCTGAAAGTGAATATCTGCAGGATTGCAAATGAATTCTGAAAGACACCTCATGTAAAGATGCTCAAAGGAACTGTACCTTTTAAACTGTGATAAAAATATGGAGCTCCTCTTTGGCTGCCCCACCGTTTTCTGCATAAACTGTCCTTATTTTCCCCCCCATGCTCTGTTTTCTCTAATGCTGAGAGGTGTGCGGGGGGGGGGTTGAGGCAGCTTGCAAAAAGATTTTGTGATGAAAGTGAACATAACACAAACTCTTTGCAATAAAGCTTTCTGGGCTGGAGCCAATGGCTCCCACAGTAACAATATTCAGTTTCCAGTGATGAGGTCATGAGGAGAGGTATCTTGATGTGAGAAGGAAAAAAAAATCAGGCTTCAGTAAGTCAAGAGTAAACATTAGGCCAGTGCGTTTCCAACTGTCTTTCTGGGAACCCTAAGAAGTTTTATCAGCAGTTTCGAAACAAGAATACTAGTAATAGCATATCAGCTTCCCTGAAAGACAGCTGGCCTGCAACTACAGCTGAGTCGAAGCATCTCCGTGGAAAGATTTGTGGAGTGTGAAATGCATCCTTCCTGAAAGACCTCCATATGTGCATTTAGAGCGTAAGCCTATATATGTCTACACAGAAATAAACTCAGCTAAATTAAATGGGTCTTTCTTTCAGCCAGCTGCAGGACTGCAGCCTTAATTCATTTTTCTATGGCTGTTGGTGAAGTTTACAGCCAATATGATCTATCTCTCGTCAGTTTCTTCCCTGGCTAAGCAGCGCAGTTCACACCACAGCAACAAAAGATACTAAGAATTGACCAGTGGCTGGAACAAAATGGGACATTTCCTGGGACTCTTTTACATTACACATTTGTAACACTATGATTCTAAACTACCATGGCTACGTCCTGTGGAATTTTGGGATTTGCAGTTTAGGGAGTGATATTAAAAATTTTCAGCCAACGACTTCAAGTGTCTCAGCAGACTATAAATCCCTGGATTGTATATGATGTAGCTATGGCAGTTAAAGTGGAATCATTGTGCTGCAGCTGTGAAGTGTGAAAGACTCCTGTTCTTCTAGCTCTACAGAGAGAGGCGTTAGTTCTGCTGGGCCTCTCAGTGGCTTTTGATGCCAGAGACAACAGTTAACTGCCTGTCTGGATAGCACTGTGCTCTGTTGGCTTAAATTCTACCTGGTGGACAGGATTCCAGAAGGGTGGTATTGGTGGATTATGTTTTGTTTATGTTTAAATTGTTGAGTTGCATCTTATCTTACATGCTGTTGGTCAACTTTCTGGGAGGCTTTTAGAGAGGGATCACCAGAGGCTTGGGATCAATTGTCAAGAGCTGGGCAGTGATGCTTACTGGTATGCCTAGCTCTCTCTTGGAGGGTTCTTTGATCCAGGATGGCAGTAGGGCTCCTGAACCAGTGTAGTCTGGAAAAATATGTAATCCTGTCAAGATGGAGATGGCTCAAGTCGCTCCATAGAGGTTCAGAAGAATTTTTTTCCCATTAGCTTCCAAGTGATTTCAAGGCATTATTGGAAGTGCTGGTTATTTATCTTGAAAGTCCGGTGTGGTTTGAAAGACACAAAAATATTTTGAGGATTTCCTTTTCCTATATGTTCTTACCTGTTGAAGTCATGAGGAGAGTGAAGGAGAACAAGTTCTTTTCTCTTTGCCCTCAGAGGACAGGGATTAGGATTGGTACTTTTTCATTAAAGATGGCTGTGTTATGGAAGTCCCTTCCATTGGAGATTTGTATGGGTTTCACCATAGGCCTTCTGTTGAGCGCTAAGGGTGCTGTATGTTGTTGAGCCTTTGGTGATCTTTTGGGGAGATTGGTCAGCAGTCATGTATGATTGGCTCCTACTTGGTATTGTGTTTGTATATATAGTCAGCCCTCCACATTCACTAGAGTTTGGGGCACAGGATCCCCGCAAAAGTGGAAAAATGACAAATATAAAAAAGTGTGTGGATGTCTGTGGGAAGATGGCCAAGGCATGGTGAGGAGAGTGGACACCAAGGGTCCAAACCAGGTCAGGGAAAGGAGGGGGAAAGAGGGTGAGTTGGCATGGTAGCCCTATACTTCCTCTCTCTTGCCCATCTCCCTCCTTGAGTGTGTATGGAGCACTGGAGAGGATTTGTGGTGCTTAGAAATTGGGCTGTGATCCGTTGTTGGCTGGCCAGGCAGCAGGAGGAGGAGGACCAGAGGTTTTTAAAGGGCGATGTGGCCTCATTGGAGTTGCCCAGAAGGAAGATTCCCCCTAAAAAATCACTTGAGGTTGGGGGCGGATCAGGGGTTGGAGAAACTTGCAAATAATCAGATCTCTGAAATTGAAACCCACAAATGTAGAGGGCTGTCTCTTTAATGTCGTCCATCACAAATGAAAGGTTAGCCATACTCCTATGTAGCGACATAGCAAACAAAGAGGCCTTTATGGATTCACCCAAGTCTATGCCCTAATAAATCCGTAGGTCTTTAAGATGCCACAAGTCAGTCTCTCTCCCTCTCTCTGCCCCTCCCTTGTTTATCTGTTTGGATTCAGGGAGAGATATGGTCTTGAGGTTTCTGTTGCCTAGGCAGCCAGCCAGTTCTTCAGATCTGACATACTCTGTAGTAAGATAAGGAAGGAATCCCAATTAGCTAGAGCATCTTACTTTTCAATATGTTGTCCTCGAGATGTTTTGGACCTTCAGACTCCCAAAATTTCAAACCAGCCCTTCTGAAGGGGTACCAGATTGGGGAAGTTTGCACCAGGCAGTGCAACTCACACTCTTGCTCTCTGCCCGCTGCTCTGGCTGATCTCAGTTCTTCCTCATATTCCAGATCAAGGGTGGATTAAAGGGAAAGGAGGCCCCTACTCTGCAACTTCTTCATGAGACTTTGAAGCAAAGTGTTCAGTTCTGGCTTGAGCCTTCCTTTTGCCACTGAGCCTCCCTATGCCAGAGAAGAAAGTGGCATATTTTCAAGGCCAATGCTGCTCAAAGTGGTGGTCCCTGGACTGGTGCCCATCCCCGAGCCATTGGCTGCTTGTCCCTGGCAAGTCTCCAGGGAGAAAAAAGTACACAATGGGCACAAATTTAGTGCTGGTCCATGAGACATTGCTAATAACAACAACAACAACAACAACAATAATAATAATTGCCAATCACCCACAATGGATAGTCTGGGAAACACTTTTCTCAGAACCCTTTGCATAATACTGACCTTCCATATCCATTGTGCAGGACTTCTCTGGCACACAAATTAGTGTCAGAAAATTTCCTGGAATATAAAACATTTGAAAACCACACAAGTTTTACCAGAGGTTCATTGCATTTGTATGCTTTCTGGACCCTCCTTGTGTTGGACTGTTAGTGCTTTTGTGGTCGTGACTGTGACTGTGACTTTTAACTGCACACTTTGGGTAAGTGTGTTCCTGGAAATGTGTAAGGCTGGAAAAGACATTGTGCTGGGCTGGATCCTGTAACTAGCCGGTCATGTAATAGCTTCTGCGTCACTGTCTGTGGAGAGGTGTATGCATTCCACAATCTTGATTTTTCCCACCCTGCTGGACTTGAGGTGGCCAGAAGTCATGTTTACGAGATGGTAATAAAAAATAAAACACTGTACCTTTTAGTAAAAAGAAGAATCCAAACCTCTGAAATTCTAAATGGCCAGGCATATTTGTTCTTTTATTGTCTGTCTTCCTTTTAAAAACTAGATATTTCATTCTTTTAAAATACAAAATTTAGACTGTGAACCACATGGCACAACTTGGGCCTTTTTTTTTTTTTCCTGTGCTGAAGAGAGAAGAATCTGGTATGAGCTGCAGAATTCAGCTTCTTGTTATTCTGAAATTATATTTAAAGGAAGAAAAATGTAACTAGTCCTTAGGCTTTAAATATATGAGCTTTACCAAATGAAATTTCAGAGAGGATATGGAATACGTTTTTTCTGTGGTTGAAGATTTTCTGCTCTTTCCTTGTCCCAAAACAAATCAGAGTGTGTGCATTTGTTTAAGAAACTCAGAATAAATTATAAAAAAATAATTTGCTGCTCAGTTTCACTTTGATTGAGCATAGCAATAAGGATTGATTTTTGACGGAGCAGTTCTTTGTTAGTATTAGCACACAACACATCAAAACTGTTTGGTCCTCTGAGATGCTATAGGATTCATTTCTCCCTTCTGAGATATCAAGGAGAAATTTTACCAAAGCAGAAAACACCCTTTCTAATTGCTCTCCAGGTCTTCTTAAACAGTACATGGGCATATAGAAAATACATATATAGGCTTACAAAGCACATATAGAAAGCCAAACTGTGAAAGTCACAGGTTCATTTCTTCCCATGTGGTCCTGCTCAGCAGTTGTCATTCATAAAAAGGAACTTCTTGCAAGCAGCCCATGCTGTAACCTTGCTGTCTCGGGTTTCGTAACATCTGGGCTATTCCTATTCACCAGTGGTTTTTTAGAATGCAGTTGTGTAATCAACAAGTGTGTTTTCTCTTAATTTCCTGCCCGGACTGTTTGCAGATTCTATCAACTGCTTGTTGGAAGCAGTGCTCCAGGGCTGAATGGATTTGACTCATGCTTGCCTTCATTTCTTTCTTTCTTTCACGAACCATAAATGGCATTTCAAAATAAATTTATGCCCAACATGAACATTGCTACATATAATCTTGCCTCGGAATTAATGAAATTGCAAGGGAACCTCATGTAAAATTCCTTGTTTCTTCCTCCACAACTACTTTTGTGGGCTGGTGTGTTTATTGATTCTATTAATATCACACCAATGTGGGCAATGCTTTATGTAGCATAAAAATAACATGTGTCTGGCTTGAGGAGTTTGCAGTTTTGAAATTGACAAAAGACTTTATTTTATGTGTTTGCGATTCCATAGATTCTTTTGCATATATACATGATAAATGATTGCATATACATAGCCTTAAATATTCTAGGCATAATTATAATTCTCGTGATCCAGGATGAGGAACATTCTTTATGAAAAGAAGAGAGTTTCTGGGATCTTCAGTTTGCCTGGTACAGGCTCTTTGTTAAAGAAAGCATACACAGGCTTCCATGATAATGGCAATGGCCCTATAGATCTGTAGGCTGAGAGTATATAGCACTTTGCTTAGGATGGTCCCCTAATAGTTTCTGTGAGTCATATACCTGGATCATTATGTGCTTGTGCGTTGCTGGTGAGAACTTTCCAGAGCAAGCCAAAATGCCTGTGGTCAGGTTCTTGTCTGCCTTCCCTCTCTCTACCACATCAGCAACAACACAGGAAGGAACCTCCAGCTTTTCACCTATGAGTTTACTTCATCATTTTCTTTGTTGCCCTTTGTGTATTTCCCTCCATACTACTGCTGTCTTTCTTCACAATCTTTTCATATTTGCATCACTGTAATAAAGAAGTGGAATGCCTCTATCATGTCCACTGTGGTCCTGCCATCCAGAAGGTAGTTTTCAAACTGGAAGAAGGAGGGATGAATTTTACTCTCCCTTCTTTGTTGATAAGTTGGGTGTCAGGTGAGGTTCCCTAGGGAGAGCATCCAAAGTTGGGACACCATCACTAAGAAGGCTTTTTTTTTTTTTTCTGGTAAACTTGATGTGTTAGCAGAAATTAAACAAAGCTGTTTTCCACTGACCTATGAAAATCCATGGTTCTTCTTCGTGGTCTCTGTGCCTTCATACACTAGGAGCTTTCGCACATGCGCGGGAGCGTTCGGAAGATTCTGGTAGCTTTAGTCGCTTGGCAGGAACCCCTCCCCCATGCCGGTACTGCACATGCTCCTCCCGTCGAGCAGCGGCCACTCCCCAGTTCTTTCTCGTCCACCGTTGCGAACGGAAGTTTCTTGGCTTGTTCCTTGCTGTTTGGACTGATTTGCTTGGCTTTTTCGGCTTTTCGGCTTGTTTTCTGACCTCGGCTTGGATTTTGGACAGGATTTGATGACTTGATTTATTTCCTCCTCTCCCTTCTTCTTCGTTTCCATCTTTCTATTCTATGTCGGCGGCTTTAATGGTTAAACAACAGGACTTTGAATTGAGTCCCCAAACAACTATGGTAGCAATAGTATTACTTTATTTATATGCTGCCTTTCCCCAGAAACAAATCTGGAACCCCTTATGTTTGACCCCTCCAGGTTTAATATGAGCATAAAATCATACTTCTATCAGTAATTCAGTACAAAGATTGTTCTGGCCTATGAGGGAGAGAAGAGCAGCCAGGCAGAGTTCCATTATGTCTTGACCCAGTGGCTGGTGAGAGTCCCTCCATGTTCCTTCTGCCATTGGTCTGGCCTCTGATGGGGAGAGGAGCAGTCAGCATTGCTGCACTTAATTCCCTGTCCCACTGTCATTCTTATGTGTTATTTCTTCTTTTGACTGTAAGCCTGAGGGCGGAAACTGTCAGATTAATTATTTGCAAGCTGCCTTGGGAACCTTTTTGGCTGAAGAGCAGGGTATAAATACTCTGAATAAATAAATATCCAGCCACTACTCTTGTGCATATACTCAAGGTTTTAGACACACCTCAAATGATCCCCACATACAGCATGTTTAACATTTGTATAACCTGGATCTAACCGAGCCATGTGAAACTGTGCCAAGAACTCTAGAATGTGGATAGTTCATAAACTTTTTTTTTAGTAAGGTTGCCAACTATCAGATGATTTAATTGTCTGAAATTCTTGAACATATGTCATGTAAAGTCAGTCCTTCACATTTGCTAGGTCTGGGGTGCAAGACCCCCACAAAAGTGGAAAATTGCAAAATATCAAAAATTTTGTGTGTGGGAAGAAGCTGAGGCATGATGGGGTGAACAGGTATCCAGGACCTAAACCAGGTTGGGGAAAGGGGGAGGGGTCGGCACGGCACGGTGGTCCTATACTTCTCTCTCACACCCATCTACTTCCCTGAGTGTTTGTGGGGGAAGATTGGGAGAGGGTTTGTGATGCTGTGAAATCAGGCTGTGAGCCATCCTTAGTGGTCCAGGCAGTGGCTGCTGGTGGACGAGGCGAAGGAGGACCAGAGGTGGCTTTTTAAAGGGCTGCAGAGCCTGATCAGAACCACCAAGAGAGAAGATACCTCCAGAAAAGAAGCACCTGAGGTGGGAGGGCAGGGGTTGGAGAAATTCAAAATAATCAAATCTGTGAAAGTGAAACCAGCAAGTGTGGAGGGCTGACTGTACATCTACATGAAGCTGCTGGTAGAGGTCATCCAGAGTCTTGGAGATGAGTTTCACCACTCTGATGATGATACCCATCTCTATCCTTCTTCTTCAGCTGATGCCAAGAAAGCAGTGGCAGTCTTGAGAAGTCGTCTGGATACAGTGATGGACTGGATGTGTAATAAATTGAGGCTTTGTCCAGGCAAAACAGAAATTGTGTTGGTCAGCAGGAAAGACAACCTAAGATCGGGAATGCAAAGTATTCTGGGTGGGGTTATGATCCCTCTGATAGCTCAGGTCAACAGCTTAGGGGTGCCTGTGATCCACTATTGCTTCTGGAAGGTCATGTGGCTGCTGTGTCCAGACCGGGAGTGTCTCTGCCCAGCTTTGGCTGGTGCATCAGCTGGAGCCCTTCCCAGATCTCGCCATAGAGTTTCCTGCCTTAGTGACCTCTTGATTAGAGAACTATTTGGGCTGCCCTTGGAAAGCATTCAAAAGTTACAGCTAGTGCAAGATGCAGTGACCAGGCTGTTTACTGGTCCCTGCTTTGGAGAACACATATTACAAGGCTTTGTAGTAATTGCACTGGTTTCCAGTTCATTTCTGAGCAAATCCAAAGTGCTGCTTTTGGTCTAAAAGGCTTGGGCCCAGGATATCTAAAAGACCACCACATCCTACATGATCCTTCCAGAGTTTGAGATGGTCACAGGCATTATTTTGGATGTCCAGTCAGACCAAGAGGCTAGGTTTATGAAGATCCTGGTGCCCTGTACCTACCCAGCTCACCACAAACTGTGGCTCCACCCCAGTCCAGCCACCATTTGCTCTGACTCCATCCACTGATGTTATCTTTAAAATCACACCCAGGCAGCCTTAGCTGCCAGACACACACCTGCTATTTTCTTTAATACACTTTGCATCACAACTCCCTGTCTGGAAGAGTTTGCTGGCTGTGGCATAGCAGGTGTTTAAATTCATTCTGCCATAAATATTTATGCCAGCTGAGCATAACTTGAGCCCCGATTTTTATCTCCTTCCATCAATATTTTATGGCCCTGAGATACCTGCGCTTCCCATTGCTGTTTCTTGATACCGGCAGAAAACACTCGATACATCACTGAATATAATGTAGAGTGCATCTATCTGTGTCACTTTGGTATTTGAGATGCCCCTCAGTCAAAGATTGCTCATCTTCCTCTCCTCATCCATGTCCTATATCCTGATCTCTAGAGCTTTCTGAAAAAGCCCCTGTAAGGCATTGGTGCACTTAAGCTAGTGTTCCCCAGATTTCCAGTCATTGAGTCCCACTTTTTCCCCCATGAATTAAAACTAGAGCCACATTTCAATATTCACCCCATAAGTGTGTATGAGATAAATCCTAGGAGGCTTTGTACCATGGACTGTTTGTTTATAAAGTAAAGTACTTTAGTTACACTACTGATTTCTTTCCTGATTTTGTATTTTCTGTGGGTTTGTTCCTTACTGCTCCTCACTCCACAGAAACTGTGAAACTATGATATATGATAAGCTTCTTGTACAGTCCCTTGAGAAGACAGTCTTGATGCCAGAACAGGGGACAGTAATCTCCAACCTGGGATAGATGTTTGTTTTTCCTTCTGGTCTACAGTCTATAAGCCTCTTAATTCCTTTAGAGAGCAGCTGATATTACTAAAACCCATGCCTAAAGGCAGGGAAGAGCTTATCCCCAAAGCCCTTCTGTTCGTGTAAGGCATATGTGGGATGATTGGCTATTTATCTATTATCTTCTAGTAAGCATTCTTTTCTATCTTTTCTTCCCCTCAGATGCAGCAGCTGTTTTATGAAAACTATGAGCAGAACAAAAAAGGTTACATCAAAGACCTCCATAACAGCAAGATTCACCGAGCAATCACCTTGCACCCAAATAAGAGTCCTCCCTACCAGTATAGACTCCATAGCTATATGCTGAGTCGCAAAATAGCAGAGCTGCGTTACAGGACCATACAACTGCATCGAGAAATTGTCCTCATGAGTAAATACAGCAATACAGAAGTCCACAGAGATGATCTCCAGCTAGGGATTGCACCATCTTTCATGCGCTTCCAACCACACCAGCGTGAGGAGGTCTTGGAGTGGGAGTTCCTCACAGGAAAGTATCTTTATTCTGCTGCGGATGGACAGCCCCCTCGTCGAGGCATGGACTCTTCTCAGCACGAGGCACTGGATGATATTGTGATGCAAGTTATGGAGATGATCAATGCAAACGCCAAGACCAGAGGGCGTATCATTGACTTCAAGGAGATCCAGTATGGCTATCGTAGAGTCAATCCAATGTATGGGGCAGAGTACGTTCTTGACTTGCTCCTTTTGTACAAGAAGCACAAGGGAAAGAAGATGACAGTCCCTGTCAGAAGGCATGCATACTTGCAGCAAACCTTTAGCAAGGTTCAGTTTATGGAGCACGAAGAGATGGATGCCAAAGAGCTGGCCAATAAAATCAACCAGGAGTCAGGGTCCCTGTCTTTCCTCTCTAGTTCCTTAAAGATGTTTGTCCCATTCCAGTTAAGTAAATCAAAGGCAGAGAAGAAAGAACCCAAAGACAAAAAGATCAACATCTTGATTCCTCTGTCTGGCCGCTTTGACATGTTTGCACGCTTCATGGTAAACTTTGAAAAGACTTGCCTAATTCCTAACCAGAATGTCAAACTAGTGGTCCTGCTTTTCAACTCAGATTCCAACCCTGACAAAGCAAGGCAAGTGGAACTGATGAGAGATTACCGTCTGAAGTATCCCAAGGCAGACATGCAGATCTTGCCAGTATCTGGCGAGTTTTCCCGTGCTCTGGCCCTAGAAGTTGGATCATCTCAGTTTAACAATGAATCTTTGCTCTTTTTCTGTGATGTTGACTTGGTCTTTACAGCCGAGTTTCTCCAGCGGTGTAGAGCTAACACAGTTTTGGGGCAACAAATTTATTTTCCAATCATCTTTAGCCAGTACGACCCAAAGATTGTCTATAGTGGCAAAGTTCCTAGCGATAATCATTTTGCCTTCACCCAGAAAACTGGCTTCTGGAGGAACTATGGCTTTGGGATTGCCTGTATTTACAAGGGTGATCTTATTCAAGCTGGTGGTTTTGACGTTTCTATCCAAGGTTGGGGTCTTGAGGATGTAGACTTGTTCAACAAAGTTATCCAGGCTGGATTAAAGACTTTCCGAAGCCAAGAGGTTGGAGTAGTCCATGTGCATCATCCTGTCTTTTGTGACCCGAATCTTGATCCAAAACAGTACAAAATGTGCTTGGGGTCCAAAGCATCAACGTATGGGTCTGCACAGCAGTTGGCGGAGCTGTGGCTACAAAAGAATGAACCAAGTTTTGGGAAGAACAGCATTGCTAATGGTTCCCTGAGGACAGCCTAATATCCAGCTATGCTGGGGAGAAAAATAAAAAAAAACTACCTATTTCATTTTTTATTGCCCTAATTTATTTTATTTTAATTTCTTTTTTTGGAAAACATTTTGATAGTAGATTTTTTTAAAAAAGACCACACAAGGGTATATTTTAGAAACCATCGTTTTCTTACAAGGATCTCCTAAGCTTTTTGTTTGTTTGCTGAACAAAACTGTGATCAACCTTTGCCTTTTTGAACAAACATCAGTGGCTGAGTATTATGAATTGCCTGGTTCTGACAACTTGAAATAAATCCCCGACTCCCATAGATAGCTTTTTAAAAAAGAAATTTTGAAAAAAAAACAACCTCCCTTGCTATATGCTATTATTCATTTAGATGCTTAGGTTCTTCCAACAGCAATGAAATCAAAATGGCACAAAGATTCACTTAATCTTTGGGGGTTATTTTCCTCTTGGGATTGTGACAGAATAAATGGATTCTTCCTTGAATTAAAAGTATTAGAACAAAGAAAAGGAAATGACAACGTTGGCTAATTTGCTTACAGGAATGTTTCATTTGGTTGATATTTTGACCGAGAAATGTACCTTTTGCTCACTGTATTTTGAGCAGCCAGAAAGGAAAGGATAATTGAGCACAACTTTGATAATATGTACCTATGTTTTTTTTAAAAAAGAAAAGTTGTTCTTCCTTTTTTTGGTCCATATTTGAGTCACATGTTTAAGCAAGAATCTGTAGCAGATTCCAAGATTTTTCTAAATCTGATCTCTTGGGCAGGTGCCTGGATGACAACTACACTTTAGTTTATAGAGAAAAATGATATTTCTTTGCTGCAAAAAGCAACAAACTTATATCTGAAACACTCCAAATTCAACATGCTGGAAAAATAGTTTATTTCCCCTTCCCAACCAGTTACAGTATTTCAATTGGGAACAATTTACTATGTTTCCTTTGAGTAATTAGTTTGTTTTTTGCTTTCTGTATTGGATAGGCCTTTAATTTATTTAATATCCTTTGTTTTAGGTTTCTGTCCTTTTTTATTTTTAATAACAGCTAGTCATTAATATTTATGTATCTTAGGAATGTATTGCATTTTCTTACTGTTAAAGATAGCTTACATCTTACTTTGCAGTAAACTGATCTCCAAAGAGTCTCTCTAAATTGTTCTTGTTTATTTCCCAAAGTGACTTTTAAAAAAGAATAATTGAAGCCCTTCATATGGTTCCTGACACTCACCCACCCACCCACCATGAACTTCAGGTTTCAAGAATAGAAACTGTGGGAAAACCAGTGCCTCACCAAAGTAGAAGTTAATATTGTGCTCATAACATATCCCGGTGCCTTTGAATAAAAACAAGCACTTCTCAATTGAACCTTACTATGGCTCCAGAACATGAGTTCAAATACAGTCCTGTATTTGCAGTGCATAGCAAACTTCATTCTCCTCCCCAATAAGAAAATGAAAATGAGTAAATGAATAAATACTCACTTGAGTACAAGAGTAAATACTGTGTTCCTCTACTACACTCTTCATTTCTGGTTGTGCTTCAACATAAAGTTACTGAATCAATGATGTTAAAACAGTTGCTGCAGAGAGCGGTGCTTTGAATCACAAAGGTAAGGTAGTCCTTCAAATTGCTACTCACCTGGTTGCCTGCTACAGGTAAGGGTTGCCTCTAGGTGAATAAGCTGAAAGTTTTGTGAAGTCACAGGGAAAAAAAATAGTATTTTCTTTACATCTCCAAGACTGTCAGAGTGATGCAAAAGCATGGGTACCTGATGTGTACCTATGCCTCTAGATGTCCCCAGTCAGAGCTCAGAAATGTTAATTTTTTTGGACGAGAACTCCACAGTGGATGAGAACTCCCATGGCTGTGCCAAATATGAGATTCTGGGAGTTGTCCAAAAATGTAACTTTTCAAAGCTCTGGCTCCACCATTAAGAGCATCCTGATTTTGGTATCTGCTCTTCATTTTTTGTGCATTTCTAATGATATTCTAATGTGATTTTATTGGATAGTGGTAGTGGTAATAGAGGTGATTTGTTATTGCACATTGCCCTCAAAGGGTAGGAATAAAAGGCAAGGAGATCAGACCAGTGTACAATAACAACTGCTGCCAGTTTGTTCACCACCAGCAGCAGTAGCATCCAATAAGATCGCAATGAATAAAAATGAAAAGAAAAGAAAACTTCTTTCTGATAGAAACCTTAAGGAAAGTATAATTTACAATGAAACCACAAAAATGCAATACATAAGTGCAGACTAGGAGCAGTCAGAATATATTTATTAACAGTGAAGAGCAGCAGAGTTTACCCAAGTTTAGGAGAAAACAATCATTTTAACTTGGCGCTTGGGGAAATAGTAAAATTTGCATCAACCAATCCTTTCAGAGGAGGGTATTCCATTAATGGGTTGCCACAGTAGACATCTGCTTAGTCCTTGAAGCTCCAAGCCCCTTCAGTAGAGTTGGATGTGCTAATATGGGTTCCATATTGGAACAAAAGCTGGATATAGGTAAATAAACAAATGTTAAAATTGTGTGTAAATCTGCTGTAAATGAATATTGTTTATTGAGTGCAGCACATATGCATATAAATATGTGAGGGATGAAAAAAATCTTCCACTTTCTGGATTCTTCAGATGTTGAATTGGACCTTGAAGTTGAACATTATTGTACCGTTTCTTTATTGCACCCTCCCTCTGAGAAACCTGGAGCAGTCTGTGTGGTTCTTCTTCCTCCCATTTTATGTGAAGCCTGTCCCATGAGCTTCATTGCTGAAGGGATGTAGGACCTATTCACATTACAGAGTTATAGCACTACGATTCCACTTTTAACTGGCATGGTTCTGCCCAATTTAATTCTGGGATTGGCAATTTAGGGAGAGGCATTTAGAATTCTCAACCAGAATGATCCTCCCTAAACTGTGAACCCCAGGATTCCATAGGATGTTGAAAGTGGAATAATAGCACTATAACAGTCTAGTGCAGGAATGGCCTTATACTTCTCTCTGACACGTCATGGTTCTCTATGCAAGTTCTTTCTTTTTAGGGGAGAGCATGCTCCAGCCCTAGAAAAGCATTACCATGTCAACCAGCTTACTCCATAAACTGACTGTAGCTCAGCATACAGAGTTGTCCAGAGAATAAGTCAGGAAAGTGTTAAAGAGCTTTTATACATGGGGAATTCTGCCAAACCGGAGGTTTGCAGTGGTGCCTTGCTGACTCTGAAAGGTGTTGAAAGCTGAGATGTAGAAAAGTTACTTTTAAGACTACAGCTCTCAGAATCCCTCCACTAACTTGGCTTAGCTGCTGTTCATTTTGGCTGGAGGTTTCTGAGAGTTTTATTTTTTTTTAAAGAAATTTTTCTAGCTGTGGTGGGAAATGATGTCCTCCTTCAAAGCTGAGGCATTCCTCTGATTGAAACAGAGATGGAGAAATGTGATCGCTTTGGTATTTGAGAAGGAGAAATGATGAGTCAGATTGTAAGCAGAAGAAAAGTCATGGGGGAAAGTGTGTGCTCCAATAACAAGCCAAGAGCAGGATTTGGGGGGGGGGAGTGGTTGTGTGTGATTCTCAACATTTCCAGCTCTGGAATCCTGATGAAGGACAAAGCCCTTTATAAGACCCCGGCAATGCTCAAATTGGGTGTTGCAAGGACAACCGCCAAGACAGTCTCAAGATACAGAAAGCCTATATTTCCTTGTGTTGACTTTTCCTTAAAGAGGCTACAGTAAAGCCCTGTGTAAACAGCTGCTTTTGAAAACCAGTCGTGATAAGACGAAGGGCTTGTTTTATCTTGCACAGAGTTCTTTGAGTGAAAGGAAGGGGGGAAAGTTTCATGGATTTTCTATTGCCAAGCAGCTGGAGACAGAGTGGGGTGATGTCATGGCGGGGGGGCAACTGCATCCCCCCAAGCAATTTGGCTTGGGAGAGTTTGGCCACCCAGGCTCTAAAAGCCGTCATTTTACTTCCTATGCACTCATTTTCCTCAACAGCTCTGCAAAAGGAAGGAAGGAAGGAAGGAAAGTGTTTACTGTTTTATAGAAGGGGAAATGGAGGGCTGCATTCGTGAGCTGGCTTGCCAAAGACAAATCACTCATTGCCCACCTGTGCCATGCTGTTAACTCTGGCAGAAATCCAGATTATTCAGTCTCCTTTGAGCATGAAAATGTATAGTAGGTGGAATGACTGTCTTTATTCATGAAAAGACACAATGATAACTCTGAAGTTTGGAAGCCCCTGACAGCTGCGTGAAAATGTTCCTACAGATGCTGGAAGCTTTCTGATAGAAGATTTGTTTCGGCTCTAAAACATAAGAACGGGTGGATCAGGATTTAAGAAATTATTTGCATAAGTAAGAGGGAAAAGATGATTAAAAATATTGCCCACTGATAATGATGCAGGCTAAATGGTTCAGATTCAAAATCTACAAATCAGCATATATGCTCATATTTAAGAAACAATCAAACTGATTATTGATTGTGACAAAACTGCCTTTTTTTTAATGCATCAGCACCGGTTAGCTGACATTAACTGGAGGGGTTAATGTGCTTTTGTGTGTGCATGTGTATGCACCTTCAAGTCAACTGTCAACCCCATGAATTTCATAAGGGTTTCTTAGGCAAGGAATACTCAAAGGTGGTTTTGCCAGTTCCTTCCTCTGAAATACAGCCTAGCACCCAGTATTTGTTGGCATTCTCCCATCCAAGTATTAACCATAGGTCAACACCAACTAAACAGTTTTAAAAACAAAGCTTAACATTTACCATTAAAAAGACAGATTTTTATGTCTCCATTGTGTCTGTGTGTGTGGATGTCTACCTTCAAGTTTTAAATAATTCTTAAATAATTTGAGTTTATATGTGGACATGGGAACATGGGAAAATTGAATGTTGCACACTAGATATTCAATTTCCAGTCATTTTAGTTCAGTAACATTCCTTTAAACTACATTCATTAGTCATTTGTTTTAAGTTCTGATTTCAAAATTGTTAAATAGTGGCTTTTACAAAATAAACAAACAAAAGGCTCTCCTTAAAATTTAAGCCTTTGAGCAGCTGCAGGGGGTTAGCCAGTTACAACATCTGCAGGAAGGGGTTTCATGTCATTGCAAGAAGACAATCTACCCCCTTGCCATCCACACGGAGACCCCCAACCCTCCTCTGTGTTGGCACAGCATCAGCTGTCGGTGCAGCTGTATGAACACTCCTAGACAAAGTAGAGCTCTTCCGTGAAAGACTGCTTTTCTTGTGCAAGGAAGAGGGAACAGCCAGGAAGAACTCCTTATAGGTCCACTCTGAGCTGTAAAACCGAGCTTTTGGGCTGCTGCATCTTTCCTCCTGACCACAAAAAGCATTTATGACCTACTTCCTGTCCATTTATGTAAACAGCTCTGGAATCTGTTAAGGGCAAAGGCAAGCAGCTCTTTCTGCATTGATTGCTTGGCAGAGACCTCCAGCAGTTGATGATGCAATGCTATTTTTGAGCAAGGTTTCCCAAACTATGTCCTGCATGTAGCCACACTTCTGTGGCTGCAAGATTCCTGCTAGCATGCCTCAGTGAATGAATTTAAATTTCCCCTTGAAAGAGGCAGTTTATAGTACCTTTAGTGTGGTAACATGCTCTATGGGCTCACTTGCTAAGGATCCACCTCCCAAGTGAGATTGGAGGGATTCTGGCATGCCTCCATATCAAGTGGTCATGTCACTGGATGAATATGAATTGCTCTCCTGATGGAGAAGCAAAGGCAGAACTTTAGAGAAAGCTGTCCAAATTATGTCAGTGACTACTCTCAGCCAATGTATCTGGATGGCACCAGTTTGCTCAGACTTGGGATGATGCTTTCGAGAATTGAAATCACTACATGTATGCTATTTTCTCATCTGTACAATAAGCCTATATAGGTAGTGGGTATTATTATTCACATACAATATAACAAATTTGGGGAAGGAGAACTGTTGAAGGGGGAGCTTTCTGAGGGTCAACTAACGGGAAGTTTGTGATCTTGGCACAATGTGAACTGGGGACTTTATTATTTATAATGTATCTTTCTACCACTACATAACAGTGGCTCTTAACCTTTTCTTTACTGGAGACCCCTTGTAAACATTTTTTTTCCTGAGGACCACAAGACTTAAGATTTACATGTTTGAATATTTATTTAAGGCTTCTGTAAATATGGATTCAAATCCCTGCTCAGACACCAGGTAACCCTGGGCAGATCACATTCTCTCAGCTTCAGAGGAAGGCAAAGGCAAGCCTTCTCTGAACAAATCTTGCCAAAATAGCACTGTGATAGTTCCCCTGAAGGTTGCCATAACTTACAAGTGGCCTGAAGCACAAAACAACAAAAGTGCCACTGACGGGGAGGTCCTTTCTAGCCCTCCTGTCTCTTCCCCTTTGAGAACTGGCTGATGACAGCCCTAAGGCAAACCTATCAAGATTTTGTTGCTGTTGCATTTCTCTAAGGCTGAGAGAATGAGAGAATGATTTGCCTTAGGTCACCCAGTGGGTTTCCATTAATGAGCAGGGATTCAAACCTTGGTCTCCAGAGTCAAAGTTTGGACACATGCATACGCCTTCTGCCATTTCCCTGTCATCAGGAATGTGGCAGCAAGGAGCGTGTGCACGTCCAAATTGTTCCCTTGTTTGCAAACAAGAGAGTAGTTTTGGTGCAGGTACACACATCCCTGCTGCTGCATCCCTGTTGCTGCCACTGCTGTTGATGTCCAGCAGCAGGGCTTCATGGACCCCCTGTGAGGACCCCAAGAGCTTCCAGAGGTCCCTGGACCCTTCATTAAGAACCACTGCTATACAGTATTGTCTGTCAACAGTATAGAGTGCTTAGAGCATTAATTTCTAACTGCATTACTACATTCAGAAAGCCCACTTGACGTCCTGTCTTCAAGATTCCCTAGAACACCCAGATGAATGGAAGACTCTAACTTTGCTGTGAGGTGGTGGTCTTGTAGCCAGCAATAATTCATCAGTCATATGCCTTTACCAAGCACTGTGTGAGTGGAGATAAATGAATGGAAATAAGTAGAGTAACCAATGGTGGCTTAGATCTTAAGGGCAGTTCCATGATTCTGATAAAACAGGCTAGGATGACAAACCCATTACTGATTCTAGAAGGCTCCTAAAAGGGCGGAACTCGTGCTTTTCATGCAGAAGTTCTGAGTTCACTTACAGTATCATTAAATTGGCCTTAGGAAAGATTTCTTCCGGGAACTCTGCTCCAATCATCATTCACAGTGCTGGGTTAAATGGGCAAATGATTTGGCATGCCATCCATTCCCATGTTCTTACGACCTCTATGTTAACTTCCCTGGATCGTACAAAGAGAGTGTTACTTAGAAAGGTGTGGGGAGAAGAAACTAATTCACTCCTGAATCCAACTGTGAATGAAACTGTTCCTCTTTCTCAGGCCCTTCTCTCTATGCCACCACCCTCACAGGTACATTTGGTGGGAACATGGGAGAGGGCCTTCTCAGTAGCTGCTCCCAGACTTTTGAACTCCCTTCCAAAAGAGGTTAGACTGGAATCTTCCTTGCTGTCTTAAGCAAGTAGAGATATTTTGGTTTCAAGCAGGCCTTGGAAATACTGATTACTCAAGGGGAAAGGGCCTTTATTAATGTGCTGGATTTTCTATTTGCTGTTTTCCTTTTAATGGTTTCTGTTTCTAAAAGGTTCTAACTTTTTGATGTGGAGGGAGGACTGTAAAGCTCACTGCAGTTAAGAAAGTCAAAAGCCTTTCTGAATACAAATGCTTTTCCCTGCCAGCAGAAGGGTATCAAAACTGCTGGTTGCCTGGCCTCCTATAACATGGAGTTTCAGAATCAGCTGTTGAAGAAGTCCTTTATAAGATCCCTCTAATTGTGGGGTTATTGGATTCACATGGCTAGTCTGTCCTATGAACAAATGAAAACAGTCTCAGCTCTGTGGACTAGGACATCCTCACCCATAGAGTTGGCCACCCTTTCTTCTGCTGATCTTAATAGAAGTTGCAGTGTTCTGGATGAGTAATGCCATCTTGTGCCTTCTGTTACTGCTGATGATGCTTGGTTTATATTCTGTCTTATTTGGTCACTTGATTCAAATCTATAGACTTAAACATTTAAGTAAGGAGTCATCCCTGATTGTTATGCTGAAAACAACACACAAAGTCGCCATTCATCTTCTGCCCTTAGGCAGAGCGGCTTGTGACAGGCTAAGAATAACAACATCAGAAGATCTCATGATCCTGAATCCACATGTCATCCATATCCAGATTTTCATGCAGTTTTTAAGGCCTATTATGTTGTCCTTTTGCAAAAAAATACTCTGTCAAATTCCAAACTTGGTGCCGTTTAGGTATGTATAGTGTTCCCATGTTTTCAAAATAGTGACAAGAGACACTTGGAAGTCATGACATGCATGATTGACAATTACGAAGCAGCTGTTAGCAGGCTTGTGCTCTACCTAAATACCAAGTGAAAGTATTGATTTCAGTTAACCTAAGTCATGCGCAGTCCGCCCTCTGCATTTACAGATTTCACTTTCATGGATTTGATTATCTGCAAATTTTGCCAACACAAGCTCCCCACCACCACCACAGCACTTTTTTTCTGGGGGAACCTTCCTGCTTGGTAGCTCTGATCAGACCATGCAGTCCTTTAAAAGCCCACCTTTGGTCCTCTTCCTCCACCAGCTGCTGCCTGGCGGACTAAGGATGGAATGGGGCCCAGTTTCTCAGCACCACAAACCCTCTCCCAAAGCTGCCCCCCCAACACCCAAGAAAGGAGATGGGTGAGAGAGTGGAAGTATAGGGCACTATGCTGACCCACCCTTTCCCCAGCCTGGTTTGGGCCCCGGGTGCCTGTTTTCCTCTTCATGCCTCACCCCCCTTCCTACAGACATATACATTTTGATATTTGCAACTTTCCCACTTTTGCAGGGGTCCTGAGCCCCTAACCCTAACGAATGTGGAGGGCTGGCTTTATTTCTCTGTAAAATTAAGGTATCATTTACATCCATGAATTACATGGTGCACGTGTTTATTTATGAAATACAGGATTTTCCAGCATCTTGTTGTCTGTATAACAACAAAAGCTTCCCTATCCTCAAATAGGGTATACTAAGGGAAACCTGCCAGCTCCATAAGCAACAAGCCTTCTCCATACGGGACAAGCTTTCTGCACCTCTGGCACAATTTCCCTCTTTTCTTATTGTCTTCCACTTTGCCAAGCATTATCATGTTGTGAGAAGAAGTCACATCGTTTCATTATATGACCAAAGTACAACAGGCTCAGTTTAGTAAGTTTGGCTTCTAGGGAGAATTCATGATTGCTTTTGATATGGGACCCATTCATATGTCTTTAGCAGTTCATGATATCCAACAGAACTCTCCTCCAGCACCACATTTCAAATGCATTGATTTACTTCCTTTCAGGTTTGTTTACTTTCCAGCTTTCACACCTGTAAATGGAAATTGGAAGGCTGGAAGCTCCGAATAGGTAATTCCCCCCACTTCATTTCAGTAAAAGGACATCCTGGGGAGTCACGGTTTGGATCAGGGCCACATGCAATCCCAGGACTTAACTTTGTCCTCATGTGGTATCACATATGCTTCTTTCAACATGTAACATCTGGATCTTTGGGGTTTGCCTGCTTGCTTTTGCATTTTTGTTGATGTTTTGGGGATTTAAATTGAAAGCATTAACAGATGTATATTACCAATTCAGTCTGGAATGAAATTCATGAAGAAGAGCATCTTGCTGTGCCTTACATAGGAATTAGCTTGGATTGATTGACTGTTGTTTAATGAATCACTCAACCATCTCAACAGAGGAAGTAGACAAGAGGGAAAATCTGGGCTGGCTTTGCCAAGTGTGTTGCTGTAACTGACTGCTTAAGGCCTCCACACTGTGTTTCCTGCTTTCCAAGAGTATTCAGTTTGTCTGGTCAACCAGCAGCAAGATTTACACTGACTGTTAGCTTTGCTAAGGGAAGAAGACTGTTCTCCTTCTTTCAAATGCTACCTTTGTCAACTTATAGGCAGGGCAGCATGCACAAAAATTTAAACCCTTGTCCAGACTAAGCAAATTCTGCACCAAGTAAAAATGAATCTCAGAAGAAATCATGCACATTGAGTGGATTTATAAGTCTTAACTTTGATTTCCCTAGTAGTGGAGAAAAGAGAGCCAGCATGGTGTAGTGGTCTGAGTTTGGGATTAAGGCCATTTTTGCACTATTATAGTGCTATTATTCCACTTTCACCATCCTGTGGAATTCTGGGATTTGTAGTTCACTGAGACCAAAAAGCTCTCTGGCTGAGAATTCTAAATACCCCTCTCTAAACTGCAAATCCTAGGATCCCATAAGATGTTGAAGCTGGAATAATAGCACTATAACTGTGTAGTGCAGAAATGGCCTAAGACTCAGAGAGACCAGGACTGAAATCCTCAGTCAGCCATGGAGACCCACTAAATGCATCCAAGAGCAAATGATGCCTGCACGCTTTTTAGAAGTCAAAGCATCCAAACTGAGGCTATCATACTTTGGCCATATCATGAGAAGACATGGCTCATTAGAAAAGGCAATAATGCTTGGCAAAGTGAGAAGCAGTTGGAAAAGAGGGAGACTGCCTTACAGGTGGATAGACTCAAGCAAAGAAGCCACTGCCCTGAGTTTGCAGGACTGGAGCAGGCTGTTGATGACAGAATCTCTCATTCATAGAGCTGTCATGCAGTTAACAAGAACAGCATAGAATCACAGAATTGGAAGAAACCACAAGGGCCATCTAGCCCACCCTCCTGCCATACAGGAATATACAACTACAGCACTTCTGAAAGATACCCATCCAACTTTGATTTAAAGACCTCCAAAATAGAGTCCACAACCCTCTGAGGTGGCCCATCCCACTGTTGAACAGCTCTTACCATCAGAAAGTCCTCCCTGATGTTCAGGGGGAATCTCTTTTCCTGTAGTTTGAAGCTACTACTCCATGTCCTAGTCTCTGAGGAACAACACTTATGGCAGTCAGTGCAGGTGGAAAAGGGAGAGGCTAGGCTTCTGGCAGTGTTTATATAGGAAGGGCTTGTTAATTAGGCTACAGCTGAGTAGGCGGCTGGGCCTATTTAACCAGAGGCCAGAATGGCAGAAAGCTGTTGCAGCCTACTGATTCTATTGATGGTAACAGCTATGCTGATCCCCCTGCATTTTTTTTTATTTTTTTTGTGCCTGTGTTTACCTGGAGTACAGATTCTGCTCTTGGACACACTCTCCCTGGACTCTTGGTAAGTTCAGACTCAATTACTGTTAAGCTTGCTATGAATCTGGACTGGCCAGGAAACAAATTCTGTCTGCTAGCTCCTGCTAACAGCCTGGTTATACAGCTGGGAAGCCTTGGCAGGCTGCCAATGCAGCACAAGACTGGAGTGGCAGAAAACAAGCATGTGCCTTCTTCTATATGATATATTTTCAGATATTTGGATGTGGCTATCATGTCACTGGAGCTAGCATAGTGTAGCAGTTTGAGTGCTGGACTACCACCCTAGAGACAAGGATTTCATTCCTTTCTTGGCCATGGAAACCCACTGGGTGACCTTGGCCATGTTGCATACTCTCAGCTTCAGAAAACCCTGTGATAGGTTCACCTTAGGATTGCCATAAGTCAGAAGTGACTTGAAAGTGCACAACAACAACACTGTAGCACTATTGTTCATTTGAAGTGCCATGACATTCCCCAGGATAAAAATGGGGCATTGCTCTTTTTTGTGTGTGTTATAGGAACCCATCCTTATACTTTCCATGCTATTTCTGCCTCTGGCACCTAATTTTGTGTTAAAGACGGTATGGCCAGGAACACATCTGCTTTGTTAAGTGAGGTATACCTATAGTGTGGACAGGCTTTAGATGGAACAACCTCAGACCACTGTTTTTTCTCAGGAAGCCTGGCAGCAGGGACAGAAGGCCTGGTCCTGAGGAGAATAGAGAAGGGCTAGCAATGCTCTAAAGCCAGTGCTACGGCTGCAAGAACCAAGGACATGTTCTAAGAACTTTAAAACATCTGTAAATTTACACATATGCTGCTCTGTTGTTACATACAGCCTTGCAGGTGCTGAAGATGTTGTAAAATACGCACATACTTGCACACACATGTTCTTGTGTGCCTTCAAGTTATTTCCAACTTACAATGGCCCTATGGTGAGCCCATCCTGAGGTTTTCTGGGGCTGAGACACACACAGAAGATCACCCAGTGGGTTTCCAATGGCAGATCAAGGAATGAAACTCTGGTGTTCAGGGTTGTAGTCCAGTGCTTAAACCACTATTTGTAGAAAAATAAATGTAATTCAAGTGAGTTCACATACACAGCTAAAGAAAATAATTACTTGCAAAGGTATGAGTTGTAGTTGGGATTTCTGTATGTATATGGGCTAACACATCCACAGATGGAAGGCCTACTGTTTCACTCAGTCTGAACCTGCCTACCTATTGGAAAATAGTGGATTTTATCATCCCCAGAAAAAATAATCCAGCCTGTTGACCTCAGGTAGAGCAGAAGATGCTATCTTATTGAAAGAGTCAAAGTATGAGTTCATCACCAGTCTAGTCAGCATCTGTTTACAAAGAAGTGCCATTTTGTCTTTTGCCTCAGGCAGCAAAATGTCTTGGGCTGAATATGAGGGCAGGAAAGCTTTGTTCTCTATTACTGATGGTCTGGGAATCCCTCTGAAGTTTTAAGCAGCCTGTTTAGAAACACAGCTTCTGAACCACTGGTTTAAACAGCCACGTGTACCAAAAATCTCTCCATGGACAGGGAAAACTAACTTAGATGAGCTGGCTTTCTGGAATCCAAATTTCCTGTTCTCCTCTAGTTTGGTTTTTAAAAGATTAATTTCCTCTGTATTTGGGACACCAGGATGCAAACGCTGGGCTCTGTGTGCTTCTTCTTGGAGTTTTTGTTCTTTTAAAGCAGTGGTTCTCAACCTTCCTAATGCTGTGACCCTTTAATACAATTCCTCATGTTGTGGTGACCCCCAACCATAAAATTACTTTCGTTGCTACTTCGTGACTGTAATTTTGCTACTGTTATGAATCGTAATGTAAATATCTGATATGCAGGGGGGGCAGGAGGATGCAAGTGCGTGGCTCGCGCTTGTGCACCACCACCGAGGAGGGAATGGAGCCTAAGACCATCGGAAATATGTGTTTTCTGATGGTCTTAGGCGACCCCTGTGAAAGGGTCATTCGACCCCCAAAGGGATCACAACCCACAGGTTGAGAACCACTGTTGAGAACCACTGTTTTAAAGGAAGCAACCTATTGCCTGTTAAGAACAGAAGAATTGTGTCTTGTTTGAATGTAGGAAGGTCCAACCAGGCTGCTGTCAAGGGCTCCATTTTGTTTACAGTCAGATGCCTCTGAGAGCTCCAAGCAGGGCATTATAGAGCCGGGCTTCCCTCAATGTTTGTTCTGGAGCATCAGGTTTTCACAGGTATACTGCCTCTGACTATGAAGGCTCTCTTTATCTAGAAGATTTCATCTCTTTCTCCCCTTTAAGTAGTTGGACAAATTTAAGAGAAGGGACAAAATCTACTGGTGGCTGCTGGGCATTATGCCAGCTAAATATGAAGCTTTGAAAAGTTACATTTTTTGGATAGGAGGGATTACAACTCTTAGAATTTGCCCGCCATCCAGCAATCTAGGCTGCATCTAATGCTTTAAAATGGGAAGAGGCTATCTTCCTGGAGTAGAAAAATAATAGATACTGGGGTGCATTATCAAATGCCTTTGGACAAAATGGGACAGAGCCAGCAGGGCTGTAAAATTGCCAAGAATCAGCATTTGCATGTAAACAGCTGATTTAAAGCACAATAAAAGTAGGGTGGCCAGAAGAAGAGAACAAAAGAGGATATAGACTGGCATCAAATTTGCTCATACAAGTTTCTAGATAGTTATGGAAATGAAGAAATAATGAGTGTCATTTAAACAGAAGTGCAATGTATCTGGCATTTGTAGGGAAGACTGCAACCAAGTTACCTTTATGTTCGTGTAGTCTGGGTGCTAATCTGACTTGCAGATTCAGGACTGCTGCTCTTCTCTCTTTTTTACCTTCTTTCAGTAGGATTTAGACCGGACATTTATTCAAATGGAGGTGTCCTTTAGAGTAGAGAACTGACAGTCTTGAAAGAGATGAGTCTTCTCTGTCAAGGAGGACACGTGGCCAGTCAACCTATCCAAAAGAAACATTAAAGATCTGGGTTGCAAGAAGCAACTTGTCCATAGGAGATAATCATTCTGTTCTACTCAATGCAATTGGTTTTGTCTGGAAAAAGGTTTCAGTTAAGGTTGTCAGATCTTGGGGACTGGCCTTGAGTCTGCAGTTTTTATCTCCGGGCAGCAGGCAAAGATGCACATTCTTTAGTTTTGGTGGACCCATAGCTCTGAGCAAGAGCAAAGGGCTTTGTTCAAATCTTTAGTTCACCTATGAGACCACAATTTCCTACAGATTTGCTTAATTGTTTTGTTGCTACAATTTGCAAAGACTCTCCGAGGTGTGTGTCCATGTTAGTTAGCTTCCTCCTTCCATCCCGGTCATGGTGGGGCCAGGGCTCACCCTCCATTCTCCTTTTCCTTCACTTCACCTTGATGAAGGAACACCCCTTTTAGCTAAGATTTCTGTCTTAACTTCTAAATCTGTTTTGCTTGTGTGTGTTTGAACGACAAACTGTGAGCAACTGTGGCTGGTACGTTACACACAATGCTTAATGACATCACCGTGGCTGTCCCCAGGTCTCAAGTTTTGGCCTAGACACATAAGGGACTGAGGCAATGCTAAAGTGGCAACCTTAGGCCATTTCTGCACTACCCTGTTGCAGTGCCATTATTCTCCTTTCAACCTCCTATGGAATCCTAGGGAGGGGCATTTAGAATTCTCAGCCAGAGAGCTCGTGGGCCTCAGTAGACTACAAACCCCAAAATTCCATTGGGTGTTGAAAGTGGAATAATAGCACTATAACAGTGTAGTGTAGAAATGGCCTTAGTTTCAGTGTCTTCCCAGATTCTCTTAATGAATGGCTTTAAGACTGCCAGCCGTTGTGGTAGCTTCTCTACTTCAAGACATCTGCTGAGAAGTTCCTGCACATCTGCTATGGAACAAGGGAAAGGATTTGGGGCCATGTCATAGGGCTCACCCTCAGGCTGTGGACGGATATAAGTCATTTCAGCACTGTGAAATCACATAACATCTGAAACATGCCTAGCAAAGCTGTTTCACTTTCCTTAGAGCAGACTCTGTACATTACTGGCCAGCTGTCTCTTGTGTTGTGTAAATCACGAAGCAATCTCCCTCCGCTCACCTTTCTATCCTTTCAAAGTGTTAAAAAATGGGGTAGGATCGATCTTACTTTCAAAAGTGTACCTTGAGGCCTTCACTTTTGCAGGGGTTAGGAGTGCAAGACCCCCATGAAAGTGGGAAAATGTGCATTAAAAAATCATGAACACTTTTTTTTAAACCTGAGAATACTTCTCTAGGAATGGAAGCTTGAAGTGAACCATAGCGTTATGCTGGAGGACCTAGCAATGCCTAGAGATGTATTCTCTCCAGGAATCTTTAGGCCCTCTACCATGACTCTACGGTCCACTTCCACCAGAACCTAGAGAATCCTATAGGAAGCATATTTTTCTGTGGCAGGGGTAAATAGAATAAGTTTTTTTAAAATAAATAATTAAAATAACCTGCAAATAATCAAATCCATGAATGCTGAACCTGTGAAAGTGGAGGGCCCACTGTATCTCTTTCTGGGTTCCATGAAGCCTACTGTAATTGAATATTGCAAACACAATCACAATGTAAGTCCTGATATATTGGCAGAATCTTGTATAACCATTACATACTATGTGGCACAGTAACAATGCGTTATGTTGTAGGTTATGGCCAGAACCCCGCTCCCCAAACCCACTTACCTGGAAGCAGCTGCTGGGATTGACACAGGTCTGTTCTTCTGTTGATCAAGAACCAGTTGCCTGACTTTTCCACCACCACCTCCAGTGAGTCATCTACAGTGTGATAGCTGAAAAGGGACCCCATTGCAAATCCCCCCTCTTGTTGGAGATCACTTACCTGAGGGAGGAGCTGGAACATCAGGTGGCTGCCTTTCAGTCAACAGTGGAATGGACCCATGTCAATTCCAGCAGCTGCTTATCTGTAAATGGAGTCTGGGGGATATTTACAGTCCCTACATAGTCCCTAAACTAGGAGTGACAAAGGGATCTTGAACATGCAGCAGTTATGAATGCATTCATAATGCATTCATAACTGTCCAGCAGGATTCTGGCCTATATTTTTAACAAGTCAACAAATTATATATCAAATTTGTCACATAGGCACTGTCCCAGACGTTCCAAGAATCTGGTGAGGTGCAAGTGCAGGATTTGATTGCAGGGCTGTTCTGCTTCTGCCACTCAGTTGTGTTGCAACATTTCGACGTGATTCCTGTTAAGCTTCTGAAGCCTTCTAGAATGCTTCATCTGAAAATCATACGCTGCCTGAATCTCAGCCCTGGCCGTGCTGTTGCCACATTGCTGAAGTTTTGGTATGCTTTGTATGCCTGCCTTCCCTAAATACTTTGCTGCTGGCAGCCAAAAGCTCTGGGGCAACATGGCATGCTTCCAGTGCCTGTTTTTAATGATAGATGAAGCCATCCATCAGTTGCTCCAAAGAGTTGCCACCTGTTGCAGGAAAAGAAAACTGACCCTTGCTAATCTGCATATCTTCTTGTGCTAATTGATGTCAGTGTAGGAAGCATGCCAGAATTCCTGGACTGCACAGAAATAGAAATCCAAACAAGCGGGGCAGAAAATGGAAATGGTGGGTCCACACAACCTGCCAGCCAGGTGCTCAAGTTGCTTCTCCATCCATTGACACCCTCCATGCAAAGCAATGTAGCAAAACAATCACTTTTGCACCAGCTGTTCTGATTTTTCTCTTGAGTTGTATCCTTTCTTGTGGGGTAAGGGGTAAACCTATGCAAAGTGCCCAGTTCTGTGTCCAGCATGTCCTTTGAAGGCTAATGTCCCCATTCCCAAATAATTGATTTTAGTAGCTGCATTTTGGAAAGTCTGTTAGTCCACATAAATTATGGTTTGCATACTGCCTCCTTTTCCTAGACATGTCAACTTTTCCAGAGCTAACATTTCTGACCAGGTGGATTCTTAAAATGTCCACGGAAGTAGAGAATGTTTGTTTATTGAGTTATCTATAGTCTGCGATAGGAAAGCTGTAAGCAACTTTTTAAAAGGTTTATTCTTTTCTAGCTAGTTTTTAGTAGTTAAGGTATTTTGTATTCCTTTTATATTTTTCCATTTTCTATGTCTGTTTTTTTCTATTCACTGGTTGTTGATTGTTTTTCTTTGCTTTTGTTTTGTTTTGTTCATTTGTATTGTGAAAGTTCTTTAAAAAAATGTTTACATAAAATATCTGGGAATTTTTAAAAAGTCCACTGCTGCTTTGCCTCCTGCCTGTTGACATCATCATTTCATTGTTGTCTCCAGCCCTTTCCACACCTTACTGTAATCCCATGTTGTCGTATCACAACTGCTGACCAGGGTTACTGTAATCCCATATTGTCGTATCACAACTGCTGAGATAGGAGTGGGACCCAGACACTCCCCTCCCTACCTGGCCAGCTGTCTGTAGATGGTAGCACTCGGGACATGCTCCTTCCTTCCGCAGTACAGCCAGCCTCTTCTGGTGCTGCAATGAGGAAGGAAGCACCTCGATAGTGCTTCCATCTTTTCTGCATGGCCTCAGCTAACATGATCTTCATGAAAAAGGGGTCTATTACTGAATTTTTTTCCAGTAATAGTATAATGTGCAGTCATGATGGCTGGGGACATGGGCAGGCGCAGGATCACAATGAAATTGTGCAGTGTCACGCATTGCGGACTGGCTGCAATGCTTCCCCATGCCAGGATGGGACTGCAGTGTGGAAATGGATTCCATCAATAGCTCTGCAAGAAGAAGGAATGGAAGCTTGTAATAACTCAGAGAAAAAGAAAACTCACAAAGAAAAGGCACAGGATCAAATGAATCACATTTATTCTCAAGGACTCATTCTGCAGAAAGAGGGTGCTCATAAAGAGGACACCCCCAATGTTGAATATCTCATGTTTTATTCCCTATCCTGACGCAAATTTTCCCTCCCCTGGAATCCCATTGGACAGAATCCCAGGAGTCACAAACCTATCAGAGCTGCCTAAAAAGTTACATTTTCCCTCTCCCCCTATTTACAGTGTATGTGATCATGCATTAACCATGCCTCTTCCTCGTGCATCATGTTAGATCCCAGGTGTCTTATCGGTAGTTTCAAGGTACCCCTTTTGTGCTCTGCCATGTCTCCATAAATTACTCTTTACACAGCCTTGTCTTGTCCTCCTTATTGAGGCCTTGCCTTGCCCTCCTATATGTTGAGAAATATCAGTTACTCTTTCAAGGTCTTTGGGAGGCCCTACCATCTCTAAAAATCTTCCTTGTTAGACTTTATTTTGTTACTGGGGCTCAAATACAAAATATACTAAAATATATGTGTAAATATGTCTAAAATGTGTTATACTTATAAACTGATACATATATGTGAGTCATACATGTTAATAATACTTGCAAACACTAAAATGTATTTTATTTCTCTCAAGCTGGCCCAGTGAAGCATTGAGAGAGGGGAGAGAGGGAGAGGGAAAAGGCAAGGTAGCCAAGCAGGGTGGCTGAGGAAGCCTCTGGTCTCTTGGGGATGATGGGCAGTGTGGCTTGTACAGCAGGTGAGGTGGCTATTGGAAGAGGTAGATGGGGAGGAAAGACAAAAATACTGTTGTTTTTATGTGATGAACATTATTTCTAGTAGTATCACAATGTATGTAGTAGAGATATTTAAAGCAAGAATCATTGTAGCACTCTGTGGTTTGAAGTAGTCAGCCAGTAAAGGTCTCCTCTTTTCTGCTTTTCAAAATATGGTAACCCTAACATAAACACTTCCATAAGTTTAATACATTTTACATATGTGTACAGTATACCTAAGCTAATGAAACAGATGTGCTCCTGGGCTTTATTTCTTTAACTGAAACCTGGTACCAAAGGAGAAATAAGATGGAAAAAAGAGGAATGGGTTCCTTCACCACAACAAAGAGCAGTTCAACATGTTTCAGCAAACTTTTTATCCAAAGCTAACAATATGCACATGTAGAATAAAGCACACACATCAGGTAGGACTTGCCTAAGTAGACAAAAACATCTTAGAACGTTCTAAAACCACTTGAAAGCTACTTCCAAAATGCATCCAGGAATGTTTCTGTTTCCTTTCACCACTCTCCAATTTTCTTATGATTTCCATTTTGGTGGCTAAACTTACAGATCTGTTTAACATGGAGATGGTTTTTGCTATTCATGCATGCTCCATAAGAGATTCTAGAGGCAGCTGCTCTTTATATTACCTTTTATAGACAGGCACACATGGCTACAGTAGAATCAGCTACAGTGGAATCCTGTACTTCCCCAACTCAAATTTTATTGCATTGTCTACAGTGCAATAAAATGCAGTGCATGCAATGCAATGCAATCTGGCACCTAAATGCTGTGTTTATCCAGCCTTCCTTCCTCATCCTACCAATGCTGCTAAAAACTTCCAGTTAGACAGAAGATGCAGAGGAAAAGAAGGGTCTGAGGGACATAAAAAGAATTTGCAAAAAAGGATCTTCTTTGCTGGAGGCTTTAACTGAGCAATGCCTGTAATGATCTTCAGAGAGCAATCAAAGTCCTTTGACAGTTTAATAGGCCTCAGTATTTGTCATACAAGAGAGCCAGCGGGATGTAGTGGTCTGAGTTTTTGACTTTGAGAGCAGGGTTCAATTCCCTGCTTGGCCACGAAAACCCACTGGGTAATCTTGGATCCACTACATACTCTCACCCCAGAAAACCCTGTGACAGTTTCACCTTGGACTTGCCGTAAGTCAGAAATGACATGAAGGCACACAAGAACAACAATTTGCGATGCAAAATAGTCCAGTGTTGAAAAAGCCACCAGGTTTGGGTTTTTTTTGGAGGGGAGGAGAGTGTTCTGTGATTAATTTCAAGACAACTTTGCTGTCTTGAAATGCACACTGGGAAGGAGAGGTGAAAGGTGTAAGGGTTTGTTTTTTTGTCCTAGAGGTTTCCTTCCCATAATCTCTTGGGGCTTTTATTTATCTTCTCTGGCTGTCAGTCAGGCAGCTCTTTCTGTCTTACTGATGTGTGTTGCATTTATTTGGCTCGGTTAACAATGAAACAGATGATTACAGAAAGAGAGCTGCCTGCACAGCTAACTGATGGTGTTCACCCGCAGACAGCATGGCTTCCGAATACCAATGAATCCAACAAGGTAGCTTTGATGGCTTCTTTGGACTTGTTCCTAGAGAGCGTGTTTGTGAGCCAGAGAAGCTGAGACAGGCCCACTTGTATTGCCTTGCAGTTCCACAAAAGCCACCCTCCGCTAACCCAATACTTGGAAAATGTTCTTTTTTTGGCCCACAGTACCCTGTATCTTCCAGCCAGGGTGATTCTTGTTAGTGGACTCTGGGTGTTTTAATCCAAAGAATGCAAATTTTCCAAGCTCTGTCCTTACCTTCATTTTTTCTTTGTTCAAGGTCATTTCTGCACTGTTCAGGGAGGGGCTATTATTTCATTTTCAACCTCCTATGGAATTCTGGGGTTTTCAGTTTAGGAAGAGGCATTTAGAATTCTCAGCCAGAGAGCTCTTTGGTCTCAGTAAACTACAAACCCCAGAATTCCACAGGATGTTGAAAGTGGAATAATAGCACTATAACAGTATAGGGTAGAAAGGCCATAGGATGTTACCCCAAAATGTAGGTGCCACAAGGGCCACCCCATGATGTCAATACCTCCTTGCAAAAGTGGGGAATGAATTAGCTCAGAGTTTAGGAGGTTTGCGAGAGGGGGGCAACTTTGCCAAACCCTTTCTACCAATGTTTACAGGCTGACACAGGAAAAACACCAGCCAGAGATTCGAAGGTAAACTAAAATTGTGTTTTACTGAGGGGAATTCACTCATGCGTGCACACAAGATACAAAGAGTCACACATTCACACAAGAGCTAACTGAAAGATAAAGAGAAGAAAAATTATGGGTAGAGAGACTGAGGATTTGGGATTATAATTAGCAGTCCGGAAGAGTAATGAAGAAGCAGCAATGTGGCTTAGACTTGTATGTCTAAGGACAGTATACAGCCAGAAATGGCCGCGAGTCATTCTGCAACTGATGAACTGCAAAGCTAGTTGCTCAGAACTGGAGATTTTTATACTTTGTTTCTCTCTCTAAAGGGGTGTGAGTTAATTGCTTTCTGGAAGGGTGAACAAAGGGAACAGACTGATGGTTTCAATGTCTTGGTTGGATGGTGTTACTGGACCAGCTTCGGTAAGAAATGCACACAGCAGGGATCCTTGCCTGCTGTACCTGAGCAACTAATTGTTTTCTGAGGTTGAGTAGTCAATAAGATTAGCTCAGAGCTATTAAGTCAGGTTTTCTCAGCTAATTCTTATGACCTGGCCATGTTGAGGTTGCCTCTGACCTACTCTCAACTAGTGTCTCTTTCTTTCACCTGGGCTCTCCAGCCATATGTATATATAATTTATATTTTTGCCAGTTAAACATATCTGCCAATTAATTTTTTTTGCCAGTTAAACCATATCAAAGCATAGGAGCATATAGTTGCTAACAAGGACAATGTCCTTATTAGGGCTTACTCAATTGCCATGATCAACCTCACATTCACCTGAAAAAAAATGGAAGAGGAAAACCATTCCTCCTCCCAAAATACTACAGCGAGGACTTGGCCTGCTAAGTCACTGTGTAATATATAGAGTCATTTAAAGAGAAAACAGGAGAACAAGAAAGAGCCATAGCTGGAATGGAGGATCCTGAGGATGCACACTGCAGCATTTTGTTATGGGTCCCATTTTCACAAAGCTAAACAGAAATCAATACTAGGTTGTTTAAACAGAGCAAGTATTGTGCACAATGAAAACTGGTAACAGACTATATAGGGTCCAAATTAACCTGTAAAAATTTCATGGCACTGAAACAGCAGGAAATCCACAAAATTCAAATTGTCTATTATGCATTGCAAGATATGACTAAGCAGGTGTGTCTGAACCATCTTGACAATCATGCATTGTTTGGAAGGATTTTATTCATGTGGCTCTGAGTAAGAACCAGGAGTGAACTATAACCCTCTTGACCACATTTTATCTTAATCTATTTCCTCATATAGAGAAAGAATAGAATTTTCCTTTTGTTCATTTATAGGAGACAAGAGCAAATAAAATATTTGTGTTTAACAAATTTAGTTAAATATGAAATTACATTTTTTGAGTCAGAAGGAAGATGTTTAATGCAGTTTCTATAGCTGCTAGAGCTTACCAAAACTTTGAAATAAAGTAGATCTATTTCACTCTTTTTTTCCTGCATCTAACCATGAAACAATGATGTATTGTTCAGTAATTTGAGGGCAAATGCCTATACTGTCAGCACTATAAAATAACCAGAAAATATGCAATGTTACATTTACATGGGCTGTCACTTTGCTTTGTTTCCTGGAACCAAGCTAGAAGAATGTTAGCAATCTATTTAGTATCAGATCTCCTGCTTCTTTTTCTCCCTTTGGTTAAAAGCAGCTTTCAGACGTTCTGCTCGTGCTGTATCCTTAACCTTAAATTTCCTCCATGTTTTATGTCTTCCATTTAATAAGTTTCAAAAGGAGATGGTTTAATTAAAAAAGCAGTGTGTAGATGGGAGGGTTAACCTCACCATTCCCCACTGGCTGAGTCCTGATCTGAATCACCAAATCCTATTGCTGCTTTTAAAGAAACAATCACAGGATTGCTGACATCTAGTTTGACCCATGGATTTGTATTAGATTTGAGGAAACAATTCTTCTACAAGCTTTGGCAGAATCTGTTGTGGTGAAACAATCAGCAGCTAAAGCAGAATGCAAAACAAGGTTGTATGAAGATCTGTTCTCCACCTTTTGTCTCTGGAAAAATGAACTGCTTAAACCCACAGACATCCCTGTGCTCAGAATGTTAGTCATATTGTGTTCCTTCTAACGTTTTGCAGATGAAAACTACAACACATGTGGCTGAGCCACATCAGAGTGTGATCAAAAGGATCCAGCCAGGCCACAAAAAAAAAAATAAAAGTTATTAAAGAAAATGAACACACACAAATAGAAGTGGAAAAACCCTTGAATTTGTGTACTGAGTTCAGGAAGGAAACACTCCACCTTCTTATCTCCTCTTCCCTTCCTAGTTGAGTGCAAATTACTTTTGTGCTTTGAATTCAGGCCTTTTCTGCATGGGGGAATTAAAACGGTGCAGTGCGTCCTCTACGGAAGTCATCTGCACCTCAGAGCAGACTAGGTTTGGACTACTTACCAGAGATCCGCACCTCAGTCCACTCTGAAATGCCCCCAACTGGTCCTCCAGCCAGTTAAAGACCGGAAAAAAGAGGTTTCTCTTTTTTCCAGAGCATGCCATTGTGTGCCTGCTCCCTTGTGCAGATTCGCAGGCTTGCACCAATGCAAGCCTGCGATCTGTGAAGGGCAGGCTTTGGGTGTGGAGAGCTTCACGGTTGGTTGGGACCCACGACCAACCGGAGGCTGCCATTTTGGAATCCGGAGCAGTTGCAGATCTAAGACCTTGCACTGCTCCGATTCACCCTGGACCAGACCGAGGAGCCAGAATATCCGGTGAGTAACGGCATGGAGCGATTCTCTCGCCTCATGCAGAAATGGCTTCAGTTTGAAGCAATTGAAGCAAGCAAGAAGGAAGAAAGAGAGAAAGTGGGAAGAAGAGGAAGAAACTGGGACATTTTAAAGGTACTTGAGAAAGTAGGAGAGCAGACCAGTCCAGGTACCACTACTTTGGAGGAGAGTTCTACAGGCACCATGGACTGCTAAAAAGACTAATAAGCGGGTTCCAGCGTAAATCAAATCTGAATTCTCTCTAGAAGCCAAATGACTAAAATGAGGCTGTTGTATTCTGGCCGTGACTCATTAGAAAAGGTGATAATGCTTGGTAACATTGGAGAGAGTAGCAAAAGGAGACCACAATACACATGGATAGCCTCAGTTAAGGAAGCATGTGTTTGCTAAGGCCTCTTTAGAGCTGCTAGTAATGGGGTATCTTGGAGTTCTTTTCATTTATTGGGTTTCTGTAAGTTGAAGCTGACTCCACGGCAGTTAACAACAACAGTACACCCAAGAGTCAAAATGGATGATAGCCTTAGAGCTTCTGCCCCAAATGATGAAAAACATTTGTTCATCATAACACATACATCTCCTCGTACATCTTGCATTCAGTATGCTTTGTTCTTGTGACTGATATGTTTGTAGACTCATATATTTCTGGGAAAAAAATTGCTGTTATACTTGTCTCTATTGAAATCCCATTGTGGAATGGAAACATTATTATTTATATGGTAATCTCAAGGAATATGCATATCCCTTAATATTTAATCTGCCCTGTCATTGGCATGAGTGGTACTGATGAAGGCAAGAATGTTAACAATTAGAAATCTAGACAAAGAGGCAATGGACATCTGTGATTTGACAGGATCAGGATTGGAACTGGGGCACTGAGGTGGGGTTTAACCCTTTTTATCTATGCTGTTTTCATCAGCACTGTGCAGCAGTGTAATAGAACAAACCAGCCCATCCTGAGTGGACTAAGGGAAGAAAAATGGACCACATTCTCATCACCTCACATTTTGTGGCCCATTGCAAAAGCAACTGTAGACCTCCATTTTAGATCCCAAACTCCTCTCTGTTTGTACTCTGAGGACGACTGCTACGAAGACTTTGGAAATTATTTTTAAAAAAGTTTTCCTGAGCCCACAAAACTGTTAGCCTGCCTTTCCAAACATATCTATCTTTAGTCATTGTTGACTTACAAAAGCACTGTTTATGAAGCTTTTCTCATAATCTTTTGAGGGTGGGGGGTGAACTTTTCTCCAGGTGAATGGCTGTTCTATAATGTGCATTTCAGCCTGGCTGGATTAGTTTCTGAGCTCTCTGTTCTCTTGCCTTGTGAGATCTAATAGACTGGCTCCAGGTCTCTGGTCCACTTTACATCTGTGAAACCCTTAGGCTGTTGGATTTTGTATTGCAAGGGGAGGAAGAACATAGATTGAAATCTACTGGGAGATTGCCAGTTGATTTTCAGATCAACAAGAGCCTCTAACTTCCAGTCATTTGACAATAGCAATAACAAAAGACTGCCTTGTCTCTCCTAGATTAAATAGAAGTTGATTTGTTCTTGTATACAGAAATTCTTGGGTTAAGTGTATGTCCAAAGCATACTTGCCAACTGTCCCAATCTGGAAGGGACAGTCCCAGTTAAACCTCTGTAGACCCACTTGTTCAGCTGCTTTTAAAGCATCCTAGTTTCTCTGTCGTCCTCCCACTTTCCTCCTTTTTTCATCTGTGAAATGTTGGAGGATGTCAGCTCTGGTTAGTACTTGGATGGAAGACAGCCTGTGAATACCATAGGCTAGTGGTTCTCAACTTTTGGTCCTCCACATCTTTTGGATTTCAGCTCCCAGGCCAGTATAGTCAATGTTCAGGAATTTTGGGATTTGAAGTCTCAAAACCCTGAGCCTCAAAGGTGAGAACCACTGTAGTAGGGTATATTTCAGGGGAAGGAACTGCCAGAACCACCTTGAAGTTTTCCTTGCCTAAGACAACACTCTGACCATTTCCGCACTACACTCTTATAGTGCTATTATTCCACTTTCAACATCCTATGGCATCCTGAGGTTTGCAGTTTAGGGAGAGGCCTTTAGAATTCTCATCTGGAGAGCTCTTTGGGCTCAGGAAACTACAAATCCCAGAATTCCACAGGATGTTGAAAGTGAAATAATAGCACTATAACAGTGTAGTGTGGAAATGGCCAATGAAATTCATGGGGTCATCATAACTTGTCAGGTGACTTGAAGGCACACAGACACACATCAGAGGCACCTTGTCCCACAATGATGCATCTCACTTCTTGAGTGGTCTGTGGAGCTTGTGATTCTAGTGAAAAATAACATTAGAACATAGAATATGTAACCTGTGTCTTCCCAGCCCCATTTTATTAGTTATGCTTGCTAGTGTTCTTGGACCTTAAGGCACGTCCTGAGTGCATGGTTAGAGATTTCTTTGCAAAGATCAATCTGCCTTTTATTTACAATGAAGGTTACCATATGTCCTATTTGACAGAGCACAGCCATCTTTGAAGGGCTGCCAAGGGACAGTTCTGTCTTTAGGTGTCCTCTGTTTGAAAGTTTGCCCAGTCCAAGTCTGGTATAAAGATAAACAAATAAGAACGCGGAATGAGGAGAGAACTTGAAGTTGCCTATCCACTGCTAACATCAGACCAAGCAGGTACCCAAATTCTCTGATCTCAGTCACCCCAACTATAGTGAGATGACTTGTATTTCTGCTTATGCTAATTAGTTAAAACTCAGGAGGGAGTGGGTTTGTTTTCTGCTGCTCCAGAGACTAGGATAAGGAGCAATGGATTCAAGCTGCAGGAAAGGAGATTCCACCTGAACCTCAGGAAGAACTTCCTGATGGTCAGAGCTGTCTAGCAGTGGTATGTGCTGCCTCAATGGAGTGTGGTGGAGTCTCCTTCTTTGGAGGTTTTAAGCTGGGGCTGGATGGCCATCTGTAGGGAGTGCTTTGATGTGGGTTCCTGCATAGCAGGGGGTTGGACTCAATGGCCCTTGTGATCTTTTTCAAATCTATGAATCTATTCCCTTATCCAAGTCATTGATGGAGATCTTGAATAGCACTGGACCCAGGACAGGGACCTGTGACCCCCCCACTAGTGACTTCTCTCCAGGATGACATGTTCTCCTTGTTAGTGCTGTTAAATTTAAGAGGCCACTCTGCTAAGTTTCCAGGGGTCTCCTCCTGCATAGTTTTCAGACTATCTGTGCCTTATAATGATACTCTGAGATCACCCCATATAAATTCCATAGTCCTGGTTTTCACTCATGCAAGTCTGGATCTAGTCTTGTCTGAGGTTATAAGGACAGAGGCTGGTAAAGAACAAGCATTTTTTTGAACTGCTGAACAGCTTTTGGAACCCAAGAGTATTGCTTTGAGATACTTGCTCTTAATGTCTGCCTTTTTGCTGAGTCAATCTGGAACTGGCTTTTAACTTCTGTGAGTCGTTTTATCTATGTTTAATCTGTTGTTAAAAAGTTTTCTGTCTTTACATTTCTTTTGAATAAATACTTCACTGAGAGTTTATGAATGCATTAAAAATATTACTAAAACCTAATTTTACACATGCACAACTTTTTCCAACAAACCAATTGAACATCATAAAATGTAAAAGAAAAATAATCTTCACACATATGTGGATACATCAGATAAAATAAATTGCAAATGGATATCATTTATTTGCAGTCAACCAACCATTTAAATAATAAAATTGAACATTTAAAATACAGGGGGAATCATATAAAAATCAGTCTGACTGGTCTAAATTGTAATTAGTCTAAAATAGAACAGAAAGATTAAACTGTTTATGGAATTTTTTTCCTTAAGTGGATTCTGCCTTAACTTATTTTTCTAGTTTAGCTAAATAACAAATGTTATTCCATCACAAAAATGAAATCCAGTGGCCCCTCTGTTTTCACCAGGATTTGGGGTGCAGAACCCTCATGAAAGTGGAAAAACTGTGAATCACTCCTCACACTGTGTCTCCCATTTCTTTCTAGGGCTCCCTGCTTCTTTTTCCCATGCAAAATGAAAGGGAATGGAGAGTGGGGGAATGCTCACATACATACATAAATCTTTATTTTCATAGCCATGGCCATTACAAAGTATTTCAGATAAAAACAACATTAAAACAATACAAAGGGTGTTGTACTTTATGCACCCATCCATCATCTCTGACTTCCATCTATCCTTACGACAAAGTTCCCTTCTCAGAATTGATGCTTTGAAAGCCAAACAAGCAACTTTGTTGGAAATGTATGAGACTGAATCCTTCAAAAGGAGTTTAATTAAAAATGAGCTAGGCTTATTGGGTGTAAGGTCAAGCTCTTTAGACAGGGCCTTCCTTAAGACTATATAAATTGGGCACATCAGTAAGTAATGTACTAAATCTTCAACTGTATTGCTCCCACATGGGCAGACTTTTTCCTCCCTGGGGATATGGTGGTACCTTCCATGCACTACTGCTGAATCCATTAAATTACAACGGAGAGCTCTGAAAGCATGTCTCCACTTGGAATTGGTTATGCTATTTAAGTATTGAGGATGAGGCATTTGTATATGTAATTTGGCCTACCAGGGAGCACATTGTGACTTACATATGGAAGAAAGCTCACATGAGTCTTCTTTTCTCCCTCCCATTCTTCTGCATTTTGCCCCAGGGACAGAGAACTTGCATGAGCGTTCCTCCACCTTCCATTCCCTTCTATTTTGCATGGGAACAGGAAGAGGGGATTTCCTGAGGGGAAAAGAAGGACCCATGTGAGCCTTCCCCTGCCCGTTCCATTCCATTTTGCCTTGGTGCAAGTTCTTCATGCTGGGGCAAAATGCATGGGAACAGGAGGAGGAGTATGGGGGGAAAGGTACGCATGCTTGCAAATCTTATTTGCAAAGGTCAAACCCACAAATGTGGAGGGAGTATTATACTAAAAAAATCTGAAGCTATCAAGTGTTTGTCTTCTGTATCATATTCCCAATGAGCTGGTTTTTGGTTTTTACATATTGTAAGACAACCAACTAGGCCGTAACAGTTTGCTTTTGTATGATCCTATTGGGAAGGGCAAGACTCTGCCCCCTCCTTCCTTCTCCTTCCCGCTGAGTTATATGAGTACAAACTACTTTTTGCACATTGCGGCAACTGAAGTAAGCCAAGGACAAAACAGGAACATGGAGGAAGAGTGAGGAACTAGGACATCTTAGAAGCAGTTGAGAAAGTGGGATGGTGATGGATTAATGGAGACCATTCCATTGAAGTGGCATAGAGCAACAGTTACTAACTGTTGGTGTTTGCAGCTGAAAAAGAACAAAGGAATTGCTCTTGGCTAACTCCCTCCCTTCTGAAAATGCTGGCATGGTGTAGCGCACACGACCCTTCCTGTATTGGGTGGCCGTGCAAGGTTCAAAGTGCGAGATGCTGGGAGGCAAGAACCAAGCCAGTTCTGGTCCTTGAGGATGCAATTTATTAAGCGAAGAAGCGAAAACAAACGAAAGGCGCACAAGCATACGTACACTCTGACTCCGTCAGAAAGGCAAAGCAGGCGACGGAGCAGGGTTCTCTTTGTTCCAACAGATCATACAGGCTTTTCATACATGAGTGGCAAAACAGGCTGCCAATCTATCAACCCACCATGCTGAAATGGGCAGGAGGGGGGCTATCCCACCTTGGATGCCAATTACTGAGGCATCCAGGGGACAGGTGCATGATAGGCTCATGGCCAAATCTCATTACCTGCCCGAAATGGCAGCGGACGTTATCGTCGCTCTCCCCTCACCATATCGGGTAGCATGTGGAGCAAAGCACCCATCATTAACATTCCTTGGCTATTCTCACAGGACTGCAGCATACAGGGCAGCCTGACTTAGCAATGCAATAGCATGAGTTAAACCCCCCGCCCCAAATGTTCATTAGTGCAAAAGCAGGCTGAACTGAAATGTGTGAGGGTGCAACACAGGGCCTACCCAGAGGGCCTAGGGCCCAACACACGGGAGTCTTTCCAATCGGTTTAACGGAATGCTTTCCAAAAGCTTTCACCCAATGCTAGGCCACCTTTAATAAACCAATGTGAGGATATATACGATCAATCAAAGAAGAAGTACCATGTATGAGTGAAAGACCAACTGAGATTGCATGATACCGCTAACAAACAAGACTGTTGTTGCATGCAGCTTTAGGATCTGAACAATCCAACACAAAAGGAAAGGGGGATGGTGAGAGAAGGGGGTTGGGGAAAACAGCTCAGAGACTCGTTCTTAAAGCAGCAAAGTCCTAGTAAAAGCCACCTTTGGTGACAAGACTGAGAGGGGGAGGTTGGTGGAGCCGTTAGCTCCATCTGTTAGCAGAGTCTCCTCCCTCTGCTGCAGCCCAAGGGAATGCTCCAAGGATTTCAATGTAACACTGACTGCCAATAATTTTTTTTTTACTACCTGTCCATAGAAAAATCACAGCTCATGTTCTCATCCCTCTTATGTCGGTTTGCAGACTCCTATTTTCCTCTTCATTAAAAGTGCATTAAAAGCATATTAAAGGCAGTACTCTCATACTTAGCCCTTTGATACTCTTTAGCATATAAAATACTTTGCACCGTTTTTTGTTTTGTTTTTGGTTCTTTAGAGTACAGCCCCATATGCACTTGCCTGGAATAATCCTCATTCAATGCAGTGCAACTTATTTCTGAATAAACATAATGGGATAGTCCATTACTTTATATTTCTAAATGTTCTCTATATTTATAGAATTGTAGAGTTGGAAAGAACCACAATGGTCATCTAGTGCAACCCCTTATCATGGAGTTTTGGACTTAAGGCACCTCACAACTCCTGGCCTTTCCGCACTAAACTATTATAGTGCTATTATTCCACTTTCAACCTCCTACAGAATCCTGGGGTTTGCAGTTTAGGGAGGGACATTTAGAGAGCTCTTTGGCGTCAGGAAACTGCAAATCTCAGAATTCCACAGGATGTTGAAAGTGGAATAATAGCACTCTAATAGTCAAGTGTGGAAAGGCCCTCAGTTGCACAACTGAGGCACTCCTGAGAGATGGCTGTTCAGCCTTCAAAAACTTGGAAAGAAAGAGATTCCACCACCATTTGAGACAGTCAGTTCTACTGTTGAACATTTCTTGTTTTCAAGAAGTTATTCCTAATTTTTGTAAAAGGAACTTTAGGCCTTTAAGACATGATTTCTTTTCAAGGAGAAACAGGATTTGTATAATGTGCTGGACTTTTAGTTGTTGTTATTGCTTTTAATTCTTTGTTTCTAACTAATTTTAAGTTTATGGCAACTTATTGCTTTTAAACCTTTGTGTGGTTGTGTGAATTTTTAACTATATTTCTTTTAATTGTTATACAATGCCTGCAATATACTGGCTGGCCCCTCCTGAAACTGCAAACCCCAGGATTCCATAGGATGTTGCAAGTGGAATAATAACGCTATAACAGTCTAGTGCGGAAATGGCCATTGCTCCTGTAGGTTTACAGTAGACAGGACTAAGAACAGGATTTAGGCTCAAGTATGTTAACAGTTTCACTCAAATCCATCACAAGTGGCAGTGATCACTTTTGAGCAACACCTGGTCTTCGGCTACGTTTCCTGCTTTGCAAATAGGCAAGATGCTTCCATCCCTTTTTATCTCACTAATAATAAGGCAGTGTTAGGCCTTCTCATGACATCAGCTCCTCTAAGTTAAGTCATCAGTGAGTATGTGTGTATAAATAAACAGAAAAGGAAGCCAGCTGGCTTAGCGGGACTTAGGCTGCAGCAGGAGTGACAAGCAAGCTGGGCCATTTGCCCGATACTCTCCTTAAATCGCATTACCAGGACTACTGACTGAGACACACGGCCAACAGATAAGACAGTCGAGCTTAAAAGTGGGGAGTGGAAGTGGATTCTTGGCTTTATTACCGAAGCTAGAAGGTCCTGGGGTGGTTAGAATTTTCCAAGAGGGGCCTTTCTGGGGAGGTTTATGCCTTATGTGATACCCAGTAAGACACTCTGTGTGTGTTCTATTTGTGGGATAGTCCAGTTATTCAGATCCAATTTAGAATACTAAGGGCCTTTTTGTGCATGTTCAGTTTCCATGAAGGTAGCTTCCTTTGGTTGTTTGGTTCCTCTGTCTGGCAACTGGGACCAGGTTGACCGTCCAGCAGTGGGTGTAGCTTGGCATGAGTGGGGTAGGGGCAATGGTACATGTGAGTGGGGCGATAGTGCGCATGGGGGGTGACAGTGTTACCCTGATTTCTGGGGTCCCATGAGGGGCACCTCAATGTGCTCCAAATAATGGGGAATGGGAATTAGCTAGAGCACAAGCTAAGCAATGCAAGAGGCAGGGCAACCTAGCAAGATCTTGGACCCAATGTTTACGGGTCAGGCTGAGTCAAAAACCAAGCAGAAGTAAATTATAATTGTTTTTCTTTATTTTGAAATACAGTCAGGAGTTGTGGGGCATGGAAAAGGACTACCCAATACCGCTGTAGTGCAGAGGGGACACCTGCTCATCCGCTTAAAGTGAAAGGGTGCAATAGAGAGCGTTCCTATCCTAACACCATCATGGAAATGGCAATATTGTGATTGTAAAGGAACAATGAGCTATTGAGGTATGGTGCAGAAAGGGCCTCAGATATTGCTTGACTATACATATCCCGGTTTTCATCTCTAAAATGCTGGGGGGGATGCATGATTGAAAAAGTGATGCTTCAGTAGTTGTATAGATTTCATTCTGGCTGCTTCTTTCAGAAACAAACTGCGACAATGAGTTGCAGCCTCAGCTGAAAATTGTTTTCTGTGTGTATATGAACATATATCTTGGGCCAATGTGCCACCTCGGTGATGTAACATTTTGAATATACGTTCTGTTAGGCTACACAATATGCCTTTTCTGCAGTGTTGAGGTTTCTGCAGTCTTCCCTCTGTTTTATTTAATTCATTTTCTCTAATCTACACCAATCAAATGTCTTTGTAGTTTTTGAATTCATTTCTCTGCTTTTGGAAGGCAAAATTCAGAGGCAAATTCCAAATGACAACAATTCCTGGTTGTTCTCTACTTAGTGTTTAACATTTAGATTTAATATTGAAGGCCTAAATCCAAATGTTAATTCACACTAGAGCATAGCCAAGTTCCCACTGATACAATGGGCTTGCTCTAGTTGGGACTCACAATTGGATTTAGTCTAGTGTGTACACTACCCCTAAACTTATACAGAAATGAGTTATGCTTAGCAAACAATTCCCTGTACACTCCTTGGACTCTTCCACTTCTTCTTATTGAATTGGTTCCTTTGTGTTTACTTTGCCTACTAAAAGGGAGTTGGCCTTGAGTCCTTCCTTGCAGACAGCTCAGACAGACATGATTTTCCATTCCCGAAAGCTCTATTTCTTGAGCTACTAGAGCAGTAAATGATTCTGTTTCATTAAACCTCCTCCAATATTCCATTGGAAATTAAAAGAGGTCTTTTCACAATAGCAGACCTGGGTTTGTAACAATGAGAACCTAGGACGTACTTGTTTTGTTTGACTTCTCAAAACTTCTCTCCTTCGACAGCTCCTGCAGAGAGTTCTCTCTGGGCAATTCCACAGACTAAATATCTAGCAGAGTAAAAGGATTTTCACATTGCCTAATTCTGAACAATCTCAGCTGTGTAGAAGTAGTTTACAACATGTTTGCATTGTCATGTTTCAGTGGTGTGGCGGCAGCTTGCCAGCCAGTGGTGGGACATGGTGAATGCAAAATGAAGAATGGTTTGTTTTCAACTGAAGCAATACTGCAAAATATTGATTTTAACAAAGCTTTATGAGAAAGGGCAGCAAACGATTGTTCTGCACTGAGACAAAAAAAAAAAAAAAGGTTGGTTAGATTCTTTCTTCATTACAGAGTGTGGATAAGCGACCATTGACTGGTGCTGCTTGTACTCAATACATTTGCTTCATACCTTCCCACATTTCGCAGATGAAAACTGTGACGAATGTGGCCAAGCAACATCACAGTGTGGTCAACATGGCAAAAGTTATCAATGAGGAAGAACACTCAAGCTAGGAGAGGCTGTTTTCGCCTTAGTTTACTGGGAAGGGTAAGGGTTTGCCAGTTCCTGTTCTCTCCCTGCTGCAAACTCTCCCCTGCAAACTACTTTTGCTCTTTGAACTCAGTTTGCAGCCATTGAAGTAAGCTGAGGAGGAAGAGGGGGAAAGTGGGAGGAGGAGAGAGAAACTGGAACATTTTAAAAACAACAGAAAAAGTGGGATGACGGAGGATTAATTGAGCATGTCCCTGCTAAATTGCGTTGGTTGCTGGGTATGTTAGTTATCAATGTTCTATTTTTCAGCAGGATGGGCACCTTTTTGAAAATCTGGAAATTCAAGGGGAAAAAAGTAAATTGTATCAATCAGTGGCTTTTGAAGGTGTTCTGGGGAGCACCACAAAAAATCCATTCAGGGCCACATTTACCCCCCAGAATTCATCAGCCCACCCACCTTAGAAGGAGAACAGACTTTTGTGGTTTTGTTCATTCCTGGTGCTCTTTAGGATTGAATTTTGGTTACTGTGTGAGCTCATATCTCTGCAATGGGTCCCTGCCTGCCCTATGGTCAGTAGCTTATATGACTGTCTGAAGGCAAACTCATGGAGGGTATGACAGCTATGAGCAGCCAGCTATTGGGATGGTTAAATAGGGCAGTGGCAAGGTGTGCTATTTCTCCTCACAGACTGGTATGGCAGCTTCTTCCAGTCTGCTAAAGTGCCTTGCCACTTTATAAAGCTCTGGCCTTCCCTTTAAAACACCACTTTCATGTAAACAGGGTAGAACCTTTCAGTTGTTGTTTGGAATGATTTAATGATCTGTGGCATCTCGTTTCTGGTTGGTTAGAACTATTAAAAATTATTCAGCTGAGTCAAAATGTATATATAAAAAAAATACTGTACTCTTTATTAAAACTACAAACAGAATAAAAGTATTGGTTTTCATATGTATGTCCAAGCTCAACAGAACTTCAGAATGCATATAGACCGTTTCTTATCTTTTTACATCAGGATAAAGGCACAGGTCTCTCTCACACCTAGCCCTCTGGCTACCCTTTTACCAAAGGCTCTGCTCTGAAATCGAGGTCACGCTCTCTACGCTTTGTCTGAGAAAATACCCTTCTCACTCAACCCCCCTCCCTTTGGCTGACTGAAACTCTCTGGCTGAAGAACTGACTTTTAGCTCTTTTTCTGGAAGTCTGACTCCCCATTCAGGGATGGATGGATGGATATATATACACATACACACACAAAGACACACACACCTCCAATCCTTCTTTCACACTAAAGGAGCTGTGTTTCTCTCTGGAGTGGCCATCCTGGTTGCCTAACAACCTGTTCCTGGGCAGCTTCTCTGATACCCAGGATAGCTACTCCCCTTGGGTCCATCACAAGGGCCTACATATTCACAAGCAGCATACTTCCAAATGCCACCAGCTGGAAGCAAAAAGGAGAGCCCATTATGGCTAACGGTTTCCTGAAGACATATGTGGGTAGCCATTAATGAGAGTGGTTGGGTCTTGATCTGATCCGCAGAGGCAGTCCTTATTTTCTTGTGTTAAGAGCAGCGTTGGATTTACCCTGCAAAATTCCAAACAGCTGATTCAAAAAAAATTCCAGTGACTGCCAATTTGAAAAGGAAGGGAAGATCTCCTTTGCTTTCCAAAATGTGGAGAGCCTCAGTCATCCGAGGTAGCATATTTCCACCACCCTTTGCGGGCAAAGGGAACCCAAGAAAAGAAGTGCTTCATTTTAAAAACATTAAAGATGCATGTTGGCGGGCAGTTGGTAAGACCATCTGGATGCAAATGGCAGTGGCTGCAAGGAAATTATTCCTTCCTTTACATTTAGCAGAAGTTAGAATTAAAGTGGGAAGAATATCAACCCCATGATTTATTATGCTCTGGGCTGGGAGCAGCCAAACCAAAGAAGGCTGATGCATTAGCAGTTTTTCTACTAGCCATGATGATGACATATGGGGGAAAGAGCAGTTTCTTTGGCCTGGAGCCCAACACTTGCTCCCTGTATCTGATCTTAAACTGGTAATTCACAAACTGGCATGAAGTCATGGCTTGTGTAGAGCAAGGAATAAGTAAACATTTAAAGGCTCCTGGGATCTGAGTCCTCACTCACCCACCCGGCTGCCTACTGAGAAAGACATTTGGCCCATCTGTTTCAGCTACAGTGGGATCATTTAGCTGCTCCCAGTTGCAGCACACTTATCCCAAGAGTTCCCCATCTATAGAGGATTCCAGCTGCATCTCTGTATGATTTGCCACTGTGGCCTGGCCTCCTTCCCGTTGGCCTCCACTGTGTGTGTACATAAATTCGGAACCATCTTTGCACACGAAGCGACTTTGGACATTTCCAGACTACACTGTTGTAGTGTTGCTATTCCACTTCTAACATCATGTGGAATTCTGGAGTTTGTAGTTTACTGAGGCCAAAGAGCTCTCTGGCTGAGAATTCTAAAGGCCCCTCCCTAAACCCCAGGATTCCATAGGATGTTGAAAGTGGAATAATAGCACTATAACAGTGTAGTGCAGAAATGCCCTTCATCACTGAATCATTCCTGCTATTGTTGGCCCGCTGAGAAGAGCATCATTGTGTCCCTGTATGATCTACTGCATTGACCTTGATATTCTTCTAACTAGCCGCTGCTGGGAGCAAATCACATACCCTTCAACTGTCCTGATCTTTCAGGGACCATTCAGATGAATCTTTTGCTGCCCCACCTTTTCAGCTGCTTTTAAAATGTCTGTTTCTCTTTCCTTTCCTCATTTTCTCCCTCTGTCCTCAGCTTACTTCAATTGCTGCAAACTGAGTTCAAAGTACAAAAGTACTCGACCTCCATTAACTCAATAGGGAGGAAAAGGGAAAAGAGAGTGAAGTCTTGCTCTTCCCAATAGGCTCAGGCGAAAGCAAACTGCTGCAGTCTCTCCTAGCTTGTGTTATTCCACATTAATAACTTTGCCATCCTGACCATCCTCTGGTGACCAATGCATGTCCTGGTTTTTATCTATGAAATGCTGGAAGATATGAAATGTTGCAGTGAACAGAATTTGGTAACTTGGTAAGTCTCTCAACACATGGCAATTTATCTGCCTAAGAGCCAGAGCCAGTGGTTTGAGTGTTCGACTACAAACCCAATACCAGGGTTTAACTCCCTGCTTGCCCATGGAAACCCACTGGCTGACCATCTGCATGTCACACACTCTCAGCCCCAGAAAACCTCGTGATAGGTTTGCCTTGGGGTTGCCTTAAGTCAGAAATGACTTAAAGGAAGGCAACAACACAAGAAGGGGGAAAGTAGGAGGAGGAAAAGGAGGGCCGGTGTGCTGGTTTGATTGTTCAACTAGAACTCTGGGAAACCGGGGTTCAAATCCATACTCAGCCCTAGATGACCTACAGCAAGCCACACTCTCTCAGCCTCAGAGGAAGGCAATGGCAAACCTCTTCTGAAGAAACCTTGCCAAGAAAACCCTAGGACAGGGATCCCCCCCCATTAGTCAGAATCAGCTTGAAAGCGCATAACAAACAATTCACAAAAACATGGGCATAACAGTCCATCCTAAATGCGCTGAACATTTATCATACATTTGAGAAATCATTTTTTAAACAAACTAGTCTTCAAAGAAAAACAAATGTTCAATTGTTTTATTTATTTTTTTCTCGTTGGGATGAAAATATACAAAATGCAATGGACAGGGGTTGCTTTATTCAAGAGATTGTTTCTCCAATATATTTTCAAAAGCCTTGTAAACCCCTGTTCACCATTTTCCAGACAGTTCAGTATCAGCCCCTGTCAAAGCAAACATTGGCTGTCAAGGGTAAAGAAAGACAGTACAGGTTTTTTTCCACCCAAACTGTGCCAGGCTGGCAAAACTGTGGACTGTAAGACCTCAGCCTCTAATGACTTTTTCATTGCAAGATGTTCCCTTTTTGAAATGCTCAGGAATCAGCAATTTCAGCACAAGGCATTTATTAAAAGAGATCAACTTGGCCCTTCAGAACAAAAGTCCATTCAGATGCCACTGAAATGGTTTGGGAAATGGTAGCTCTGTCTGGATTCCGCCCAAACCAAATAGGGCTGATACAGAGATTTGGCTTGAAGAGCCACTTCAAGTAGAACCATATGTGAAGCTTTGGTTTTGGCCATCCCACCAGGGCGGGAACGGCAGATCAGACCACAGATGAAGTTTTTATCAGGGCCCAGTAGGAGCTGGCCTCTCTAGAACCCATTTTCAGTGCAAAGTCACAGCTCTTTGTATACAGATGAAATAGGGAAACGTTGGCTGGGCGATTCTCAGAACTGGTATCCAAAACACTGACTTTCCCAAGCTCTGCTTCCAGTGGGCTCTTTCTGATCTCAACAGTGCCTTAGTACCAAAACACCTACTACCTAGTAAACATCCTTTTCTGATGCTGCCTTTTGTAGATCGTTGAAGGGGCTGCATTTAAAAAATATGTTCGGTTAGCTGATATTTACTCTCCACAGCAATCTCTTCCTTTCCACCTTCTTCTGTTACTGCCAATCTCTATAGCGTAGTAAATATTGCTGGCCATCTTTCAGTAGCAGCTGCTCTGTTGTAACTCCACCCAGCCTGTTTGTTGGATTCAGCCTAAACTTCCTCAAAGTTTTTAAAAGAGGACTGTCATGCTCAATTGACTCACACACCTGCATCCTAAGGCATTCCAGGACAAAGCTGTTGCAGAGCAAAATGAATGCCACAAGCAAGGAACGGCCTTTGGTCATGGGTGCTATGGCCGAATTATATTTGTTGAGGAGGTGCCATAATTACAACCTGCATTGCATAGAGAAGCTTCCCTGTCCAGTCAGTGACATTTCTAGCTTAAAAGGTCAATGCTTCTCAGGTATTCTGAGGTGGGAGATGAGTGCTTATTCTCCCCCTCCAATGTGCCAGGGGCTAGTACCAAAATTGTGTCAACCGGCTAGTTGTTTCTTTCTTCACTTGAAATTCACCATGGACTAGCAGCTGATGGCTCACAGAGGGTTCACCACTTCAAGTAGCACTCAGTTAGTAGATAATCATCATAAAATTATGGATGAGAAAGATATTTTAGAGGCCACCTAACCCAACTCTGTGTTCAGTGCATGTTTCAATGACAGTATCCTCTACAGATGATTTTCTAGCCTCCATTTAAATACCAAAGGCAGTTGGTTCGATTGTTAATAGCTCTTCTGGCTGGAATTTTTTCCTAATGTGAGTGAGCACTCTTGAAGATTTTGGAGAGTTATTGCTAGTTTGAGGGTCAAATTAGAACACATGTTTTACCCTGTTGTTTCAGAAAAGCTTCCTCAAGTAGGGTAAGGAAACCAAGGCTCATTCCCTCTTGGTGCTTCATTATTGGGCTTTTCTGCCTGTCTATTAGTGGACTCACTACCACACCAGTTGCCATTGAGGCTATTGCCTCCAATGTTTTTGTCCCTATGTCCTCTGAAACATTGCCGCCTTCTCCCTCAGAATGCAATTGAAAGTCCTCCTCATCAGGTTTGTAAGATTCCTAGCAAACACATCCTTACCCTCGCTGTCATGTAAAGCCCATCTCTTGCCAGAAATTCTTTTTCATGGAAACACACATCATGGTCTGAAAGTCTCATATTCCCTGCTGAAACCTTCTGTGCAGCCATTTGTTCAACTACAGTGCTCTTTTCTCTCTTCCTGGCCTTCAGTAGGAAAGACTGAAGAGCAAACAATCTGTCTTTCAGCTTCCTTTCTGGACCCTCATAGTCACTTCCAATATGTTGAAGGTGGTGGCTCATGGTATCATTAATTCTCACATAAATTAAGAGGATAGAGTTATGGTGAGTCGGTTTGATAACTCTCAGCACTCTCTCTCTCTCTCATGCCTCAGATCCTTACATCAGGAAGGCAGCATATCTCCCAGGACATCTTATCAGGTCTGCACACTACTATCTTTGTGTTCTTGATAGAAAGTTTCCTACAACTACCATGTCTTTTTTTTCTTTTCTGGGAAGTGGTAGGAGTCATTCCACCCACAGAACCTTCCAAGGTTGTGTCCGTGCAGAGGTCTTCAGTTCCTATTGTTGCCTGGAATCACTGTCTAAGGGGAGAGATTGGAATTGATTATGTAGCTCCAAACACATGGCACAGTTCTTAATAATTCAGCTTCTGTGAGTCACGTATTTGTCTCCTGCCATGAATTCCTCATTTGCTAGGGTTATCCTTTCCATTGCTATTCCAAGATAATCTGTTCTCCTTTATGTAAAAACGCCTCCTTTTCTTTGATGAGTGTAAATGTGGACAAATAGGGTTCAAATTGTTGCACTTTCTCTTCCAAAAGGGCTACCAGCTTGCATGTCTTGCAGGTCTGCCCTTCTACATCGACAGGCAGGAAAACAAACGTGGCACAGATGTTGCAGGTCACAGCAACACATCTCCTGCCATCTGTATGCATGTTCAGAAGTGAGCAACATTGCAACAGAAATAACCCCCATCTACACAAACACTTTAGAAAGATACTAGCCAGAACTTTATTTGGCATGCCCATGGACCAGGATTCAGGCATCATACAATCTGCCTATTGGCCAATAACCCCAACTGTTTGGTCTGTTGCCGGAGTCTGTGTAGTGACTGGTGTGGTGTCCACATGGTCAGCCATGAGTGCAGGGAATGTGTGTACTTATCCATGCTGTGCATACCAATTGCCACCCCTGCACTCCTTGTTTCCGCAGGTGGATGCCATAATATACCCTGCCTGACGGGACCAATAACCATGCCCTGGATTCTGGGCCCCTGCCAACAGTACATAAATTGTGACAATGAACAAATTATACAATAAGAAAACTAAAACAAGGGATGGTAGGTGGGATGGCATTCTGTGAAGCACTCACAAGAATTGAGAAGAGGCCCTCCATAAATCCTCTCTTCCCAACCAGAGGGAAGACTACTGGTTAATCTGGCTGGGAAAGGGGCAGCCAATGAGTTTAAACCATTGGCTGAAACTATGGAGCCAACCCAAGGCCATGTGAGTTGTGCAGCTTTCTGGGAAGCTGGAAGTGGTCTCCCCTGTCTCATCAGCCATGTAGAGTTCAACTGCATGCTTGTTCCTGCCCACAAAATTGGCACCCGGCAAGTCGGGTAGCTGCATATCTCTTTGATCTGTGTAGGCAGATCTATGTAGTCTTCCCCTAAACATGCCAAACTCCCTCTTCTCTTGCTTTGTTGACAAGGCTCCTGGTTATGAGCGGACGCTGTATAGAGCTGATGCTGCTACCTCCACCCATAACAACTCAGAGGCTGCCATGACTGTTGCACAGTTTCCTGGATAAAGTTATGTGAAGTGCTTTGGACACTCAGAAAGCACTGCGTAAATGAGAAGTGGAACTAAGTGCACACAAAGAGGAGCCTTGGTAACAAAAGCAGGAAAGGCTCTGGATCTTCACATACTCTCAAATAAGTGCCATCAAAGTCCCCCACCCACCAGGCAAGAGCTCAGCATTTCTTTCCAGAAGCCCAACTGGTCTCAATCAAGTTTTAACAGAAGCGAGGAAACCCAAACCCAACCGCAAACGTTGTTCTTCAAGGGCCTTCCAAGTTGTTGTTGGAAACCACTCTTGTGCACACTGTGGTAGTGGGAGATGGTGGGAGAGGTTGATTTATGGGGTGCTAATTTAGAAAGGAGGACTTGGCAGACCTGCTTAGATTTTCTAGCATTTTACCTGTTTCTCCAATGCCATCTGTGCAACTTGAAATGTTAAAAGCTAAAAGCTAGAATCTGTATTCTAAGAATTATGGGTGCCAGGTAGCAGCAACATGGCCATGCACGTCTTCTGTTTGCAAATAAAGACAAAAATTTCATCGACAGACCTGGCTTGAATGAATGTGGCTATGAACAATTTCTCCATTGTGTTAAGCAGAGAAGTCTACAGGTGTTTAGTCTTCATAAAGGCCTGAGATGTTTCACCAAGTGCTTTGAGAAAGACCTCGTTTTATTAAGTGCTTTTTGTTCATTGCACTTATTACAGATCAGTTCTCGGAGTATTCAGTGATTTTTCATGTCAGGGAATTATCTTGCAGGAACTTTGAGCTTGTAGGAACCAGGCCCAGTGAGTTGGTAGCCTGGCTCCAACTTTAGGAGCAGAACTTGGGGCAAAATGTGTGGGTTTTGAAAGCTGGAATGCATTTAAAATCTCTCCTTACGCCCACCCCATTACTTCCTTCCAGAAGTAAAAGAGTAATGAGGTCCTAATTCTATCCAGAGAGTGGAAAGTCAGTAGAAAGTGGTTAACAACTGAACTGGCAGCTGCCATCTGTCCTGTTAACAACCGACAGTTAACTGTTAACCTTTTCCCTCTCAGGTCTCCCATATCTATCATCATCTGATGTGGGGAAACGGCCCTTTCTGGAATCTGAAACAATCATCTGCTGTGCACATCATGACCAAAGTGGGAAAGACAATTAATCTATTTTAAGCATGGCCTTTATTTGAGGATTGTACTCGATTCTGAAGGATTTTTTTAAATATAAGCTTTGGGTTCAAGTCCCTCCTCATCTATAAAGCTCTCACTTACCCTCCAACTGTTGTGATTTGGCAGGGAAAATTCTGGTTATTATTGTGTCATCCCACTTTTCCAGCTGCTTTTCAAATGTCCCAGTTTCTCTATCTTCCTCCCACTTTCCTCCTTTATCCTTAGCTTATTTCATTTGCTGCAAATTTGAGTTCAACGTGCAAAAGCAGTTTCCACTTCATTAATTCAACATGAGGGAGAGGAGAGGAAGGGAGAGAATCTTGTCTTTCCCGATTGGCTCTGGCAGAAGCAAACTGCTGCAGCCTCTCCTAGCTTTTGTGTTCTTCCCTGTCAATAACTTTTGTCACCTTGACCATGCTCTGATGTTGCTTGTCTATGTCTCCCAGTTTTAATCTGTAAACTGGTTGGAGGTATATTCTCATGAGTACTCCAATATAGCCTACAGGCACCAGCTTCTTTTTGATCTTGGAAGCTAAGCAGGGTCAGCTGCACAGTTTATTTTATTTATTTATTTATTTATTTGATCTCGCTCTCCATATGGATCGAGGCGGCAAACAACTTACAAATAGCATGTATTTCGAAACATTTCTATACATGCCCCCAACAAGCTGGGTACTATAGGCTATATTTCAGAGGAAGGGACAAGCAAAGCCACCTCTGAGTATTCCTTGCCTTAGGAAACCCTATGAAATTAATGAGATCACCATAAGTTGGCGGGTGACTTACGACATGTCCACTCCCATTCCCCTACTTCACCCAAACACACACACACACTTTTAACACATTTGTGTGTTGTTACTTTTGTGCATTGATACGTGGAAAAAAAACATTTTAACAGTCCATGTCCATTTAATGCAGGAAGACAATGATGGCAGCCTGTTCTTTGATGGACGGAGAGAGATAGGGACCGAAATGCAGTCTTTTTTTTTTGGAAATCCAAAGCCTCTAGCTGACTTTCTTATAACAAGAAATTTATAAGCAAAAATACAGCCTTTTCTGACCCCTGGCTAGTTGGAAACCATTTGGTTTCTCCACGTTGTGTCCTAACAGTGGCCTCTTGTTCAGAGTATAGATTAAACACCCAGAATAGTCAATCAATCAATCAATCAATCAATTTATTAATGTGTAGACCAAAGGCCATTCAGATACAGAATATTAAAATGCAACACAATACAGTACAATACAAAATGTTTAAATAAAATACATATGTAAAAACAGCATGGCAAAATACATCATACGGTAAGTTACACCAACAGGCAGGATGTGAGGACGATCTGGCTGCGACATCTGTCACCCCATTGATCGCCAGGGTTGATTTGGAACAGTTAGATCCAAGACAATTCCTCTTTTGAGACATTCTTCAGATTTTTAAATTTCCTTTTTATTGTTTGCATTACATTACAAGACCAAACCCTTGTGTATATAATAAAAAATTCTTTACCTTAATAACAATAATTATAATACATTATATCACATTCAAAATCAATTTTTCTTATTAGCCTTAGATAAAATATAATTCAGAACAGAAAAAAGTTTTCTTTGTAAATATTTTTCAGCTGTTAATCTGACCATTATTGAAACCAGAGGCTATTTTCTTTCATTAATCATTCTTATATCTGTAGTAAGCATGGAGGGAATATATTTCTACATCTTTTTTTTTTCCAGATAATTTATCAAATTATCTGCTCTGATCTCCTCAGAAGATCTGAAGGAAAAATGTCAGAGAATCTAAAATAAGACATACTTTAGCTCTTCACTACTAGTCTGACTTTCCTATTCTTGACTGAAAATATTCCATTATTCTAGAAGCAGTATTCAAATGCATGCTAAACTATTAAAATACAGAACTGCATTACTATAGAAAAGCACAATACCTATACTACAGTACTAATCTCTAACAATACAAAAGCTATGCTGCAAGCTAGATTCTTAAGAATGCCATGGCATTTCCAAACGCATGACATAAGAGGAAAACCTTGCTAATAAAACTTTTTATTCCTCTTGTAAAGGGGTAACCTCTTTTGACATCTCCCAGTTTGATTTTGTGCCATGCAGTGTCTGGAATTCCAGAACACCATGAGCCCAGAAATTGCCTTCATGCATCAAATTATGACATGATGAAAAGGCCAGCTACATCTCAGAGAATAATTTTGAGCCTTCAGTAAAGCACACAAGTTCCTGATTTGACAAAAAGTGAACTTGTAGAGAAATGTGAGCATTGAAGATACAGTTTTAGGAGATGCACTATTTTTTTTTTAAAGGCAGCTGCATACCAACTGTAAGTCTCATAGATAACCCTGAGACCAACCGTAAGCCATGATCTGAAGTGGGTTCATCCAGAAGAGAATGAAAGTCTCTGGAAGTATCAAGAATTTCCTGTTCTTTTTCTTTTGATTTGTACTTGTGCATTCCCAGGTTGGCATCCAAATTCTTTCTTGAAATATCTCAAGTTTCCCTCTTCCTTGCTTCCTTGGGTTCTTCCTCTTCTCCTTCCCACTCACCACATGTCACATGCCAGACTCATGCAACATTTCAGAAACTGATTTTCACCAGTTGAGCCGCCTTTTTTTATTATTTAGGAGTTACTGTATAGTCAAAGTGCTAAAAGTGCTTTAGCAAGATTGCATCAGTTAAACATTAGGAGAATTTTGTTTTTGTGTGAACATTCCTCTTTCCTTCATATGCTCTCCCTTGAATCTGTGGCCATTTCCGCACTACACTGTTCTAGTGCTATTATTCCACTTTCAACATCCTATGGAATCCTGGGGTTTGCAGTTTCAGGAGGGGCCTTTAGAATTCTCAGCCAGAGAACTCCCAGGCCCAGAATTCCACAGGATGTTTAAAGTGGAGTATGTGGAGTTCTAGAAATAATAGGGGCCTTTATTGGTGGTATCTCTCTTGAGATCTTGTGTGGTATAGTGGTTTGAGTGTTGCACTACAACTGTGGAGACCATGGTTTGATTCCCCACTTGGCCATGGAAACCCACTTTGTTGTTAGTTATTTCTGACTTAGGGCAACTGACTAATGGCAACCAACTTGTGGTGACCTTAAGGGGTTTTCTGGGGCTGGGAGTGCCCCAAGTGGGTTTCCACAATCGTAGTCCAGCACTCAAATATCTGCACCATGCTTAAGGTCACTATAAGTCAGAAACGACTCAAAGGCACACAACAACAACAACTGCTGCTGTTGCTGCTGCTACCACCACCACCACCACCACTACTACTATAATCTTAGCTAGTTCCAGGATAATATCAACAGACAGCCAACTAGAGATACATTTTATTTAGGATAAATACTGTGTCAGTTTAAACTGACCTGGGAAACAAGAATGAAAAGCCCTTGGAGATGCCAGGAGTTCCAAGGAAATACTTTGAGATGAAGAAAATGTCATATGGTTCCCCAAAAAATAACCACTTTGTATAGGAACAAAACCTGGGATTTTCAGGGACTTCTTATCTGGAGGGACTCAGTGTAAGATCTGGCATCCTGGATATCTCATTTTTCATCTCAAGTTTCTAGCAATTATGATTATTTGGTAAATCTTGATTGCATCTGTCAACAGTTATTAATCATGATGGAGTCTCTAATACACAGAAGCAGGTGGGCTGTCAAAAAGCAATCTCAACACATTGTCTTTACAGTGCTTTGCAGAAATAGTCATTCTCCTTTGACTTTTCTACATTTTATTGCCATAGATAGGATCATAGAATCTTAGAGCTGGAAGAGACCATAAGGGCCATTGAATCCAACCTCTCTGCCATGCGGGAATATACCATTAAAGCATCAAATATTTAAACATAGCTATCATGTCACCTCTTAATCTTCTCTTCTCCATACTATGCATGCCCAGCTCCCTAGGCTGCTCCTCATAAGGCATGATTTCCAGACCTTCTACCATTTTGGTCGCCCTCCTCTGGACATGTTCCAGCTTGTCAATATCCTTCCTGAACTGTGATGACCAGAACTGGACACAGTATTCCAGGTAGGGTCTGACCAAACCATAATAGAGTGGTACTATCACTTGTTAGACACTATACTCCTATTGAAACAACCCAGAATCACATTTTTTAGCTGCCACATCACATTGCTGACTCATGTTCAGCTTGTGGTCTACTAAGACTCCTACATCCCTTTCACGTATACAATGGTCAAGCCAGATGTCACCCATCTTGTATCTGTGCATTACACTTTTTTCTGCCCAAGTGTAGTACCTTACAGTTCTCCCTGTTGAAATTCATTTTGTTAGTTTTGGCCCAGCTCTTCAATCTGTTAAAGTTGTTTTGAGTTCTGATCCTGTCCTCTGGAGTGTTAGCTACCTGTCCTAATTTGGTGTCATCTGCAAATTTGAGAAGAATGCCCTTGATTCCCTCATCCAAATCATTTATAAAGATGTGGAATAGCACTGGGCACCCTGTGGCACTTCACGAGTCACTTTTCTCTAGGATGAAGAAGAGCCATTGGTGAGCATCCTTTGGGTTTGGTCAGTCAACCAATTGCAAATTCATCTAATAGTAGCATTGTCTAGTCCATTTGTTACTTCCGCTATGGCACCCTGGGTGAGGACCACCAGATATCATTTTGATATCAAACAATTCGGCCTTAGCTGGACTGGTTTTCAGTTACCACACTCCACGTGTTTGCGAGGTTCTCCGGACAAGCACAGACAGAGTGCGGCCGCTAATGTTTTCGCATTCCAGACCCCATTGAGGCCAGAAACCCCAGCCTCACTTGTAGCTTCAGAGAACTTCCAGCCGCGAACTCCACAATAGCTGCACGGCTCTCAGCCAAGCCACTCTTTTATGTTGGGCCATCAACATCCCGGCCACGCTATTGTCATCAAGAGCAAATCCAATCATGTTAAACTTGACCTTTGCCAAATCCTTTGTCTGGCGCCAAAACTCCCTTTGTTCTCGCCTCGCTTGCCATAGCCGGTAGGCACAAACTCCCCTATAAAACCTCACATTTCCAAACGGTCTTCGGACTACTTTGGACTTCCATCCCGCCTTGCCGCTGGTCGTCTAAGGGAACTCCCCTCAGCTCCCCACCCTGAGCTTTCTCCCCAGAACCCCGCTCTTCTCCAGGACTATGAGACCAGGTGTCGTACTGCCTCTCCCGAACAAATCTCCGTTTCTCTTTCCAAGCTAGTTAGTTTATGTTTTGTCTTTCGTGTTTTTGTCTTTAATAAAGGATTGTTTGTTATTGGAAAACCTTGTCTAGCCGCTCTCTGACCCGCTGCTGTGGATTTAAAGATCCTTGCAAAGTTACCCTGCCTCTCGTTAGCCGAGATAGTGCTCCAGCTAATTTTCCCCCAATTGGTATTTTATTTGGCAATCTGGGCTCCTCTCTCTGGACCCCCAAAACACAGGGTAACACATTGTCTAGCTTATTGTGTAGATGTTCCTTTCTAAGTTGTTTCAGGCTGAGCAGGTAGTAACTGTTTCGGGTCCTCTTTTCCCCCACTTTTTGAAGATGTGGACAATATTTGCCCTTTTCCAATATGCTGAGATTTCTCTTATTCTACAAGAATTCTTAAAGATTATTGCCAATGCTTCTGATATTATTTCTGCCAGTTGAAACCTTTTAGTTTAAGCAGGCTTTTAATGTGTAAATGCTCGTGTAGAGGCTTTTTATGGTAGGTGTGCTTACTTTTAACATTTATGTGCCTTTTGATGATGTTATACTGTTTTAATGCGATGGTTCCCAGCCTGGGAGACAGATGGGGTATAAATAAACTGATAGAGGGATTTTTAATTGTCCTTTAAAATGTTATGGTGAGGTTTGGTTGATGCTTTTGGTGAGCTGTCTTGGGTCCTGTTCCAGGAGAGAAGTAGCATATAAATGAAATAACAGTAAATAAAATAAATACATCAGAAGTATCTTGAAAGCATAGAACAACAATCCTGGAAGCATATATTCTACAAGCAGTTTGGAAATCTGCCACATAATATTCTCAAACACTGGTTATCCTGAGTATTTTCCAACAAAACACTGTCCCATGGTTATTACGACTGGCTGTCTCAATTTGTCAGGCATATTAGTGCATAATTTCAGATGCCATGCGGTGGTGGTAGTGGGAGATAATCTGATTTCCATTATGTTGCCGCTGATTACTGGGAAGTCATTGGCCTCTTTGTTTGCAATGTGCACCTGCCCTGAGCAATTGCAAGGGCTCTCACAGACAAGCCAAAGCTTGATGAAAGTATTTTTCAAGACATATGCCCGAGGACACTCTGGCCACACATTTACAAATGGCATCTCCAGGGATGAGCAAATCATGTTGCTGCATGCCCACTGGGGTGAACATAATTGACCTTTAGCTGAAGGATGTTAGGTTTGGACTCAGAGTACCTGTTCCCATCTAGGGAATCTGCCAGCTGGTAGCAAATGAGCAATTGCTCATTTGCTGCCATTAACTCCATATTATCATACTGGAGTTAACCCAGGAAGTATTAACCCTCCTCTGCTACATTTTTCTACTGTGGGACCAGAAAATTGACAAATCCTATTGATCAGAATTAAGAGGCTACAAGTGGCAAAGACCATGTATTACTGCCAAACTCTGCCTGTCCATAGATGAGGTTCTTCCTTATTATTAGATTACTAATACAGCCAGCCTCTTTCCCTATATAGCCCAGTATTCTCTTCTCTGGGTGGAAGTGAATGATCACATCTTTAGAGGTTTTTTATGTCATTTGCGACCTGTTTCTTTTTGTTCAGTACTGGGCAACTTGTGGTCTTATGAATGCTCTTGAACTGCAACTCCCATCATCCTTAGCCAGCACAGGTAATAGTGAAGAAAAGTGGAAGCTGCAATCTGGGAACTCTGAGGGGGTGGGGACACAGGTTGCTCAAAGCCTGTTGCAGCTAGAGGTGCTAGTATCAAATTTGAAAACATATGGTTCCGGTCCAACAACCCCTCAGCTGAACATCAATATTGACATGGGATATGCTCAGTAGTGCTTAGCTCCACGCAGAATAGCAATGCTGTACAGCACATGAATGGCATTTTGAAATGTGCAACCATTGTATTCCACATGCAACCACAGTGTGCAACCACAGAGCAGTATGCACAACAGCAGTGACCAATGTGAAACATCCGTGCACAACTGCAATGCACAATATTGCCAAATGCTCTGGTTCTGCTGCTATCTGTAAAATATGTGTGTTGTGCGACGTTGAATAATTCACCCCATATGCTCAGCATGACTTATGCATGACTTACACATGCCTAGGCCACTAATAAGATGCCAGCCAACAATCCAATGCTCTGATAACCTCAATGCTATACTTCTGTAATGTGCTGTACGTTGGGCTACCCCTGTACCAAATTTGGAACTTCAATTAATGCAAAACTAGATTGATTGCTGGTGCGTCTAGAAGGGATCACATTACACCTATATGAAAATCATTCCACTGGGTACCAGTTAGTTTCTGGACAAGGCACAATGTGTGGATTGTTACCTTTAGAGCCCTATATGGTTTGGGTCTAGGTTATCTACAGGATTGCCTGTACATACAATCCATCTTGTACTTTCAGGTTTTCAGGGGACATTTATTTCAGTCAACTAAGATGAGGCTGGCAGCTGGTAACCAAATGACTTTTTCATCAGTCACCCCCAAATTGTACACTGACAGCTATTTGCTGTCATTAAACACACTGTTTGTGTTTAAAGCAGCATTAAATATCTATCTCTCCCAGCAGGCCTATCTAGATAGTTTTTAAATATGAGTTTTAGAATTATGAATTGGCTGTTTTTAATATGCATGCTTTTAAAACTGATATTATGTGCCTGTTGTTCCATGCCTTGATCAAGAAGGCAAGAAATAACGAGAACATCTACCAGCCTCAGACTAGATTCCCCATTCAGAAGCTTGGAGGTTAATCTTTTGGACTAGATCTCCCAGAATTCCCCAACAAACATCACCAAAGGCTTTGCCGGCTGGGGTTTTCTGGGAGTTGTGCTGCAAAAAAGTAACTTGTCAAGCTGTACCCAAGATTCATATACTGTGGTTTGGGTCACTTAGCACACCTACTCCGGTGTGCTTATGTGCACAATTGGGTAATTTTGCACTGAACAAAATTTTTTCCAAGGCAGCTTTCCTCTTGCCCTCCTGTGGGTCCTACAACCTCCCCCCACCACACACACACACTACCAGGAGCACAAAGGCCCTTTGTTGTTGTTGTATGTGATTTGAGTTAACCATTTTGTGGCTCTCGCAGCCTATAAACACTGTGAGCCATCAAAGCCCCTTGTTTGAAACATCTGCCTGCGGCAGGGAGATGGAAGCGAGAGGAGGAAGTGGCTGCAATGTTAACAAAAAGGGGAGGGGGGAAGTGAGCACCATTCCCAGGAATGAGCTAATTGAGCCCGAGGCAATTCCCAGCTGCCGGCCGGACTGCGTGTTTCACTGCCCGTGGGAAGCGGCCCTTGCAAAGACCCAGCTGCCAGGAAATCTCTGGCTCCAAATGAAAGCCATTCGGCAAAGGGCTCCCCCCAATGCAGAGAGGTGGGGGCCGACCCAGCCTGTGATAAAAGACAGGGAGCAAGAAGCAGAAATGGGGAGAGGGCAAGATTGATCTAAGCTGGCCCGGAACTATGGCTGTGGTGTTTTGGCCAGTCTCTGTGACAGGAGAGGGAGAAGGCTGCTCCTTCCTGTGTGCATATGTGCCTTGAAGTCGCCGGTCAACTTATCAACAGTTTCATAGGGTTTTCAAAGGCAAGGAAAACTCAGAGGTGGCTTTGCCAGTTCCTTCCTCTAAAATACAAGCTATAGCATCTGGTATTCATTGGTGATCCTCCATCCCAGTGCTGCCCAGAGCTGACCCTGCTTAGCTTCCAAGATCAAACAGGATCTGGTACTTTTAGGGCAGTGGTTCTGACCCTTTCCTTTACCATATACCCCTTTTGTTACTGCAGGCCACCAGACTTAACTCAGGGCCGCTTCTGGCTGTATGTGTGGCAGAAAGAAATGTCATGTGCCTCCCTCCTTCCCTTCTTTATTTTAACTATAAAAGCTTATAACGTTTCTTCAAGCCTTTGTGGACCCCCTAGGAGGACATCTTGGCCTCCTGTGGGGTCTGCAGACTCCAGGTTAAGAATAGCTGCTTTAGGGTATTTAGGCTGCCTGCTACTTCATTCATTGTACCCTATACCACCTTGTATTGGTTGTCTCCCATGCAAATACTAACCAGGGCTGCTCCTGCTTAGCTCACAAGAAGAAGACAAATAAACACATTTCAAATGAATGTTTTGACAAGATATTTGCATTGTGTTTCTTAAAGTATAACTATTACTATTTCCAGGAAAAACACACATGCACACACATCAGGGAGGTTTCTTTTTCTTTTTTAATCATTGGGGCTTCATCTCAACCGAACCCATGTGGCCAAGGCAATATTGGATTCATGCTGATGTCAGGCCCACGTACACACTGCTGGCACACCTTTTTATTACAGTTTTGCTCTTACATGGTTTGCAAGACTGGTTCAGAGTCAGATTAAAAACACTAATGTGGCATGCCAGGGGCTGATCTCAATCAAAAATACAGTTGGTCCTCCACACTCACTAGGGTGAGGGGCACAGGACCCCTGCAAGAGTGGAAAAATCACACATATCAAAAGTGTGTGTGCCTGTGGGAAGGAGGCCAAGATGTGGTGGGGAGAACGGGCACCCAGGATCCAAATCAGATCAGGGAAAAGAGAGGGAAAGGAGGGTGGATAGGCTTGGTGGCCCTATACTTCCTCTCTCTTGTCCATCTCCTTCCTTGGGTGTGAGCAGGGGATAAAGAAAGGTTTTATGGTGCTGAGAAATCAAGCTGCAATCTGTCTTTTATTGGCCAGGCAGTGGGTGGTGGTAAAGGAAGAGGAGGAAGACCAGAGGCGGATTTCTAAAGGGCTGCACAGCCTGATCGGAGCTGCTGAGAGGAGAGGATCCCTTGGAAAAGAAGCACTTGGGGGGCAGAGATTTGAGAAACTCACAAAAAAATCAAATCCATGAGAGTTTAGCCCTCAAATGTGGGGAGCAGACTCAAATCTGAAGGAGATCCAGGGGGACTGATGCTTTTTGTAGCTTCTACCCACATCTATTCACAAGTGGCCAAGGTGACTAAGCTGTAGCTCTGTCTAAAATAACGCTTTCCCCTGTTCTCACCTGCTTTTGCATTTTTTAAATGTTTATAATTAATGCTGTAATTCCAGTTTCAGACATGATGTGTGCATAACATGGCTGCAGAATGGGGATCCTTTCTCTTCCCCTTGGATCTAAAGAATAAGAAAGATTCTGTTTATGCAGATTAAATCTCCCCAAATGGGTCCTGGAAAAACTGTTAATGCTAATTAAATTGTCCTTTTTGTCCTTTTTGAAAAAAAATTCCCTGCCATTTTGACTTTGGATTATCAAGAGCGATACAAGAGTGAGTAACATCTTTACAGCATAATCTCATTTGCAGCATTTGTGAGAAGCAGAGCGGAACCAAAAACTACAATGAAGCTTAAACCACCGGATTACTAGACAAAAAGGCACAGTAACAGTAGATTTTAATCTGCCTACTGTCCCAAACGTTTGTAGAGAAACAGCAGGCATCACTCCAAAGGGCCGTGTAAAGTCTCTTGGTTTATCCTTTGAAAGATCCTGAAGGTTTGAGCCACAGTTAACATTTCAGTTTCTTTCATGCTTGCCCTGCCAATTCTGCACTTAGAAAAGTCCTCTCCTCGTCCCTCCTACGCTGCAAACAAAGGAGTACATATCTGATATGTATTTAACGGCCTGAAGCTAGCTTCCTGGAACAAAATCTGAATTAAAGGTGATTTTTTTCCCAAAAAATACACAGATTAATGACAAAAATGGACTGGAATAATCTTATATAGTGGTTCTCAAACTATTAACCCCTGTGACCCACTTGTACATGTAGACGGTGACATTGTGCTGCACTCCTTCATGGTACAACCCCTCATGTCCTATTCTACACCTCTCTCTCACAGGCTCCTTGTGCCACATGCTCTATCTTAATGCTCTGTTCCCACATTCTTCCTCTCCTCTCTTCATTTCAGTTCTCCCCACCTAAGAAACTGCTTAATGGTCACCAAGGGGAATGTGACTGCTACACCAGTGACAGAACATTTGGAGAAGTTGAGTGGGGAAAGCATTAAGAAAAAGAAAGAAAAAGGGAGCCCATTTTTGCTATGTCTGAGGTTGGAGAAAGCCATAACGGGGAAGATGGTTTGTGTCATCTTTTGCAAAGACCAGTGAATCTTCAATAGTGTGCGCACACACACATACACAGGGCATTTCTGCACTACGCTGTTATAGTGCTACTATTCTACTGTTAAAATTCTGGGGTTTGTAGTTTATGGAGGCCAAAGAGCTCTCTAACTGGGAATTCTAAATGCCTCTCCCTAAAATACAAGCCCCAGGATTTCTTAGGATGCTGAGAGTGGAAAGATAGCACAATAACAGTGTTGTGAGGCAATAGCCATAGAGAGAGATTTGCCCTTCTTCACATTTCCTGTACTTGCAGGCTGACTTCTCTTGTGTTCCCTCTCCTCAGGGTCCTGCCCCCCAGTTTCAGAACCATTGGACATATGAATTCATGCATGCAAATAATGGCATGGACTAGAAATGAATGGATCTATCCATCCGTAGTGGGTGTACAAACCAGCAATTTACGAATGGAGTTCTGGCTATAGGAAGCCATGGGAGGAAATGGGTCAAGAACATTTATTTGTTTTCTACATTGTTCGATGAATTTGGAGTATCGCAGTTAGTAACCTTCTCTGCTTGAGGAGGGGTGAGGTTTGCTCTGGGGCAGTTCTTTAGGCAAAGAGCAGTAGTTCCCAAACTTTGGTTCTCCAGGTCTTTTGGACTTCAACTCCCAGAAAGCCCAGTCAGTTTGGCCAACAGTCAGGAATTCTGGAAGCTGAAGTCTTAAACATCTGGCGATCTAATGTTTGGGAACCACTGGCATCAAGGATGCTAAAGACTTTTCTCCCAACTGGCAATGTGCCACAGAGACTAGATTTTTGTAGGATTCTGGTTCTCACTATCTAAAAATGAAACAGGGCGTTCATCTAAAAAGAGATTGTTTTGGATACTTAGAACTTGCTGCCCATGTTTACTCATATGTAATCCAGTTCTTACCTGTAAGTAGATCTCTAGAAACTGGAATTTTGTACAGGACTGCTTCTCACTGCTACTTCTGAGTAGAAATGTAGGACGGAATTTGTTTATGGGGCTGCTTTTGTAGAGAGGTAGATTTTGGGTGCTCAGAACATTCTGTCCTGGCTTATTGAGTCATCAAAGGAGAGCTTTCACTTGACTGTGTGGGCGATCATTATTGCCATCATTACATGGAAAGACAGATTTTGATTCCATTCAACTACTGGGTGTTTTAGCAGGACCATAGTTCCACACACACATACACACACACACCCGTCTAACAAGCTGTGGTTATCAAAATCTCACCTTTGGGGACACTGTTAAAAAAAAAACCCACAAAAATGTTATGTCTTATAGCAATGCATAGTTAAAAATATTAAAAGGGAGTATCTTGTGGTAAGTTGTTAGCTAAATCTCTGTCTCTGAAAAGCTTGAAGTCTACCCCCTAAGGTCTTTTTGTATATTTCTGGCTACTAGATGCCTTCCTTTAGTGTCTCACTGTGACAACATATGGTGAGGTCCTCAATTTTAGTACCTGAGCTTTCCTGCCGGCTACTGCTAACCCTCTGATTTAAGCCTCTCCTCGCTCCATCTGTGCCTTGACAGCTCCCTTCCTTAGGTACCCGTGTTCCGGTTCATCAACCTAACCCTGCTGAAACCCCTTGGGGGGCCTGGGGGCCATCTGAAAAAGATTATCAGCTGGCTTGCTTGGGCAAGAGAGGTCACTCCTTTCAAACTTGGCTTTTTCTCCTTAAGCCAGAGATTGTAAACTGGTGGTAAGGGAAGGGAACTTTTATTATACCAATGGGCTACAGAGCAGATAGCAGAGCATGTTCAGAGTACATCCAAGCCTTGGGTGGCCACTTCTGCATTGCCAGAAAAGGGGACGAAAGAGGACACGGTTTTGCATATCAAAGTTTGCATTGTAGTTATAGACTTGTAACCTACAGTTATGGATCTGTCACTGCACAGTATTCCTAACTAGTATGCAGTCGTGATCATGGTACTATTGTCTCGAGCATAAACACCTTCCCAAACCTCCTTTATCCGGCAGCAGCCACTTCAGGTGAAGGAGATCTGTTCAGCTGCCAGTCATGGTGCAACAGGGAGCATGTTATCCCCTCTTGACCACTGAATGATGCTGTGACAGTCAGAAGCAGGATCCCTGTAGCAATTCGTTGTCATAGCCTTGCTTGCTGTCAGGAGGGGACTGGAAATGTCATCCTGCTGCACCTCTTCATTTGGTGTGGCTGCTGGCTGGTAAAGTAGGTTTGGGGGGTTCAAACCAGGAGGCAATACTTAGTTATGGACCAGACTGTTGTGAAAATAGTTGAATCTGTATGTTCAGCTTATTGTCTGGGCATTGCTAATAGCTGATTGGCAACTCCAAAGACTTTCTTCTTCTTCTCTGTGTTTTTTCAGCTGGAGCTGGACTAGATAGCCCTTTGAACAGAGGATGACTTCAACCAAGTTCTGCCCTGTGCAAATTGGGATATATAGCCGCTTTAACCAAGCTCAGATAAGTACTTTGGATGGTGGAATAATGATATCTTACTCTGTACTTTCCTTACCTGTCAACGTAGGCCAGTTTGACGATGCTATTTTCCCACTTTCAATCTGCTATGGAATCCTGGGGTTTGCAGCTTAGGGAGGTGCCTTTAGAATTCTCAGCCAGAAAGCTCTTGGGCCTCAGCGAACTACAAACCCCAGAATTCCACAGGAGGTTGAAAATTGAATAATAGCACTATGATAGTGTAGGGCAGAAATTGCCTAATTCTTTCTCTGTCTGTCCCCATAATGCTTCTTTCTAAGGTTTTCAACTTTTATACAAAACTTTCTAGCAATAGAGCAGCTGACTCTTGGACTGGGAAAGATCACCTTGCCCCTATTAGTCAGTTTCAATTTGGGTTGAAGCTGCAAAATTAGGAAAGGGAAGGGGAAGACTTCACTGAAAACCAGTGCCTGCCTGGTAACTAGATAAATAAAACAAAATTTGTTACGTAACACACTGCTTTGTGATCAGCTGCAGGCAGAGACAAATGTTAAAAGAAAATGTTAGAATCAATGCAGGCATAATTAGACATATTTTAAAGTTCTATGCCACTTTTAAACAGACTTGTGGTTTTAATTTTTTGACACCAAGGATATAAGGCTCTGGAATGATGTGTCTACCCCATAAATCTTGAGATAATAGCAGGCTTGGTTGCACTAGAGGAATGAAAAAAAAAATCTCTAGGATGGAGCAAGGAATGGAATAGACAAAAAGGAGGAGCAGTTTGTGATGGCTGTAAGAAATATTCCAAGGTCCATAAAAATAACTTTATTAGGCCAACTGAAATGGCACCAAATTCTGCAGGAGGAGCAGGTTTTATAAAGGGCTCCACTTATTGTTACTGCCACTCGCCCTGCTCAGTTTGCCTTGTCTAGTTGGCAGCCAAGAAGATGAGACAGACCTATCTCCCTACAGAAGAAGTGCTCTCTAGTGCCCTCTTAGGTATGCCACAAGCAAAACTAGTCCTCTTACTCAATTTAAAATTTTGAGCCAGGGCTCTGGTTAGATTGCAAAAAATAAAAGCACTCTGACTTGATTAGTATTTTCTTTTCCCCAAAACCTCACACATACAGCTTCAGGTTAGAGTTGCCGGCTGAAAGAGGGGTCAGGGCTTCTATCCCTTTATGGTTGGGCAGAAAAGGGAATTTCAGCAGGCGCTGCTTGTTGTTCTTCTTATGTAATATAAATCTACACTTGTGTATTTATGTGGTAGCTGTGTTGGTATTGAATACTAATTTTGTACAACTGATTGCCTTGTTGTGCAATGGAGTGTGCATAATGACTCCTCTCACAATTCCAGTAACTCAAGTGGAATATTGAAGGCACTAATGAAATGTTACACACCACCTAAGAATGAACTACAGCGTGTGGAATGATTACACTTGTGAAATTATGCAGCCATGAAGTCTGTTGTGCTGTGGCTAAAAAAAACCTACATGTGCAAAGGATCCCAAATGGACTCTCACCAACCTATGTGGGTTTGCAATCTCAGCTAACAGCAAAGCAAGTTTCATCAAGCCAGGGGCAGAGATGGAGGAAGAAGGCATTCAGTTTGCAGCTCAGTGTGAACCCAATTTATTTGCACGGTCTGGGTAAATTGGCAGGCCAAAATAGCTGTAGTTCAGCAATTGCACTTCTCTGGATTCTGTGATTACAAAATATTCCAAGGTAGCTGTGCTGGGCATGAAGCAAGAAACAAAAATGAAACAACAGCAAATTACCCCTAACCCCCAAATCCAACATTGATGCTGTGGTGATACCTTTGCTGGGCTAACCAAAGACAAAAAACAGTAGCTTTTGAGGTTTCGCAAGCTTCTTCAGCAGGTGAAGATGGTAGAATAAAGTAAGTGGTATGAGAATGACAGTGTGGCCATCACCACATCTGCATTCTCAATGTTTCAGAAAGTGTTAAAAAGCCAACATGATTCTTGGTTGCATCAACAGGAGTATGGTGTCTAGATTAAGGAAAGTAACAGTACCACTTTATTTTGCTTTCATTTAGAATACTGTGTCCAGTTTTGGGCACCTCATTTCAAGAAGGATATTGACAAGCTGGAGCATGTCCAGAGGAGGGCGATCAAAATGGTGAAGGGTCTGGAAGCCATGCTTTATGAGGAACAGCTTAGGGAGCTGGGGATGTTTAGTCTGCAGAAGAGAAGGTTAAGAGGAGACATGACAGCCTTGTTTAAATATTTGAAGGGATGTCATGTTGAGAAGGGAGCGGGCTTGTTTTCCGCTGTTCCAGAGACAAGGACAAGGAGCAATGGATTCAAGCTGCAGGAAAAGAGATTCCACCTGAACCTCAGGGAGAACTTCCTGATAGTCAGAGCTGTCCAGCAGTGGAATATCCTGCCTCAGTGGAGTGTGGTGAAGTCTCCTTTGTTGGAGGTTTTTAAGCAGAGGTTGGATGGCGACCTCTTGGGAATGCTTTGAGGGTGTCCCTGCATGGCATGGGGTTGGCCTGGATGGCCCTGTGGTCTCTTTCAACTCTATGATTATAACAGAGGAAAGTGGTGTCCTGTATGGCCATAAGTTGGCTGGGAACAAAAGTAATAAAAGCAGGACAATTTGGCTTCTCTGTTTGCAGTTACTATGCACCCCCCACAACAGTTTTTGTTATCTATCCAGTATGAAGCATTGGAACCCTATTATGGTAGCGTGGAATTTGTTTCTTGGGAAAGTCTTTATATTTTCACTATCAAGATTACTTCAGGCAATGGAAACAGCAGCAACGTTTATCAATTGGGCCAAATCAGGTCACTTTATTTAATGATGGATGGATGGCTTCTGAATTTTGTGGTGGTGCTCTCTTACCAGAAATGATGTGCAGATGGGTGTGTCATGGAAAAGGTTGCAAAAATGTGTGCATATTCATGAAAATAACATTAAAATTGTGTGTTATAATCAGCACCCACTTTGCCTTCTATCAGGAGAGCACAGAAAACTGCATGTGGAAACAGGATGGAACAGACTTTAAGACCAGAAAAATGAAGCAGAGGGAGGGAAAAAATCCCCCAAGATTCTTCTTTCAGTAACTGATCAGTGATCAGAGAGAACAGCTGGAGTTTTCTTTGTATGCACCATGCCCTCCCAAATTGAGACAATGTGCAGCACATGAAGCCATAGTGAGGGCGTGTCCAGAAAACAAAATAAGTTTCTGGAAGCATCAAGACTTTCTAGTACTTTCAGTTCTGATTTTGCCTGCACATTCATGGTTTTGCATCCAAATTCTTTCATGGAATACCCTGGCCATCCCTCACCCCCTCTTCCTTTGTGCTCTTCCTCCTGTCCTTCATCTGTCACCGTTAAACTCAGCCAACATTTCACAAATTGATTTTTGCCAATTTCCATGTAGCCCATTTCAATTATTACTCTGGTGTTACAGTCAAAGTGTTAAAAGTGCCTTAGCAATATTACACTAGCTAAGTGTTAGCATTGCTTTCTTTTATTGCTAGCATTCCTCTTTCCCTTGCTTGATCTCTGTTGAATCTGCTGTCTGGGGAACAGTTGCTTTGCTTCTTGGCAGCTAATTCTGGTATAACACAAACGGACAACCGTGGAGAGATGCATTTCATTTCATAAAACGGTGGGTTAATTTAAATTGAGCTGGGGAGGGGGAAGGAAAAGTTCTTGTAAATGTTCCTTGGGATATTTCAGAATGGGGAAAATGTCATGTAGATCTCCAAAATAAAATTGATGCACAGAAGTAAACCTTGGGATTTCCAAAGTAGTAGCTGTGTTAGGCCCTTTCCACCCTACAGTGTTATTGTGCTATTAATCCACTTTCAACATCCTGTGGAATTCTGGAGCTTGTAGTTCACTGAGGCCAAAGAGCTCTCTGGATGAGAATTCTAAAGGCCTCTCCATAAACTCAAATCCCAGGATTCCACAGGATGTTGAAAGCGGAATAATAGCACTGTAACACTGTAGTGCAGAAATGGCCTTAGTCTCTTGCAGTATAAACAGGAGGAAGGGATGAAGGGGGGGGGAAACAGGGGGAAAATGTGATATATAGTTGTAGGAACCCTGGTGGCGCAGTGGTTAAATTCCAGTACTGCAGCCACAATGTTGTGAGTTCGATCCTGCCGGGCTCCAGGTTGATTCAGCCTTCCATCCTTCCGCAGGTCAGTAAAATGGGTACCCAGCTTGTTGGGGGCAATTAGCTAAAAACACATTGTAAACCGCTTAGAGAGCACTTAGCTGATAAGCGGTATAGAAATACATGCTATTTGTAATGTATAATGTATTTCATGTTGTTCACCGCCTCGATCCGTGTGGAGAGGCGGGATACAAATAAATTAATAATAATAATAATAATAATAATAATAATAATAATAATAATAATAATAATAATAAGGAGTGGGACAGAATGTTATAAGATCAAGAAAGATGCAAATCATGACCCTTACTCCAAATTTTCAAAGGGCTGGGTGAGGCGATGGAGGTCTTTCAGATCTTTACAGGGGTCAGTTAGTGTGAATGTGTGAAAGCAATAAATCTGCTCACCAAAAGTGAGCTTCCCAGGGTTCAAAACTTTCTGAGAACATTCCTTTTGTTATATGTGTAGTACTGAGTGGCATTAGTTATAGCAGTATCTTTATACTTGAGGCCTTAGTACCACCAGTGTTTTTTGAACAAAATAGTGTAAAACAAAAGCTGCCACTCATTCTTTGAACAATCACAACATTTTTCTTTTCTTCTTTCCCCAACTGATTGGTTACAGCAGAGCCCAGCTGTCTCCCACCTGTTAAGCAGCAAAGCATCAGCTAATTTTGTGTTGTTGTTTGCGATCATGAGCACTTTGACTTATGGCTTCCTCGATTGAGTCTGTCTACTCGTACTGTGGTTTTCCTCTTTTCCTATTGACTTCCATTATTGGTTTCAGTTGAGTTCATTGTTGTTGTGTGCCTCCAAGTTATTTCTGACTTATGGAAACCCTAAGGTGAATCTCTGATGCCTTTTGGCAGCAAGATTTGTGCAGAGGGGGTTTCTCTTTGCCTTCTTCTGAGGATGAATGAGTATGACCGCCCCAGTGGGTTTCTGCATGCTAGATTGAATGTTCTCCCACTGGCAATTCGGATGGGCAGGTACAATAATGTTCCTATGAAGGACAGAGTATGTGCTTGCAACTCTGTTTCAATAGAAGATTTAATTCATGTTCTACTTGAGTGCCCTATTTATAATGATCTTAGGAGCAAGTATATTTTTCCTTTATTGAAGTCTTTTAAGGGAAATTCCTCCTTCGCGAAAGTTTGTTTTCTGCTCTCTGATACTGTGAAATATGTGTCTTTCAGAACATCTAAATTTTTAGTTAGGGCCTTACAATTACGTGCCATAAAGAACAAGGAGGGGTATGGAAAATGATTTATTTATTGTTGATTATGTGTTACATGTAAATTGGCTGGATTATCCTTTTTCATTTTATCTAATCTTATTTTTTTCATTTTTGTGCAATGGCTGGCTGCTAAAATGCAATAAACTTGAACTTGAAACTTGAAACTTGAAACCAGTGGGTTTCCACAGCCAAAAGCAGGGATTTAAATGCTGGTCTTCTGGAGTTGAATCCAGCATTCAATTTACCACACCATGCTTACTTCAGTTGATTTAGTACCAATTAAATGATGTAAGTACACCTATGCATATTTAAATAAATGCACCAAATTCAATACACAGGAGACAACACTCTGCTCCAAACCAACAGCTTGTTGATCAAATTTCTTTAATCCTGCTGCAGCAAACTCCAGGCTTATTCGAGAGCTCCCCTGACACTGAGGGACAGATGCAGCCATCAGCCCCCAACTGGGGGTGACAGTGACACCACTTAACCCTTGGGAGAGTCAGTCTATTTTGAGAAATGTTTTCTTTTGGAATAAGGTCATTGTAAAGCAGTAGGCTCTGAGCATTTAAATTCTGTGCCAAGCACCCCGTTGACATACATCCCACAGACAGTTCCACATTTCAGTAATATTTCATGTAGACTCTTGGTTGGGGGGAAGAAGCTGTTTTTATTATTATGACTATTTTATTTTATTTTTTTTAAAAAAGCATTCTTCTGTACAGGCATTCTTTGAATAACAGGTGTTTTTTTAAATTATGTGCCAAGACTAAATTCCCAGTGACCTTATTAGCATGCCACGTAAACTCTTCTCTTGGGGGGGATTTACATAAAAATAGCAATAAACTCTTTTATGTACAAGGTCATTGGGTGTTTGCCCATTTGCAGAGAACACTGAAGACAGAGTCCCTCAGTGCAAATTCCACTTCAGAATGCTCCATCAAGGTTCTCCCCTTCCACTCATCCTTCAGAAGACAGAATGGCCCTTTCTGCACAAGCCTGTTCTAGTGCTATTATTCTGCTTTCAATATCCTATGGAATCCTGGGGTTTGCAGTTTCGGGAGGGGCCACCCCAGGATTCCATAGGATGTTGAAAGCAGAATAATAGCACTAGAACAGGCTCATGCAGAAATGGCTGTTGCCTGCCGTCAAGTCAGTTCCAAATTAAGGCCACCCCAAGGCAAACCTATCAGATGGTTTTCTGGGCAAGACTCATTCAGAGAGGGTTTTCCCTTGCCTTCCTCTGAAGCTAAGAGAGCGTGATGTATCCAAGATCACCTAGTGAGTCTCCATGGCTAAGTGGGGGATTGGAACCCTGGTCTCTCAGAATCCTAGAGTAGCACTCAAATGCCTACACTGCTCTGGCTCTCTGCCCATCCCTAATATCTACCTTAAGTGAGTCCATATCCTGGCATCACTGCAAAGTGCATTTACCCATCAATGGCAGCCATGCCATGGAGCCAGCTGCAGTAGTCTGGATGAACAAAGTCTCATTGTCATGACATGGGATTAATACAGAATTGTTCTTTCTCAGGCTTAGTTCAATGCTTCTAGTTTTGAACAGGAAGCAAACTGCAGTGCCAAATTTTTGCAGCACCTTTAATCATATAAAGTTGCACAGAAGTGTAACCCTGATACATCCAACGTAGAACTCCTTAATTTGATCCATTTTCTCTCCAAAACATCTGCAACCAGATTACCATCTGAATGGTGCTAGAGGACACGCAGGAGTGTAATTAATTAGCACCTCCTAGTAACCATTCTTTTTAAATTTCTTGCTGAAATTGCCTTTTTCCTGCTAGTAGAAGTGGAAGCTGGAAAAATACCCTTCTTTGGTCAGAGCATAGTTCATCAGCAGGGATAGGATGAGTGGATATTTAAGTAAGGCAAGACAACACGTTATTGGATCAGAATGCCATTTCTCCACTTAAAAAAAATCCCTCTGTTAAAAAAGTCTTCTTGAAATGAATTTTTCCAAATGTTTAAATGACCCAAAAACCATAAACAGAATTTATTTTTTTTTACTTTTGTGCTTTGTCTACTCAGGCAGTGATATTTATAAAAGCCTTTCTGGGGGACCCTTCTTCCATAAAGGCATTGGGTCAGATGCAAAGACAGAGAGTCACTTGACTACCACTGAAATCAGCGGAACAAGTTAGCCTTTGCTTTGGCTTGAGTGGGGCCATTTGCTGCAAACCTAAATGGTTATTTTGAAGCCATGGGCACTTCCTTCCATAGAACTAAAGTTTTTGCACTTGCAAAGGGACATCATGTAGAGCCAACATGAACAGGCTCTGTTGGTGGCTGTTTCCTTGTAGCTTACTCTATGCACAAAAGACAGTTTGGAAAAGTTACTTTTTGGGCATGGTTGATGAGGGATTGGGATTTGTGATCCAAAAAAGTGACTTTTACTTTTTGGGCATGGTTGATGAGGGATTGGGATTTGTGATCCAAAAAAGTGACTTTTCCAAGATCTGGTAAAAATCTCCCATGCAGCAGTCTTTGTGAATGTGTATTCTAAGTGAGTTACAGTTGGGAGTCTCAGAGGAAGATTTCAGATCAAAAGAAATTGGACCTGCTTTGTACAATGAATTACTGCTTCGAACTCTAGTTTGACATCTGACTCTTCTTTTGCTACCCCTTGGTATTGTGTTCTTCCTGAAATTGAGACTTTAAAAAACTAGTGAGCCATTGCAATTCAAATAGCATATTCACAGCAATGAGAAAAGCGTCACAAAGCAGCCATTTTGTATTTTCTTGGTTGCCATTTTGTTTGCTCAGATTAGTGTCTGTCTCCATTCCAAAGGCTAAAATCCCCAGCTCTCTAGCTTAACAAGATTTTGAAAGAAATCATCCACTGCCACCCCAGGTGTAGTTGTAGACCCTGAATCATCAACACCAGTTGATGATTCAGAGTCTGTTATATTTATGCGGTAACCTGCAGGACCTGTTATCTGTTTGCAGACTAAGAAATTACAATCATTGTACAAATGCAGTGCTGCACCTAACTATAAGAACCACGTATTAGCCCAAGGTGCAAACAGAATTTCTGTGAGTGCAATTTATTCATCCTCCCATATGCTCAACCTAAGCATAGTTTTACACTGATGCTACCCTCCACATCCAGTAAAGTATTGCTGGCTCAGTACCATGTCTTATTGCTGTGTGATCTACCACTAAAATCAAAACTGACATGACTTTTGGGCTGTGTTTTGTTTTGGGAAATAACAAGCAACACATTGTGTAACAATACATCATGACATTGACCTTGCAAAGACGTTGTTGGCCAGATTCACACATGCACATGATTGCACTAAGGATGCAAATCAGATGACTATGTGGTCAGATGAAAGAATTCAAATGGATTATGGACAGTAACCCAATAAAGTCTTTTAGCAGCAAAATGAGAAGAACTACCATCCAGGCAAGAGTCTAGCCTGGACATTTTCTGTCTTCTGTTACTATAAAGCACCCAGTCACTGTGAGTCTGTTCCACAAGCACTACCTTCTCTTCCGCATGCAGGCTTCAAGCCTTCCCAGTTCTTCATAGGACTGGTAGAAAATGTCAAAGTCTTTGGCACCCCAGCTCCTCCAGACAGCTAGGCAGCATTCCATGGCCTCATTTTTAAAGCAACACACCACCGTGTCCTTGGCCAGAACAGCAGCATCCACCAGTGACCTGGAAACCAGTAACCATGTTTGAGAAAGGGATTATTAAAACAAAACAAACAGGAAGCCAGGAGTTGCCTTTTAAGTGTTTCAAATCTTTAATTATTCCCCTTTTTAAGACACTGGAAGGAGACAATGCTTTAAAATAAAGTTTCTGGCTCTCCCTGCCTGCAGACAGTGCCTACTAAAAGTGTGTTAAAAGCTGGAGAAGTGAAAGACTAACACTCACAGGGGCAGGGACTTTGCAGAGTCTAACTCAGCTCTTCCTTACCTTAGAATAGATTACACTAACTAATAAAAATAAGAGCAAAATAAGGTGCATTGCACAAGCATGCTCAGTTTGCACAATTCTGCTGCAGAATTATGTTTTTCTTGGGTCAAAATCTTGGTTTTCTACCTGGGGGTGGGGATGGTTCAGTGGTTTAGATACAATTGAACTGCAATACCCTGCATTCCTCACTACTGGCCATCATGGAAAGGATTGCTGAGATTTCCTCTGCAATTCTCACTCTTGCCTTAGATGGTGTAATTTTATGTATATCCTGCCTTTTTCTCACTAGTGAAACTTGACTATTCAAAACAATATAGATCAACATTATGCAAAATCTTCTATAAAATTATAAATATAAAAGTTACTTAAAAACAATTAAACAATTTATAAAGCGAAAAATATTACCCACTAAAAGTATTAAAATTCATTTAAAGACACCATATAAACCTTAAAAACCGGACCACACAGTATTTGAAGCCTATCCCAGTGAGTTTCTAAAAGCATGATGGCATAAAGATGTTTTAACTTGCTAACAGAAGGAGAGAAAAGATGGGGCCATCCTGGCCTTTTGAGGGAGGGAGTTCCAAAATCTGGGAAAAGTCACTAAGAAGATCCTCTCCCTTCTTCCCACCAAGCAAGACTGAGAAGATGACAGGACAAAGAGAAGGGCCTTTCCATATTATCTTAAGAGTTTTGGTAGGCTTATAAAAATGGGCTTTATAGCAGACTGTCAAGATCTTGCATCGCTGGCTGTGATGTGTAACTTTATGATGAGGGAATTATGTTGCTGACACAACATGCAAACATGTTAGAGAATTGCAACCATGCCCTACTGGGACTGTTGTTGCTGTGGGCCTTCAAGTCATGTCTAACTTATGGTGATCCTAAGGTGAACCTATCATGGAATCTTCTTGGTAAGATTTGTTCAGATAGGAGGCTCTGAGAGTGTGACTTGCCTGAGGTCACTCAGTGGGTTTCCATGGCCAACTGGGGATTTGAACTGTGCTCTCCAGAGCTGTAGTCTAATGCTCAAACTACTAACCTACACTGGTTCTCAGGAAGAAAGGGACACTGCACAAGATACCCCACTGCATAATGAAGGCTCTGCAATGCAGAATGGGGGCACCATAGCAGATGCCCCATTGTGCAGTGGGTGTTCCCAACACACAATAGGGCACTGCAAAAGTTGGGGACATTTTTTCCTGGCTGGGTGCAAGGACATCCATGACTTTCCACTGCCCTTCATTCTGGATTATCAGTGGCCCATGACTCTATTGGGGGTTACTGCTCCTCCCATCCGTGTGCTGTCCCTGGGCAAGGACTGCCTGTCCCAACAAAGCACCATACTGCTGAGCACTGCAGCTGTTGCACAATGGCCATGCTGCTTCTGCAACAGTCCAGCTACAACAATCCTCCCCTCCTGGAAATATAACTATTGTATAATGCCATAATTCTAATCTGAGCAATTGCAAGTTGGTTTACAATGTTGTAAATCTCAAAACTCTGTCAGACATTGTCTTTAGTGTGGTATACACCAGGGTGGGCACCCGCAGTCCTCTAGATGTTGTTTTACTTGCAACTCTTATAGCTGTTCACTCATATCTTATAGATGTTTTGGTTGTGGGCCAAAACATCTGGAAGACTACAGCTGCCCATTCATGGAATATTCATTTCTTTTAATAATTTGCTGTAAAGCTTTGCTCTGCTTCTTATGAATAGCACACAATTACTTTATCAGTCCCCTTGGCCCTTCAACTGTAAGGGTCTTGTCTACAGGTGAATATTCTTCCCATTTATGCAGGGGAAGGGTACGTTTGGAGAACTGAAGCAAACATGCTTGCATTAGGCCTGCAAGTTGAGACTGCTTTTGCTCTGGTGCTACTCATGATCATTTGAGGAATGTCTGACTTTTCTTCAGTGGCCATGACATGCCAACAAGGGATTCTGTTAACACCTGGAGATGCTGAGGATTAAATCCTTATGCGTGCAAAACTTGTGCTGCTCCACTGAAATACCAGGGTCTCTCCTTTTCTGTTCCCCCATACCTCCCCCTTCTCATTCGTCTTACCCATAGGCAGTCAGCTCTGTGGCTTTCAGTACAGCAATGACTCTGCCCCGCTGAGAGATGGCTTCTTTCTCCAAGCCAATCACAATGATATCTCCACCTTGCCTGGAAAAAGAAAGCAACCGGATTTACATTACATATCACTCAACAGGGAAACTGATTCAGCAGCAAGAAGAATGTACACTTTTTCAAAGTTCTTCAGAAGAAGCTCTTTGAAACAGCTAAAATATCTCTCATTAAGGCTATGGGTGGGGGGAATAACTGAACTTCTTCTTCGTGGTCTCTGTGCCTTCATACACTAGGAGCTTTAGCGCCTGCGCGGTAGCGTTCGGAAACTTCTAGAGCTTGTTCGCTTGGCGGGAACCCCTCCCCCACGCCGGTACTGCGCATGCTCCTCCCGCCGAGCAACGGTCTCTCCTCAGTTCTTTCTCGTCCGCCGCCGCGTACGGAAGGTTCTTTAGTTTGTTCCTCTCACGTCGTGCTTGGCTTGCTGTTTTTCACGGTTTTACGGACTTTTCGGACTGTCTTTGACCTCTCTTTCGGACTCCCCCTTCGGCTTTCGTCTTTTTTGGATTTCGGAGTTTGGCGTTTCTTCGTCTTATGTCCGCGCTCTTTAAGAAGTGCGTGTCCTGCGGCCGCAAGGTTCCCCTCAACGACGGCCATAAGGAGTGTCTCTTCTGTTTGGGCGAGTCCCACAATATCCGGACTTGCCAAATTTGTAGGGATTTTACTCCCCAAACTCTTCGCAACCGCTCCGCGAGACTCAAATCTTTTTGTTGGGAGCAGTCTCTGCGGGCGATAGACGAGACCTCCACTTCCAAGATGGCCGACAAGAAGACGACCACGCCATCGACGGTATCGGCAGCTGCCGTTCCGTCCACCTCGTCGGTATCGGGCTCGGTACCGGCGAAAACGCCGATCTCGGCGTTACCGAGGATCCCGAAGCTGTCGGCGGCTGCCAAGTCAGCTAAAGGATCCTCGACGGCGAGGAAGGCTGAGGCTCCCCTTACGGGGACGCCTGCAAAAAAGCGCCCTGCTCCGGACGGAGGCAAGGGCAAGGAGAAGGAGAAGAAGAAGAAGAAGAAGGAAAAGAAGCGCTCCCCGGCTGGGGACGCTCAACCTCCTACTCCTCCTCCTACTCAGCAGCCTTCCAAAGGGCGAGGCGAGTCCGTCGACCTCTCGGAGGATGAGATCGAGGACGTTCCGCAACAGCGCCCGGACTCGCCTGTGGCAGACCCTCCAACCCTGGTGGAGGAGCGCCACCGCCCTCTTAGCCGTCGCAGGTCGGCCGACCTGCAGCAGAGAGAGCCCTCTGCTTCTCCGGAGCGGCGTTCGACCTCCTTCAGGTCCCGGTCCCGCTCTTCCGAGCGTCCGGTGGCCTCGCCGCCTCCGAGGGAGACAAGAGAGGAACAACCTCGCTCGTCTGCCTCCAGATACACCTCGGCGTCCTACGTGGCCAGGTACGCGAGGGAATCTGAGTGGAGAGAGCGCCCGGCCTCCTATCGGTCGCATTCGCCATCGTACCGGGATCGGTACCATCGTGGCACGAGTCGCTGGGAGACCTTCCGGAGGTCCCGGTCACCTCGTCGACAGCGCGAATCGCGCTCGCCTAGAGGGGACGAGGCTCGGTACCGTCGACGCCGAAGCCGATCTCCGTCGGACCGCCACTCCTTCAGCCGCTCTCCCTCCCCTCGATATCATAGGGCGAGGGAGCCTTCACCACGGTATCGGGCGATATCGCCACCTCCTAGGGTCACGGCAACGGCGACGCGCCCTACGGAGTCGATGGTGACTGAGCGGGCTACGACGACGTCAGCCTGCCAGACTACCCCGGTCACCACCAAGAGGGTGAAATCCGTGGTCAGCCATCCCAAGCGGGACGCTGCTGCTACCACCGACCCGGCTGCGGAGAAGCCTAGGAAGGCAACACCTGCGGCGACTACGAAGGAGCCGGAGAGCGAGCGGCGAGAGGACTCACCTAGCTCGGAGTCGTACGACTCGAGTGCGGAGTCTGAGGTGTCTGAGGCGGCCTCCCAGGAGTCTCCTCCGTTGGGATTCGGGGACCCGATCCCAGATTCTGCTCCAGAGGACGTCCACCAGTTCTCTGCGATGCTGCTCCGCATGGCCACTACCCTCGGCCTTAAGATCGCCGATGCGGAGCCGGAGGACGACGATCCAGCCTTCTCCGTTTTCGAGGAGAAGCGACCTTCCACGGCCCCGCTGCCTCTCCTGCCCCGGGTATCCAGACTGGTGAAGGCCGCCTGGGATAGACCGGCCTCGGCTCAGCCGATACCGCAGCGGTTAGAACACCTCTACAGGGTGCAGAAGGATAACGCCGGTTATCTATTTAATCACCCTGCACCGAACTCTGTGGTCGTCGAGTCCGCGCAGACGAAAGGCTCCGGCAGGCAACACACCACCCCGCCGGACAAAGAGGCAGAGTTGGACGCCTACGCAAGGAGGTTCTATTCGGCTGCCTCCTTGCAGATCAGGCTGTCCAACACTCAGGCTTGCCTCGCGGCATACCTGAAGAAGGTGCTCGATCGCCTGCAACCAGCGATGGAAGCGGTACCGGAGGACATCCGCCAAGCCTCCTCCGTGATCTTCAATGAGGCTATCTCCATCGCTCGGCACCAGATGGCCTCCTCCCGGCACGCTGTGGAGATCGCCTCCCGGGTCATGGCGGGATCCGTCGGCCTCCGCCGCCATGCTTGGCTTCGACCGGCCGACATCCAGGAGGACACCAGAAGGAGGATTGAAGATCTCCCCTTCGACGGTGAAGGCCTATTCAATTCGTCCACAGACGAAGCTTTGGACAATCTCGTCAAGGCGAGACTGACCGCAAAAAAGATTGGGCTGCAGCCGGCCACGCAGACCCGCAGGGCCTCCACCTTCCGACCATCCTGGTGACGATCTTCCACCTCGTCGTTCCAGCGTTCGGCCCAGTCTGGACAGTCGAGACCGTCCTCCGGCTCATCGGCCAGGCGCACGATTAGGCGGCGCCCGCCTTCGTCGAAGAAGTCCTCCTCCGAGACAAAGTCTCGGTTTTGACGTGCCTGGCAGGACCCACCAATACCCACTCTTCAGCCTACCATCAGCGCTCGGAGACCGACCGACTCTCGCTCGACACCTAGCGGAGTGGCAGTATGTCACTACGGACTCTTGGGTGCTTTCCATCGTCCGTCTTGGCTACGCCATCGAGTTTCTCGATATTCCTCCTCGCGGCGTTTATTACTCCACGCCGTCGAGTCCGGCCCTCCTGGAAGAGATCCAATCCCTCCTCCAGAAAGGGGCGATCGAGCGGCTCCCGCAAGAGGCCAAGACCACCGGCTTCTTCTCCAGGTACTTCACGGTACCGAAAGCCGACGGTACCCTCCGGCCGATCCTAGACCTCAGAGGGGTGAACTACTACATCCGCCCCAAAAGGTTCAAGATGGTCACGATACCGTCGATCCTACCCTTCCTACATCGAGGGGACTGGTTCGCCTCCATCGATCTCCGAGACGCATACTTCCATATCGCCATTCGCCCGCAGCACAGACGGTACCTCCGCTTCGCAGTCGACGACACCTGTTACCAGTACAAGGTGCTGCCGTTCGGACTCTCGACTGCCCCAAGGGTCTTCACCAAGTGCATGGCCCCGGTGGTATCCTACCTGCGGACGAAGGGCGCTTCCGTCTTCCCCTACCTCGACGATTGGCTGTTGGTGGCGTCCTGCAAACAGAGACTTTACCACGACGTCCACATGACGTTGTCACTCCTGACCCGCCTTGGTCTACGAGTGAATCCGAAGAAGTCCCACCTCGAGCCGGCGAGGATCTTGGACTTCATCGGGGCGACGCTCGACTCGACCTCCGCCAGGGCGTACCTACCAGAGTCTCGAGCACAAACTTTGATCCGGGCCGCCGCTCACGCTCGTACGGCCCCGACGTTATCTGCGAGAAGCGTCCAGCAGCTCTTGGGCTACATGGCTGCGACGACCGCTGTGACATATCTCGCCAGGCTGAGAGCAAGACCTCTTCAACACTGGTTCGTCCGCATATTCGACCCCCTGCGAGACGAACAGACACTCCGACTGCAGCTGCCGGGAGACGTCCGCTCATCCCTCCGATGGTGGCAGTCGCGACGCAATCTCATGTCGGGGATGCCTTTCCAACAGCCGACACCGAAGGTGACGGTAACGACCGACGCCTCCCTGTATGGATGGGGTGCCCACTGCGGCGATCTCAGAGTCCGCGACAGATGGACCGACGACGAGACCGCTCTCCATATCAACGCGCTGGAGCTGCTCGCCGTCTGGAAAGCCCTACGGGCGTTCCGCCATGCCGTGGCGGGGCGCACGGTCCTGATTCTGACGGACAACACCACCGCCGTCTGCTACATCAACAGACAAGGTGGGACTCATTCCACGACCCTGCTCGACATCGCGCTCGGCCTGTGGGAATGGTGCATTCGCCTGCACACGCATCCCGTGGCGGTTCACCTGGCCGGGCAGGAGAACACCACGGCAGACGCCCTCAGCAGGGACACCTCATCCCATCACGAATGGTCTCTCTCCGGAGAGGCGTTCAGACTGATTCGGGACCGCTGGGGCGAACCATCGATCGACCTCTTCGCGACCAGGGAAAACGCGAAGTGTCGCCGATTCTGTTCCAGAGCGGGCCACGATCGTGCCTCCATCGGGGACGCTTTCCAGTTTCCGTGGACCGGGGAACTCCTCTACGCGTTCCCTCCGTTCCCGCTGCTCGGCCGGACGATATCGAAGATCCTCGCCGACCGAGCCGACGCGATCCTGGTAGCCCCGTACTGGCCGAGGCAACATTGGTTCGCACCCCTGCTACAAGCCGCGCGAGACGACCTGCTCCGGTTGCCACCGACACCGGACCTGCTCTCCCACTCCGGCGGCCGAGTCCTCCATCCGGACCTGCCACGCCTGGCCCTCCATGCCTGGAGGATATCGCACTAGACGATCCCGTGCTCGGTACCGTCCTCGTCGCGGCCAGGAAGGAATCCACCCGTCGCAACTATCAATACAAGTGGCGACGCTTCCTGACCTTCGCTAACGAGAGGAGTGAGCCGGTATCGCCCGCGGGGCTCTCGACCGTCCTGCACTACCTCCGGCAACAGGGCCTGGCGTTTCCATCCCTGAAGGTGTATCTCTCCGCGATCGTGGCATACCAACCGCCACGATCTGCTGCCTCGGCCTTCTTCAGGAACGATACCGTTAAGCGGTTCCTGAAAGGACTTCATCATCTCTACCCGCCGGTATCGCCGCCGCTACCGCCGTGGTCCCTCTCGCTGGTGCTCTCGCAGCTGACGAAGCCGCCCTTCGAGCCGATGGCGACCTCGGATGACAGGCTCCTGACAATGAAAACTGCCTTCCTGGTAGCGGTGACCTCAGCGAGGCGAGCGGGTGAGATCACAGCTCTTCGTTCCGATGAGCCCTTCACGGTCTTCCACAGGGACAAGGTGGTCCTGAGACCTGACATCTCGTTCCTGCCAAAGGTGGTGTCCAGTTTCCATCTCAACCAGGACATCATCCTGCCTGCCTTCTTCCCGAACCCGACGACACCGTTGGAGCGGTCCCTCCACTCCCTGGACGTGCGTCGGGCATTGGCTTTCTACAAGGACAGGACTGCTTCCTTCCGACAGACGCCGCATCTCTTTGTTTGCTATGGGCGACGTCGGAGGGGCCTAAAAGTGTCCACCCAGCGCTTCTCCAAGTGGGTGGTGAGGACTATTGAACTGGCGTATGAGCTCGCGAGGAAGCCTCCGCCAGTCCTGCTTCGAGCCCACTCCACCAGAGCGGTGGCTACTTCTGCGGCCCTCCTGCGAGGAGTTGACCTGCATGAACTCTGCCGTGTGGCGACCTGGTCCCAACCATCGACCTTCGTGCGCCACTACAGGCTCGACTGCCGGTCGCGCAGAGATGCCCGGTTTGGACGTGAGGTGTTGGCTTCCGTGCTGTAGGACCTGACCCGCCGTCCGACCGGTAAGCTACACAGTCTCCTAGTGTATGAAGGCACAGAGACCACGAAGAAGAAGAACAGGTTGCTTACCTGTAACTGTGGTTCTTCGAGTGGTCATCTGTGCCATCATACACACCCGCCCTTCCTCCCCTCTTTCTCAGGTCCCTGTAGGTTCTACGGCGGACGACAGAACTGAGGAGAGACCGTTGCTCGGCGGGAGGAGCATGCGCAGTACCGGCGTGGGGGAGGGGTTCCCGCCAAGCGAACAAGCTCTAGAAGTTTCCGAACGCTACCGCGCAGGCGCTAAAGCTCCTAGTGTATGATGGCACAGATGACCACTCGAAGAACCACAGTTACAGGTAAGCAACCTGTTCTTCTCCACTGATTCTTAGACTGGGCTGGCCATTCTGATTTATTTTTCTATTTGGGACTCATAACAATCTGTCCTTTCTGTTTTCATAAACTCTGACAGGAAACAAATACAGGCTTGAGACAGTCATTCAGCCTCCCGGGCATCTCAGCAAGAGAGGTTGCAAGTGCAACCTGGATTGTTAATTTTCAAACAAGTAGTCATGTTAGTTTCTTGCAGCATGAAAAGGAGGGGAGGAATGTGGCAGCACCTACTATTCTCCAGAATTAGTTGCAGCCCATCAATGATGCATTTGAGAAGTCTCATCTGGGGACCAATTCCACAACCAGTTCTGGAGAATAACACAGCCCTCTCACAAGCTCTGGGAGGCAGGCCTCCAAATCTTAAACAACTACTCACTTACAACAGGGTACATAATCTGGATAGTAAATCAGGCACAAGACATTGCCACAAACCCAGATGCCCACTCTTGTCTCCACATCTACTCTGGCAACAATACTGCAGGGGCCAATAACATCACTCAGAGGTGCCTTTACTTACTCTTCCTCCAATGTGCTATATGCCATCCTATGCCAGGAATGCCCCTCTACACTCAATTGTGGGAGAGGATTAGAATATAATAGGGTCTAGAAAGATGCAAAGCGTAACTTTTGCCCTAAATTTTCAAAGGCCTGCAGGTCTTTCAAATATTTACAGTGGTCAGTGCTGGTCTTAGCTTGGTCATGGGGAAGAAATGAAGGTGCATTCTCAAATGGTGTGCACCTGCCTTTCCCTTCCCCCAAGGGCTCAGAGCAGCCAGATCTTCTCCAGCCCTCTAACCCCGCACTAACAAGTACTACTACTACTAGTAGTAGTAACAGCCCCCACTGTCATCGCCCCTCCCCAAGCCTGAAAGGCTTTGGAGATTTTTGGGTAGAGTGCAAGAGCAACCTGTCCAAAATGGTACCTATGCAGATATAAATCACTTGAGGGACACTGGAATCTGAATTTTCAAAATCATCACTTTAAAATCTTTACATAGTGATGGAAACGCAAGGAGGATGGCAGCTTTTGAACCAACTTTCATGTGAGCACAGTGCTTTCCAATGCAATTTACCTAGGGATCCATATGAGATCTTTCACAGGAAGTATTCTCACAGCCTGGAGACGCCCAACATCATCACCGTTTGGTGGTGCCAAATCATATTCAGGGTTTAGGGGAAGGTTTAGTTCCTGAAGCTTGTCAGATTCCTCACAATCTGTCGAGAAAGGCACACTGGAGGAGCTCACAGGGGAGGCTGGCAGGCTTGAGAAGGACCTTGTCATCTTGTTGGTAGACGAGGGCGAGTAAGATGACACTGAACAGTAATCTGTGAGAGAGTCCTGATGGTTTAATATCTGAATTCCTAGCTCTTGGCTTCGTAGAATGTTCACGTCTGCTAAAGAACTGCTCTCTGAAGCCACACTCCCATTTGCAGCTAACGTAGTGGGAATCAAGGCTGACGGCTGCTGAATAGTGAACATGTCTCTCAAGGGGCTATGGTCCCCACAGAAATAGCGTGCACAGAGCTGGTAGGTGGTGGTGTATCATCACAAGGAAGTTGGTTGTATCATCTAAGCACCAGGCCACTTCCTCCCCTTTGGGCACTCTGAACTGCACACTATGGAAACAACCATAACGGGGGGTTTCCAAGGGTTCTAATCGCCTGGTGATTTCCATAGCTGCACAGTCTATGATGAGGATGCCGGGGCCATTGCTGTAAAAACTTCTGCCCCATTGTTTGCTATTTTTGTTTTCCACAGGGTAAGGATTCTGGCGAGGGTCATCATCGCTGAGCTGGAATTTGGAACGTTAGCAGTGTGGGAGCAGAGGTAGCAGCAGCTGTCCTCAGGGACACCTTGTGATTCTTGGAAAATAGCTATAAGTCCATCTGACAAACCAGCCAGCACCAGGTGGGAATTTAAAAGCAGAAGAGAATTAAAAATGTGACAATCTTTTTTGCATCAAGCTAGATCCCCCAAGCTTTCTAATGTATATGGTAACAATACCCATTTTAGAGATCAATTGCTTCACCTTTAAGGGAGTGTGTAAACAACAGTTACTAATGGGATAACAGTACGTATGAAAGGGATCTAGACCTTGGTAGATCACAAGCTGAACATGAGTCAGCAGTGTGATGCACCAGCCAAGAAAGCCAATGTGATTCTTAGTTGCATCAATAGGAGTATGGTGTCTAGATCGAGGGAAGTAATAGTACCACTCTATTCTTTTTTTTTAGACCTCATTTGGGTCTGTTAAGTTTGGGCACCTAAAATTAACGAAGGATTGGACAACTAGAACATGTCCAGAGGGGGGGGGTGATCAAAATGGTGAAGCATCTGGAAGCCATCCCTATAGGAGCGGCTTTGGGAGCTGGGGATGTTTAGTCTGCAAAAGAAAGGTTAAGAGGGGACATGATAGCCATTTTTTAAATATTTGAGGGGATGTCATTAAAAAGGGGGGAAGTGGGGCATTTTTTCTGCTGCTCTAGCGATTAGAACAAGGAGCAATGGATTTAAGCTGCAGGAAAGGAGATTCCACCAAAACCCTTTGGAAGAACTTCCTGATGTTGAGAGCTTGTCCGGCAGTGGAATATGCTGTTTGGGGAAATGGGGGTGGAATCTTCTTCTTTGGAGGTTTTTAAGCAGAGGCTGGATGGCCATCTGGGGAGTGCTCTGATGAGGGTTCCTGCATGGCAGGGAATGTTGGACTGGATGGCCCCTGGGCTCTCTTCCAACTCTTAAAATTTTTATGATAACTGTTCCTGGGGCAGATACAAATGTTAAGTCTCCTACATGTAGAATTTCTATGTTAGCGCATTTGCTGTTCTTTTCAGTATATCAAAAATTCCATACAATATACGCACAATTTGTAAAATATATTCCAGGGGAAAAAAAAGAGAGAGAGAAAGGGGTGGGAGTTTTTGATGGAAATACAGAATTTGGAGGGAGAACATAAAGAAAATTTTGATAAAAACGACTCAACAAAAGACTACTGCAACAACAGTTCTTATTGTTTAAAGTTGAAGAAATGAATCCAAACTACTATATCTTATGTAAAAGGGGGAGTTTGGGGGTGTGTTGCATACTCTCAGCCCAGGAAATTCTGTAACAGGGTCACTTTTTCGGTCACCACAAGTTGGAAATGACTTGAAGGCACACAACAACAATTATAGAGAAAGAAAATTGGAGGGATGTATATAATCTTTTATCAAATCCTTAGTGAGAAGCATGTAGGTACTGGGTTGCAATGTGTGTGTGTGTGTGTGTGTCAGGAACAGATTCACTCTTACACGGATCAACAAACTTAATAGAAGATTTATTGTAAATAGTAAGGGATGCTGTTTTAGACGTTAAAGCTGAAATGGAACGTTTTCCCCCACCTTTACACTTTAACAGACAGTTTCTCCTAAGATAGTTGTAAAAGAACGAACGTATCATGCCAAAGGGTTTCCCTTTTAAAATTCCGCCAAAAGGAATGGTTGGCGCCTGGGAATAGCTAACAGCCTCTTCCTTTTCCTCAGTCTACTGCTATCCTAAAACAATAAAACATGGAGCTCCGACATCCTGCCCCACTTTTTTAAAAAAATATATACATAAAGATACACAAAATATAGAAAATATCACGGAACAGTAGAAAGACAAGAAAACTAAATAGTAATATGAATGCAGTAGCAAGTCAGTGGGGCTTGAGGAACATGGCCCCGGAAGTGCGAAGGTCCCCTCTTCAGCAAACTGGAATAAAAACAGGATAATACCCTTGAGGGAAAAGGGAATCTGAAAAGAACATCATTAATACCCTTTTTCACGGAAAAAGGGTCCGAGGAAAAGTTTTTTAGACGGAGAAGGAGAGGAAATGTTCTTAAAGAAAGGAAAACCAAATCCCCGGGCTGGAAAAGGGGTTTGGCTGCCGTTTACGGTCAGCGAAACGTTTGTGGGAAGCTTTAGCGGTGCTATAGCATCTGAGACGGATTGCCAAATGCCAGAAAATTTGAGCCCAAGCAGAAACGAAGGAGGGGGGGAAAGAGGGGAGAGGGGGGGGGAAGGAAAGGAGGAAAAACCGTAACTTTTTAAAGGGGGGTTCCCAGTAGAGGTATGAACCGCAGAATTGATGGCAAACTCAGCGAAGGAAAGGGAGGGGGTTCTGGTTTCAGAAACAAAACACCTAAGTTTTTCAAAATTTTTAACACGCTGGGCCATTTTTTGGGGGTATGGCCTCTAGTTTTGGTTCCCAGGGTTTTGTAGACAAGTCCAAAACTTGGAAGTAAAAATTGGTCCTGAAAATCACCGAAGGTATCCGTGAAGTTTCCATACATGATTAACGAACAGGTAGCCAGCTGGTAGCACGGGGTAGTTTTTTTAGAGGCACAAAATGACATTGCTTGGAAAAGTATAGTAAAACCCAAATAACATGAAAGCCGTGTGAAGAGGGAAAGAACACGAAAAAATCCCATGCGATGACCGACCAGGGGCTAGCAGGCGCGGCAGAGGTTGCAGGAGCCCTTGAGGTTTAGATGTGGGCGATTTAGAAACGTTCAAGTGGCACACTGCTTAATGTAAGTTTGCACGGAGGGGTTTTCCGGCCACCAAAAAAGGCGGCGAATCGCATGCAATGTCTTCAAAAACCCAAAATGCCAGGGGGTTTTAATCATGATAACGATGAAGTACCTGCTCGCGGGCAGAGGGGGAACGTAGACCTTGGTGCCATAAAAGGGGAGATTGTAACCCCTTCTATTTTATCCTTTTTGCCGGGGCCAGGGGTTTCATGCGCTGCATGAATGATAGCATCGCGGAGAGGGAGTCACAAAGAGAGGAGGCAGAAAGCCTTGTCTTTGCTAAAGCACGAGTAGTCACTTGAGAAGCCAAAAGGAGGCAGGAAACAAGGTATTAGTGGGAGGGGCCGGGGGGTTTCCCCAAAACGGGAGGGAAGGTCGCCAGTTGGTTAGTTCGGCCAGGGTTTTAAAACAATTTTAAAAGGAATTCGGGAAAAATTAGCCCCTCTCGCCTCTTAGGGGAGAGTTTCTTGCAGACTGTAAGGCTTGCAAATTCCTATGATAGTCCAAACTTAAAAGGGGGGTGGACCCCTTTAAGCAAATGACGCCAAGAGGACAGCGCAAAATGGATAGCCTTGGCTTCTTTCTCCCAAATAGGCCAATTAGCTTGTTGAGGGGGAAAAATTTTTTTGAAATGAAAGCACAAGGCCTGAGTGCTCCTGTGGTGTCATGTTGTAAAAAAACGGCTCCATGGCAAAGTCGAAGCATCCGTTTGCCAAAGAATTGCTTTGTACTGTCGGGGAAAAAAGGGGTAAGGGGTAGACGTAAAATTTATTTTTAAATAGTAAACGCCGATTGACACTCAGGCGACCAACAAAGTCTATGCGCCTTGCCCGCAGTGGATCCTTTTGGTTTCCGTAGAAGGTTGGTGAGTGGAAGCGTTATGGCAGCAAAATCCTCAATAAAGTTCCGGTAGAAGTTCCCAAAAACCCAAAAAATTGCTCAGTTTTTCACAGTTTTAGGGACGGGCCATTGCAAAATGGAGTTAATCTTGAAGGGTCCATTTTAAGTGAACAATCTTGAATCCTATATCCCCAAATAATCAAAAGTTTGGGTGTCAAATTGGCATTTAGATAGATTAACCACGAGGGGGGTGTGTGTGTGTGTGTGTTGGGGGGCATTACCTCTGATCCAGAATATATATCTCATGCACTCTGTAAAGTCCCCAAAGAAAAACAAATACAGACGTTGAACAAACTCTGGCTGATAGGCATTTAGAAGCCATCACTGTGTCCCTAGCAAACTCCAGCTGATCAAATTTTTTTTAGTTCCAAAATTTTAAAAAGGGAAGTGAAAGTTTGTCCTGAACACGTCATGAAGATTTGCTTTTAGAGAATAGAAAAAAAAACCAGAAAAATAAACACTTCTTTTTTTTTCTTTTAATTTTGTACATGTCTCCCAATTTGACACACACTCTATACCAAAACTATTGTATTGGGTGCTTTTTTTTAAGAACAGGTTGCCAGTCAAGATGGAAGGTGTGGGAATGGTTATAAAAATTTAGCATTGGATGTTCATTTGTGCAAAAGAGGGAAACTTCAGAGTGACCAAAATCCTCTTGCTGTGAATGGGTGAGTTCTTCTATGGAAGGCACTGGACATTTTTGTGCAATGTGGAACAGCTGCATTCGGTTCAAGGCTCTGAAAGGAGCAATGTCATTGTTCCTGGATGCACACTGTGAATTTGGTTGCACAAGATCGCAATTTACTGACAAGGTGGCATTGTCTCACTGCTGCCTAATTCCATGAATGGATTCGCATGACCCCAAGCATGGCCCCACTTTGAAACCCTCTCCATTTTACCTTTTTTACAATGGGTACTGCAAGGAAACAGGTGACAACTGCAGGAGTGTCTACACCTTTTTGTGGAGCCTTCAGGGGGCACATGCCTTGCAAATTATACACATAAATCTTCTGGTCCTGTACAAGAGGAAAAGAAAGAAGCTTAATTTCAGTAGTTTTATTTTGTGCTGTCACAAATGGAAGGAAATTGCAAGAAAAAAGGGAGAGCACCTATATAACAGTCAGCAAAGAACAGTTTGGTCTTTTGTCTACTGATTTCTTGAGAAAGGTATTTCTCAAGTGGATTCATTTTGGAGAAAATAACCCTCTTTATATGTCTCAGCATTTGGCTTATCTTCACAAAGCACTTGAAATGATGAGTCTCCATGGATTCAACCCCAGCAATGAATGGGAAATCTCAATGGTGATCAATTGTAACAGAAACAGCTGAAGCCTGGTTTCCATAATCTCTTCAAAAAGAAATATCATGTCTTTGTCGATGCAGACGACACGAGACACAAGCTAAGAAGAAAAAGCTAGGGAAATGTGGAGCTAGAGGTTCAGCTTGGCTACCAGACTGAAACATATTTGTTGTTCTACTGTACCTCTGAAATTTCAGCAAATTAATACACAACCAGAAATACCTTTGTGAGTTTGATGTCAGGAACACCACATGACATTGAGAAAAGACACCCAAGTCCAAATGTAATAACCGTTTGGAGAGGAAATACCTCTGTGGCAGTCCATAGAGAGCTTTGCACTTTCAGCTGGCAGCACAGCTTCATTCCTGGGCAGCTCATCTTTTCAACTTCTATCAGTCCTTTCTCTGTATTCACTACTGTATAATTTCTGGAATCAGGAAACAAAACTCATTTTAACAGAGGCAGTAGCAAAACTTCATCAGCAAACAGCGATAACGAAAAAGCTTGATGTGCATAGTTCAGAATGTTTTTCCTAATGTCAAAGGCCTGTTCACAATGGGAGTTATTAAGTCATAGCTATCCATCTTCCTCATACATGTATATAATTTGCAGCTGGAATGTCAGACAAAGACAGGTTCAAATTCTCACTCAGGCAAGACACTCTCTCACTTTACCCCATCTCACAGAGTTGTGGGGTTAAAAGGAGGAAAAGAAGAACAAGGCATGTTACTCTAAGCTCCCCAGAGGAGACAAGGTGAGATATAAATGTCAGAAGACCTTTTCGCTACATTCTCCTGCCAAATTGCTATCTTTCTCTAAGATATAGCTTAAAAATATAGCAAACACAAACTTAAAAATATCATTAAACTATCCATAAAAGCAAAGCACATCTATCAAAATTAACAAATACATAGGTTTGGTGTAAGGAAGCTCCCAGTTTTGTTTTGTTCTGTGTCTGAAATGCAGCACAAGCAAATCTAAGACACCCTTTTCAAATCCTGGTTTCTCCTCTGTTCTTTCCCACTGTGTTTTGGGTGCTTTACCTCAGTATCTGAGCAGTGCAAATTTAAATTTGGATGTATTTCTGTGACACTCAAGCTGCCAAGAGAACCCTGGGGGCTCCAGCAAATCCAGGTGCGCATGCATGTAAATATGCAGCAGATGGGATCTCCTGAATGTGCTGCCACATTTCCTCAAGAGCATCAGGTTGCCCATAAGCTTCTACACATTTAGCACTGCGTTCTTTCAGCTTAAGGGGAAGTCATCATAGTAAGTCCATCAGAATGCAACAACGAAAGTTTTTAAACAATGACATATGAGTGGTTTTCCAAGAAGGAACAGAGAGTTTGTTTTGCCATTGCTCACAATACAATATTGTCTCTGTTTGGACAGAAAACCACACAGCATTCATAAATTTATCATTAATGCTGGGTCTCTCTACCAGCTTGCGCACAAAACACTACACATTTAAAGATCTGAACCAGATGTGCCTCTCTGTCGTTACTACCATCTTTCTTTAAATACACACACACACCACAAAATAGCCACCCAGATACAGATAGTTTCATGAACAGAAACAACTGGCTGCATCAGCCTGATCTACCCACCTAACACATTGTTGCCTTTTTGTCACCATATTTATGCGTATAATACACACATATTGTAACATGGATCCCAGGAGCAGCTATAAGATGTTCAACCTAGGGTTGGAAAGCAAACTGCTTTTCCCCAGAAATAAGCAAGTGGTACAACTAGTGGAGTCCAACATCCAACTTTACAATCCATAACATTCTCCCAATTCAAATATGGATTGATATTGTCCAGGAGCCCTTACCAAGTATCGCTGTCAGGCAGGGGTCTAACTAACTACTCCTGACATCTTTTCCTCCATTAACTTCAGGAACCAAGCTGGTATTTAGCATACTCAAGACTTAAGAACCAGTTGCATAGATGTAAATAATTATTGGAAAAAAATTACAAAAATAAATAATGTTAATCTCGCATCAGCTAAATGGTCCTTTTATATTTTCCTATTTTTGACTGCCTTGGAATTTGCTCCTCTTCTTTCAGCTCCGAGTCTCCTACCTTCTCCCTTGGGAAGGCAAGATCAGGTGGATGGAACAGCAAAGAAGGGAATAACATGACTGACATGTTAATTCAAGATTGAATGAATGACTGATTCATTTTTCAGGCTAATGGTGGCAGGGACTAAGAATTAAAAATGATGGTCTAGGTAGGTAGTTCTTTTCTGCTGGTCCAAGCAGCCCCCTGTAGCTCACAGTTGGAACCACAATGGACCAGTGGACACCTTCCCATTGTGATGAAGCCCACACGATATCAAAGACTGTGCATATCAAAAGTTATACACCCCCTACAGACATACAACAATAGTCACAGCCTGTCTCAGTCTTCCACTTGTATGGCAGATAGCAAAATTACACTGCTAGAGTTGAAACGTGAATGGACACAAAGGAATTTGAGCATAAAAGATGAGTGGACATCTTCTGTATAGACATTTAGGTTAAGAGACATTGAGCAACTGCTTCTTTTATGCTGCATGAAAGATGACAGAGGGGATTTTAAAAAAGCACAAACACACAGACAAACCTTGTGTCTTCCTTCCCATCCCAGAATACTACTGTGTACTCTTGGCCTTTTGAAGCGAAAAAAGATGACTGTTTCCCACATGGCAACAGGTACATGAATGTAGCAAAGGTGGGGTCCTTCATTCTTCCTACCACTGTGGCAGCCAATGGGCGCTGGATGAAAGAGAAAATGACAGATTTGCTGCATGGCATAGACAGATATGTACAGAGATCTCCAGCCCTCGAGTCAGGACTTAACTGCCTTCTGAGGCACAGAACAAAATAGCTCTGGAAATTACTGTAGCAGGAAAAAGGGAGATCACTGCATACATGGAGCTCCCTACCCGAATGGAGCAATCCCAGACAGTTGCTCCACATAAGTGCTCCACACATGCATCTTCCAACTCTGCTTCTATGCTTCTATTTCTGTTGTCGTTGTGTGCCTTCAGGTTGTTTCTGACTTATGGCAATCTATCACAGGGTTTTCCTTCCTAGGAAGGAAATTCCAAAGTCTTGAAGCAGCTACCAAGATGGAGTTCTCCCTTGTTCCCACCAAACAAGCCTGAGAGGGTGGCAGAGCAGAGAAAAGGACCACTCCAGAAGAACTTAGAACTCTAGTGGGCTCATATAGGAAGACAGCTCTTGTGTGCCTTCAAGTCATTTCTGACTAAGGGCAATCCAAAGGCAAACCTGTCACTGGGTTTTCTTAACAAGATTTGCTCAAGGGGGGATGTTGGATTTGCCTTCCTCCAAGGCTGAGTGAGTGTGACTTCTCCAAGGTCACCCTATGCATTTCTATGGCTGAGCAGTGATTCAAACCCTGGTCTCCAGAGTTACAGTCCAACGCTCAGACTACTACACTACACCACACCGTGTAGATGCTACACTAACACACCCTCCTCACTTGCATGAATATAACTCTTTCTCCTAACAAGAACAGCTAAGTCAGCAAGGAAGGCTCAGCGTGCATCAGGAATGCTTTACGTGCAGGACAACTGGTAATCTTGAGTGAGTCATACATTCTCAGCCTACCTCAGAATTGTTAGGAAGGCAAAAGTGTGTCTGTAATGGAGATGACACCATGTATGCGTTGGTGAGCTATCTGGAGGAACAGCAGGATAAAATACATATAAATAAAATAATTGTAAGGAACGCTGACTCAAAGTGCCTATGTATAAACAAACAGCAATAAGAAAAAACCATCCGGACAAGAAACTTCTGTTTATAGGAACAGTAGCAATCATTTACATTTTGACAAAAATAGGTATTTTAAGATTTACAATCTAAACCCATTTAAGGTCAGCTTGGAACATTTTTAAGAGTTATGTTTATACTGTGCCATAGGCAATCAAGTCATATGGAGAACTGCTTTAAAAGGAATTGGCAATTGTTAATTGATTATTTGAGAGAAAATGAGGGTGAAACTATGATTCTGGGGTTCTGAACTTGTTGTTGCTATTTTGTTCTGTTTTGAATAGATGAATTCATAATTTGAGATCATGCAACGGAGCTAACGAAATTAAATATGACCTTATTTGGTTGCTATATTCTAATATATATACATATACATATACATATATATATATATATAGATGTGTGTGTGTGTGTGTGTGTGTGAGACATATATTAAATCTTAACAATATTTGAAGATGACTAATTCATTTAGCTTTGTAGTAAAAATATTAACTAACTAATATATAATTATCTATATCTGTATGTATATTCACTTATTCAAATTTTTTTGTTACAAATTTGTAGAATTATGATTAAGCAGCAAATGTTAATTTTAATTGCTTGTGTTAGATTTATGAGAGTAGTGTTTAAATAAAAAACTATGAGTAGTTGATAGGTGGGGCGGGAACCACTTTTCTTATGTATATTATGTATTCTTATGTACAAATACTTGTTGTTCATAATTTTTAGTTTAGATTGATTTTTAGTTACTGATTAATTTGTTAATTTCTTAATCTGTTAGTTGTTTGATTAGGTTAGTATGTTTAGTATGTTAGTATTTTTTTATTTTATTTTTTTGCAAAGGGTTATTGTTAATATCCGTAGATCTTTATTTGTATTGTGTATTTTGTCTTGGGTTTTTCCCCTCTTTTCCTTAAATATTCAATAAAAAACAATTTAAAAAAAAAAAGTAATATGGAGAACTGCTTCATCTATTTTCTATCAATGTACCTTTTCAGGCTTAGTGTCCCAACACTCCATCATTAGGGCCTGCATCTGATGGAATTGTACTTCTTCTGGCTGGCCCAGAACAGGACGGATTCCTTTGGAAAGTTTCTTTGCAATTTGAAGCTGATGTTGCCCGAGCACAGGCCGCTGCCCGGATAACACCTCATAGAGCACCATGCCATAGGAAAACATGTCAACCTAGGGCAAAGCACACAGGATGAGAGAAGAAGCACATTTAATGTATAGTTCAGAATTCTAATTTCTTAATACATTCCCTTTTCGCCTGGATATCATTTTCCTTTGTGCAGAGGGTAATGGCCATTTTCCCACCCTGTGTCTGTCTGGTGGACTGCATTTTAGTGCACCTGATGTGATACCACTTCTGGATGCCATTTTGGCTTACTTTTGAGATTTATTCTGTGTTTGTGGGATGCTTGGGGGGCTTTAGCAGGTCAGGAGGAGCAAACCACTGTGGTTTGGGTACATATACAACAGTTTTGGAGCACAGTATTCGTCTGGAGGCTGTGGGGGGGGAGTTCGGGGCAACATTCGGGGTCTCAAGCATCACATACAGCCTGCGGGCGTACTTTGTCCATTCCAGCCCTAAGGGATACCATATTCAAGCAAGAAGTAGGTTCTGATCCCGCTTAGGACTGAAGAAAAATGTAGCTCAGAAAAGTTGTTTTGGACTACAATTTGAAGAATTTCGAGGGATTGTACAAAAAGCAATTTTTCCATGTTTCGATCCAACTTAAAGCATGACTTTCAGCCTCCTATGGAACACAAAGCACAGTACAGGGAATTTAAAGTACTTGCTCTAGGTGGACCAGTTAATATAGGTCTACCTGCTGACCCCAGCTGGCCAATTTGTGTAAACAAAATCACAATTTTGAAAGGGACCATCTCACTGAAATAACAGGGCTCCTTGAATATAATTGACAAAACCTATAATACTGAACTAGCATGGATTAGAAGGAAATCTCATTCAGAGCTGTGCCTTTGGTCACAGAATTGCCAGTTGGGGGAAATGGCTGACAGGGTTATACTTTCTCTGCATGTACTGAACACAAAACTATGCATTCCAAATTTCTACAAAGAACCCTAACACAATATCCAGACCTTTCAACATTTGGATTCAAGACCATTCTTTTCAGATCTCAATAAGATATGACCTAGGTTGAAAAATCTTGGCTCTGGTTGCATACCTGGGAACGGGCCAGGAATATTACTTTAGAGTAACTAAGATGGACTGAATCACAGATGTTTGCTTGAGTTCTGGGTGTGAATTTCTGCCATGAATATGGACATTTAAAATGTACCTTTTCATCGTAGACAATCCGAGGTCGTATCTCTGGGGCTTGGTAGCCAGGTGTACCCTCCACACCTAGAGCCCCTTCATGAAAAGACTGCCGAGAAATCCCATAGTCAGACAGTTTGATATTGATGCTTTCTTTCACATCTAGAGACCACACAAGAATGTTGTCTGACTTCAAGTCACAGAAAATGATGCTCTTCTTATGGAGGTAGGCCAGCCCAGCTGCTATCTGGTATGCCACTTTTAGGGTCAACATGTGCCCTAGTGGCACAAAAGATGCTCCTAAAATAAGAGAGAAAGCAGAAAATTGTACCATATTCAGGACAAGCTTCCTTGATTGCCATTATTTTGGAAAGAGCCAAGATATAATGGAAACAAATAATTGAAACTGTAGCCCTCTTTGTCTTAGGAAGTCTGCCAAAGTCCTTCCTGAGGTCCACAACCCCAGTTTGAAAAGGCAGAAGGGGAAAGATGTAGCCCTTCACCTTTGGAGTTTTCTGACAGCACAGTGGTGAGGCTACCCAAAGGAGCCAGCTCCAAGGCAAAACAGAGTGGGTGGATGCTGATCCCGATCAACGAGACAACACATGGATGCTGCAGTGAATGGAGCATGCAGGCTTCCTGGCGGAACTCAGAGAAGTTCTTCATGGCATCCATGGCTCGCAGGTGCCTCAGCATCGTATCTAAAAGGGAGGAAGGCACACACTACCATTAAACTAAATTGCAGGTTAGTGACATGAGAAACCCAGTCTATTTTTTAAAATATTTTTAATGGAGACCTGCCAGATGTTGCTGAGAAGCCCACAGCCAGAAGGTCAGTAAAACTATCTACAGCACTGCTGCACAACAGGTCAGGGAGTTTACACACATGGTGCTTGGTGATGAAGATGGAGCTTTCCTCTTTTGTCTCTTGCAACCCATCCCATCTTTAAACTTAGACTGGGAAGGGCTACATGTACTCAAAAGCCAGGATTATGACATGCTACCCACTGGCGTGCCCACTTATCCAACACTGGACATTAGCCATTACATCAGCCTGTAGCAGATAAAGTGAATGGAGGCACAGCTTCCATCAATCTTGCAAAGAAGTCAGTTGCATCAGGCTCTTCTCCACATCAGCTGTAGAAGAGGGAGGAAGGGAAAGGAAGCAGGGCCACTCCACTGGCTGAGCTGAGTGATCATTAACTTTTTGCTCCTCTTCTTTTTGCATAAGAATTTAAGAAGAGCCATGCTGAATTGGGCCAAAGTCCAACATTTTGTTCACACGCCAATCAGTTGCCCATGAGAAGTCTGGCAGAAGGACATGGTTGCAAATCTATCATCTATCTCATATTCTCCAGCAACATATATGCAGAGTCATATTTACAGAGTCATACTGTAAGTGTCCTATAACTGTTCTGTAGTAGCCATAGATGACCTCATCCTAGGAATGTAATTCTTCAGGGAAATATTTTCTGCACAGAAAATGCTGTTTTCTGTGCAAAACAGCATGCAAATTTGTGCAGAATAAGACCCAAACTGCGAGATTCTTTTTGCCACATTTCTCAATGCTCTGCAAACATGTTTTTTGACCATTTTCTGACAATTTTCAAATATACTTTCTATAGTTACCCCATCCTCCAAGAATTTATCCAATCCCCTTTTAAAACCAAGTCCAGTGGCACCTATAACTACATCCTCTGGTCATGAGCTACACAGTTTAATTATGCAATTGTGAAGAAGCACTCCTCTTATGATCCTGAATCTCCCACTACTCAGCTCCAAGGCATGACCTGAATTATGAAAGAGAAAGAAAAGCTTCCTTAAATGTATTTTCTCCAAACCATTTCATACACCTTTGTTATATCTTCCCTTACTTGACCTTGTTCTAATCTAAACAAACCTAAGCACTGCAAACTTCTTTGCAGTCCACTGATCATTCTGGTTGCCCTTCGCTGCATCCTCCTCAGATCTAAATAGTTTTTTGTTTGCTAGTTTGGGTGCAGTGACCAAAAACTGTCACAACATTCCAGAAGCAGTCACACCAGAGATTTGCTGAAGGGCAATATGATATTGGCAGTTTTATTTTCAGTTCCCTTTGTAATTGTGATCAACATGGAATTTGACTTTTTTTTTATAGCCACTGCACAAGAGATCAACATTTTAATTGAGCTGTCTACCACAATTCCCATGTCTCTTCCTTGATCAGTAGCCGCCAGCTCGGATCCCAACAGCGAATAGTGAAGTTGGGAAGTTTTTAGCTCCAATCCTATGGATGTTTTTACATTCTTGCTGGTTGGTATAAGACTTCTGTTGCCATTAGCTAGGGTCTGAGCTGGACAGTTTGCATCAATTTAGTTTCTACCTCTCTATCCTTTTTCCTTTTGTGTTTTATCTTTTAGATTGTAAGCTTGATGGCAAGGGCTTTCTTGCCATTGATAAGTGGTAAGACACTGAGGAAGCTTTTTGGCTGGAGAGCAAACTCCCTAAAAATAAATGAACTTGAATACTGGATATCAATAACTTTGTCCAGCATAAATGGCGATAAAAGTAATAATGTCCCAAAGCAGTTGTTAACCCTCACAACATGAAAGGGGTCTACATGTATTCGATCCTATGGCTGCCTATTTGAATAGAAGATCCAACACATCCTAGGTGAGGTGGATCTACAGCAGGGTAAGGAAAATGCAGCCTATGGTAAGCATGCAGTCCCCTGAACTATTTTTGTGGCTTCCAGAGCATCCCAAATTCCTGCCACCTCATGCCAGCTGGAGATGTGGAATGCAATTTTGCCATGCCCCTCTTCTACACCTTAATGATCTCTCCTACATTTTTAATGGCCCAGAGAGGGCTGATGGGGTATTGGGGACCATTTAGTGGCAAAATAAATAAGTCTATTTCTGGGGGAAGAGCCCTCTGAGGTCTTTGGTGGGGTGTGTGTCAGTGCAGCCCCTTAATCTCTGACAGATGGCCACCCCGATATAGGCTAAGGTATCCTAATTCCAGCCTCATACTGTGTACAGATGCCAGTACACAGACACTGAATCAACAGCATTTGTATGGAACTCACAGTGCCAACAGCACTGCTTTGTAATCAGACCACTATTTGGTTTAGGGTTTTAAGCCTTTCCACAAAAGGACATATATTTTTAACTGGCGACACCAGGAATTCGAGTCTTTGCACTGAACTATGAGTGCTGCAGAAGTGTGGTTAGCTGTCAGCTGGGATGCTTATTCAAATTCCTATGCGCAGTTCTCACTTCCATTCCATGCATTTCTCAGATTTCTAAAAACATTCCAGTTTTTATTCATGAATGCATGTTTCTATAAAGGTTTGTTAAAACACACCAAACCTCTCCCATTCTCACACCCAAGACACATGTTATTTCTAGCTAAGGCGTATAAGCTATATTTAAACAGGAGCTTTTGGTATTTAAAGATGGAAGCTTATTTGCTTGTAAATATGGAGGGAGAAGACAGGGGGCAGGGCAGGGAGGGAAAAGTTCCCTGTTTCTCAGAATATTCGCACAGTACCTGTGGCTGAACAAGCAGAACTCTTGCATTTTTTAATCTGAAATCGCTTCACTGCCACTGGTTTTCCTTGGTACTGTGCCCGATATATAACAGTTCCACTTCCTCCTTGGCCAAGAACATTGCTTTCATTTTCAATGTATTCCAGTTTGCTATTTTCCAAAAATAACCTGCAAGGCATGATGACAGGGTGAGGAGAGAATAAGACAAACTTTATTGTTAAGGGACTGGAGATATATGCATTGAGTGACAAGGGGTCCAGTGTTGGGCAATTCCAATCAGCTGTCAAATGGAAACAGCGGCTTTACAATCACAATGGAGAGCATAATCAAAGTGGAGTTATGAAATCAGAAATCTAGGACTTGGAAGGGCAGCAGTGAAAGAACTAGAGAAGATTCTCGAGTGAAAAAATGTACAAAGGTCAGGATTGTCCATGCCATACAACTTCTGATTTCTATGTATGGGTATGAAACCTAGATTGTGGGGAAAAAAAGTTGACAGGAAAAAGATCAGCTCATTTGAAAAGTGATGCTGGAGGAGATTTCAATGGATATCATGGGCTCCTCAAAGACAAATGAACGGAACAAGCCTGAACTCTCCCCAGAAGCCAAAATGAGTAAATTTAGACTTCAGAGGCATATCATTAGAAAAGACAATAAAATATGGTAATGTGGAAAGCAGTGGAGGAAGACTGAATTACTGGTGGACAGACTCATTCAAAGAAGGCAGAGCCATCCATTTGCAGGACTTGAGAGAGAAACTTCATAACAGGGCTTCTTGGAAGTCTCACATTAATAGAATCACCACAAGTCTAAGCTGACTGACAACAATTAACAACAACAAAATCTCCTCAGGAAAAGATGGGTGAGGTGGCCCCCATCCTAGATGGGGCTTAGTCTTCAAATGTCTGCTGGATGGAGCATTATCGAACTCAGCTTCTTTACTCTTTGTCTTTTACTCCAAGCTAATCTATATAATCCACAGTTTTGCACGCTGTATCCTTTGCTGTGCTCTACCATTTCAAACTGTGCCATTTCAAATGACATATATGAATGCTCCCAATATTTTTTAAAAAACATGATTTAGTTCATATAAAACAATCATTTCAGGGACACGCTTCTTTTCTAGTCTTCTCCTGAAACATGCCATATATATTCATGTATAAGTCAATCTCATGTATATAAGTCAAGGACAAGTTTCAGGGCCGAAAGTATGGATATTGATACGGCCTGTGGATAAACCAAGAGTCGTTCCATGGAGAGGGGAAAGTACCAGCACCACTTTCAGGAGGCCAGCTGCCATTTTCCTACCTAGCATTCAAAAAGGCCTGTTACCAACTCTAGTCAGAGAAGGCATTGTCCTTACTTTGAAAAAAAAAGTTAAGCTACCGTGTTAACTCTTATTGAAAAAGCACCCATCCCTTTCCCTGAGTGGAGTGGTGAAAGGCAAGAGCTTAGCCTATCCCAGGAGGACCTAAAAGAAGCACCAACACCCTTTACTCTCTCCATGGTGGCACCACTTCTGGCCTTTTTCAATGCAGGAAAATGGCAGTTGTGGTGGCAGCTCTTTGGGGCTTCCACTCAAAGGAGCACTGAGAGAGCAGAGAAGGTCAATGTTTCATTCATTCTTCTGTGATGAACTAAGTTCTTTTCCTTTCATCATTCCCCCATTCCTCCATTTCACCATTTTCTGTCAGGAATGCTTTGATGGTGTATTCCTCCATGGCAGGGCGTTGGACTCAGTGGCCCCCATGGTCTCTTCCAACTTTACCCTTCTATAATTCTAAGAGTCTATGATTTTGCTTAGAGAAGGGGATGGTTCCTTTTTTAATAAGGTACAGTGCAGTATAGCAAATTTCCTCTAAACAAACCTTGTGACAGAAAACCCCATGACAGATTCACCTTGGGGCCGCCATAAATTGCAAACAACTTAAATGCACACAACAACAACAAAAAGCATACTGTGCAACTTTTCAAAAAGTTAAGAATTTGCTTTGTTCATCTGTTTTTCCTTAGCCATTTACCCATAATCACTGCTTTGATTATAGGCCCTTTGTGGGTAATGATATGATTTAATGAAACCATAGCAAGACTCTCTCAATCTACATCACTAATTAAGGTAGGTGCATAGATAGATAGATAGATAGATAGATAGATATGAACACATGCATACATAAACCAACTGGAGAAAGTGGTAGCAGAATTACCAAAGCAATTTGTAATTCTAACAGACGTAGTAATTAGATGTAGTTATTTCCAGGGTGAAAAAAGAAAAGGGAAATTCATCTCACCTGGCAGGGAAATCTGTCATGAAAAGCTCTGGAACCAACTCCTGCAAAGGCACAGGTATATCTGGGTGGCAACTACAAACAATACTGTCTGATTCGATAGCAGTCAGAACACAATTTTCCATGTTGAAGTATTGCACGTCTTCTATTTTCTGGCTGCCTTTTCCTCCCTCTGTTTTAGGGATTGAACAGACTGGGCAAGGGACATACTGCTCCATCAGCAGGCTCCCGTCACTCTCAGTGGCTGTGAGGGCTGAGGGAGGATTGAGAACCATAAAACAGATTTCAGACTTGAGTCATCATGGTAAAAACAGGGTTCCCCAAATAAGAAAAGCGGGCTCTTGGACCAGTTGTTTGGCTCCAGAATAAATTCAAAGACTAAACCAGAAAAAGAGGGGTGCATTTCTCTGCAAGACGACATTCACTGAGCTTTGCTCTGTGCTGCCCACATTGAGAACTGCACATAGAGCCGTTTGGTGAGCGTTACTTGGCATTACATACCAATCTCTGCCTGGAACCTGGTGAGGCCCGGTATTAGAGATGTGCTGCTTGAGTTTTGCAACAAAATCAGGATGTAATGAACAAGATAGGTTTGCCTTTGGGTGATAGGTTTACCTTGGGGTCACTGTAAGTCGGAAACGACCTGAAGGCACACAACAACAATGAGCCAGACTTAGGCCATTTCTGCACTACATTATAGTGCTATTATTCCACTTTCAACATCTTGTAGAATTCTGGGGTTTGTAGTTTACGGAGGCCAAGGAGCTCTCGGGTGAGAATTCTAAAGGCCCCTCCCTAAACTGCAAATCCCAGGATTCCATAGGATGTTGAAAGTGGAATAACAGCACTGTAACAGTGTAGGGTAGAAATGGCCCTATAAACTCATAAATATTGCAATTCACATTTACAGTCCTCTTCTCATTGCAATGACCACAAATGCCCTCCAAGCCTCTGTTTAGAAGCCAGGCAGCTACTCCAACTGAAGGAGTTTCAACTTGCTGCAGAACAGAGCACCGAACAATGATGTGTCCAGCCCCCTCTCACCAATGTGGCATGGTGCAACACACAGTCAAGACAGGATGCTGCAAGAGCTCCCTCAGTTCATGCTGCCGCTCATCTGATAAAGGTGGGGTTTTTTTTGGGAGGGGGGCACTGAATCCGGAGATCTAGTTATGATAATTGAGCTTTGTCATTGGAGCTACATCTCCCATATATGACCTTAGCCAACATTTTAAAATGATTTGTTACTCCCCTTATCAAAGCATCTTTTTTAGCAATTAGAAGACTATTTTGTAATTTATCTGTCTGATTAAATAATAATGCATGGTTCTTAATATTAACCATGAAAGCTTCTTCGAGATCCACTGAGGAAGGAGCTCTTTGATAAAAGTTATCAGGAGAAAATGATAATTTCAATAATACTTTTAAAAGCCAAATGTTTATTACTCTATTATAAAGTAAATTATAACACTGCAACATTACAACAATTTAAATGGAGCCACTGGCACTTAAGGAACCATACACGGTGACACTAAATCTGCATTTCTGTATTGGAATCCTCAACCCCACCAAAACCACGTAAACCCACACGCACACCATTCAGGAATCTTGTTTTGAAATTGCCAGGACTCGCAAAAGCAGTTTGTGAGACACTGTGTGAAAATGTACAGAAAGGACAAAAGTCCAAAATGCCACTTGGAAAGCCAATGTTCTCAGAGACAGCTCAAGCAGTTCTTTACATCATTACTGTACGCAGAAACTAATGACAATTATTCTTACCTGGAAACCACTGATCTATCAGAGAATTGACATGATCGGTGATGAAAGCCATTGCTGAAAAATCCCTCATTTCTGACTGGCAGATAATTTTAATACCACCACTTTTTTTTTCTTCCAGTTCACATCAGAAGATTCTACACTGCAAGAAGAGAAGCCCAAAGACGCACCTTGAGAAATCAGTGAAGCGCTGTTTTTAACCAGTTTTCTGCTGTGCTTTCGCTGTCTGGAGTTCTACCACCTCTACCATTTAGTCTTCTGTGAGCTGATACACATGCAATGCTAAACCATGGTGTAATGCTTTATCAATGAGACTGAGCACAGCCACAGGGTTCATCTCCTCTATCATCCTTCCACACTGCCAGGAGAATGACTGCATCAGACTTTTGTTTCACTTTCCCCAAATGCTGGCTTGCTAGTATGATCCAGAGATCATGATTTTAAAAAAACCTGGTCAGATACCTTTAAAGGTTACATTCAAATCATGGATTAGTTAACTAGAATTACTTTTAAATTGCAGTCTCTGGTTCATGAAAAATAACAACTCAGCTTTTCAGGAAAGTCAAATTCCAGTGAAGTCTTTCGCACAAGTGTACGCTCAGAATCAGTTTCATATAGTGCTAGAACATGGTTGCATGTGTAACCCTGCCTGATGGGTCTCACATACCCTCAGACCTGTCAGATTCCTTTTCCCTCACAGTACCATTTCCTAGATATTGCTCATATGAATAGAACATTAGGGTTTATTTCAGACATGTAAGATGCATTTGTATACTGGTCAACATTTCACAGATGAAAACCAGGGCACCTGAGCCAAGCAACATCAAAGTGTGGTCAGGATAGAAAAAAGGATTAATAAGAAGAACACACAAGGTAAGAGGTGATTCAGAAGTTTGCTTTTGCTTAAGTCTACAGGGAAAGGCAGAATTTTGCTCTTCCTGTCTTCTTCCCACTGCTGAGTTAATTGACTGCAAACTACTTTTGCACTTTGAACTTGGTCAGCAGCAACTGAAATAAGCTGAAGTTGAAGAGGAAAAGTGAGAGGAGAGAGAAACTGGGACATTTCATAAGCAGTTGAAATACTGAGATGACAGAGAATTATCCCTGCCACATTGGGACAGCTGAATTATATTCATTTGTAAAGAAGAAAAGGTATGTAATTCAGTAGCAAAACAGAAATTCCAAAGAAAAACATTAACAGTCCTATCCAACTCCAGGCTGATCCCCAAGTATGATTTATGAAGGTGCCCTTCATGGTTTTATATCTCAGAAGACTGCAGGGTGGTTGCATCTGCTCTACTGCAGGCCAGTAGCTGTTGTGAAGGAATTTTGGGACAATCTAGAAGTCACCACAGATGAAAACAGCATTGTACAACTGAGCATCAGGCTGACTTCAGAAACGCAGGATGTACTTTGCCTTTAGTATTTAAAACTAAAACAGTGGTCAAAGTGCTGAACCAGGACCTGGGAGATCCAAATGCAAATCCCTACCTGGCCATGGAGGTCAACATTTGCCCTTTCAACTTGCAGCCCTTTGAAAGAAGTGTTGGCTTCCCACCTTCTCCCAAACAATGAAATAAAAGAAAACCGGCCACAGTGGACCAGCCAAAATTAACTTTTTAAATGACTGGTTCCCAGTGTTGCATATAACGAAATTGGACATTGAAAAGTTCCATTTCACTTTGGTTTTGATACAGTATGTCCTAGGCTTACTTCCCAAGGATCAACCTTTACCTCAAGTAACCACCATCAAAGGTGACAAACAGCCCCTCTTGCCAATAAATGGTGTGGTTCCTTTTAACCCGGAAAGTACTGCATCTGTTTCGCTGTGTGCCTGTGAAGCTGTAGATGGCAGCTCTTTTATTCCTACTCTTGGTGTTCTTCTTGTTTTCAAAGAACTAGAACAGGAAGAAAAATGGGGACATTATAAGGACATAAGTCAGAACAGCCTGCCTCATCCAACATTCTTTTCAGGTGGTAACCAACAAGATCCCCACGGGAAACAGGCATGCAGGACATGAGTGCTACAGCACCCTACTCTTTCTGCCGCTTACAAACTCATATTCAAAGGCATACATTGACCACCCCTACACTCCATGAATGTGTCTTGTCTCCTTTCAAAGCCATTCAGATCGTTGGCCATCATGATGTATTACGCAAGTACTTTCTTCTGTATGTCCTGAACCTCCCACCAATCAGCGTCAATGGATGACCCTTAATTCTAGTATTCTGAGAAAGGGAGAAAAAAATTCTCCATTTTTTCTACACCACGCAGTGTCGTGCACCTCTTCCATGTCCTCATGCCACCTTTTTCCTCCTGCGTTAAGGGAACTGTTTCATTTTCATGAATAAGCAGTGTGCGTACAGGGGTACGGGGTAGCAGACTACACCAAGTTTCATCCTCAGAGAGGGTGACATCAACCCTAGTGAATAAGGAAATTATTTCATCTCCTTGAATATTTTTGTTGTCATTTTCTTCTTTAGTTACACAACAGGATTTCTCAGGGAGATGTTCCATCTCTGGATATTTTGGTTGTTATTTCCTGCACTTTTTTCAGTTACACAGAAGGATTTCTGAGGTGCACGCTAATACTCCAAAGATGCATGCAGATTTGTATAATGGCATTATGAGATTGATGCCTTTATTTTCAATTCTCTCCCTTTGAACATCTAGGTGGAATTTGCTTTCCTCCCAGGAACTGCAAACTGTATCAATGTTCCCATTAAACTATCCGCTACAACTGCAAGACCTCTTCCTGGTCAGTCACTGTTAGCTCAGCTCCATCAGCATATATGTGATGTTATCATTTCTTGTTTCATATTCCCATGCATTTTATATATGTACTTGTATATACAGAATTGTATCTGCCATAGTTCGTGTTCACTCCTTCAGTTTTGGTGCTATTTGCTATCCCTTTTTCGTTTACCTCCCTTAAATAATTAGGTGCCAAACTGCTCACTCCTGACTCCAAATCTTTTTGAACAAGGGAGGGTCCATCCTTAAAGACAGCCTAAAAATAATTTTAAGCAAATAAAAACAAAAAAACAAAAAAGACAAAATTCACTTCTCCAATATCAGATCTTGGGAAACCTCCCTATTTACATCCCTCCATTCTGAAAGCTTTTCATTTATCCCGACATCCTGCTCCCACTCTCATTGATGCACATCCGTCTAATGCATCAGTTTCATGGATCTTCTCAGTGTCCTGCCCCTTCTTACCCCTAATTATTAAACAGGACCAATGAACTGTCTGAATTAAGTGGTGGAACACAAGCTTAGTATGCAAAGGGTCCCAAGTTCAATCCACTGAAATGTCAGGTAGGTCTGGTAAAGACAGTTATCCAAAAGGCTGAAGAGCTGCTGCTGGTTAGTGCAAACAGGAATGATTTAAGATGGACTACTGCTGTTTCTTGGGTTCCCCTTACAGCACACACAGCTGGAGACAGAAGATGGCCAGACCTTCAGTTTGAGCATGACACTGGCTGAGATCATCCAACTGTAGAGACAGAGTCTCTCTTGATGTCAAAGCACTGTCTGGTCCAACCACACAGTCTTGGTCAGAGAAGGGCAACTGTTATCCCTGCCCTCAGTGGTGGTGGTGGTAGGGGACTTCCTGTGCATTTAGGCAAGTCTCAGGAAAGTCTCATGGGCCCTATGAGGCCTGAAAGACAATTTTTGAGACCTCAGGGCTTCCTAGCTCAAAGGAACCAAAACCTTTAGCATAATTTCAGTTGCTAGTTCCAACTAGATTTGTTGTTGTTGTGTGCCTTCAAGATGTTTTCCAGTTGTGGTGATCCTAAGGCAACCCCAAAACGGCATTTTCTTGGTAAGATTTCTTCAGACAGGTATTTATTGTTACCTTTCTCTGAGGCTGAGAAAATGTCATTTTTCCCAAGGTCACCCAGTGGATCTCCATGGACATTTGGAGACTCAAACCCTGGTTTCTCAGAGTCCTAGTTCAACACCCAAATCATCACACCATGCTGGCTCTCAACTATAGCAGATCCACTGAATTGACTGTTTTGAATGGTAAGTGAACATTTCTGTAAATGCTATTAGCATCTATGTCAGTTGGGACCAGCAAGTGGACTTAAAGAGTATTGGGTGTAATTCACATCCCACTGAACACCAAGATAGCCATTTAGTTTAATGGAGCTGGACTGTAATTTTCAGGAATACAAGTCAAAAATGCTGCTGAGACACAACTTTTGTGTGTGTGTGTGTGCGTGCGCGAAAAATGTATACTCATCAAGAGCTTCTGTGGAACTCCAGCATTATTCCTGTCATCAGTGCTACCACTCGCTGAACACTTTGAAGTGATGACAGGATAATAATAAGATCAGATTTGGTGAGTAATTACACAGATTGCTAAGGAAGTTAATACCAATATAAGCAGTGTGAGGAATTAACCAGTGCCAAATTTATTTCCCTTGAAGTCTCCAGCAAAACATGTGTATTGGCCACAAGCACGTTTGACTCACTTCTGTCTGAGGATAAACTCCAATTCAGCCCAGTCAATGCCAACATTTTTCAGCTACAAAAAATGTCCACTGCATCATGAAGCAAAAGGATGTCATGGTACAGATATATCCCATAAACTTCAAGAATTCCTGAGGAGGTTGCATCTGGTGGAATCACCACCAGTGTAGCTAGGTCTCCTCATATGAAAGCAGTGTTACCCTGCTTTTTTCCACAGGAGGAGACATCAATCATTCATATAAATTGGAACCATGCAAGGATGATGGTTGAGGTGGTAGTAAATCTGTCCTCTGGCCCTTGCAGTATCAGCTTCTTGGGGTTTGCATGTCTGCAGTAGTCTTCTTAATTGCATCTAACCCACACAACTTAGCAGAGCCATTGACAGCTCAGTCCAAAACTATCTGTAAACCTTCACCAGGGCTTCTTTTTTATTAGTTCTATCAGATCAGCAGTAGGCAACCTGGATGACACAACACCCATCAGCCTCAGCCAGCATAGCCAATGTATAGGATCTATGAGTTCTGATTTACCAAATGTCTGAATAGTACCTAATCAAAGCTAGAAAATGACAGAAACTGGGTAACTGGTACATTCTACTACTTCTTATTAGGGTCATGCAGAACAAATGCAAAGTATCAAAGCACCATGAATGCAAGTACCACCATTTTAATTAACAAAGGTGCTCAATGACCTTTGCATTCTAACTCCCAAACCTACCAAGTGCCTTTCTGCATTTGGCTGCCCAACCAAGGCTGTCCTGACTGCCTCTTCTCCTTTACAGCTGACCAAACACTCAAGACACTCATTCTTTGTGCTGTGAATGTGTGAGTCTTAACATCATACTATGACTCTGACCTGTCCTCATAACAAGGTGCTTCTTGTGCATACATGAGGCTAAGAGATGGTAAATTTTCCAAGACTGAGACTATGTTGAACATTTGAACCCAAGCCCCTTCAGTTCGCTCGCCAGTTTGCAAAACTTTTGATTTTCATTGACCGCTAAGATTTTTATTGGTAATGGCTATGCCAGCTAAGGTTGATGTGTGCTGGAAGCTGAACATCTGGAGGCCCACATATTCTCCATCTGTGCTATACTCTGTTAGACAATAATGTTCACTCTCTGCTCAAGATGGGGAAATGCCTCTCATCAGAAACAATAAGATTTTTCTCAAGTGTTTATATCTCCTCACCTGGAGGTCCATCTCTGAAAGACTGATAAGCATCCGGGCTATAAATCTTTGCCAAAAGCCAACGGGGACGAAACTCATCTTGAATACCCTTTGGATGGTGTTTGTTGTCTGATGGCATAAGCCATGAACGTCAAGGGCTGGTTTGGCAGGAAGTAGGTGGGGCAGAAGGTAACTGAAACCAAATGTCATTATCAAGTCACAAAGTGTACTTTTCAAAGCAACAAATGCTCTGTCAGCTGGACAGAACATCGTTGGTTTTATACTCAATCACATAGCAACCCCCCATACCACCCCAGAAAGATGGGAGCTTTCTAGACTGCTGCATTAACAAAAATAATAATAAAAAAGAAAAAGGAAAAAAAATGATGTCACAAAAGGAGATAGGCAAAGAACAGACACAGCTTAGAGGCTCATCTGCTGGAAAGGATTTTGAGCATAAACGTGGAGTACTTGTGCTGTTCATGAAAAATAGACTCCTGTTTTTCTTTTTTTTTAAAAAAAAATTACAATCAGATGCTAACAGATTTCTTGATTTCCCTTAAGCACAGAAATGTCTCAAGGATACCTTCCAGGCAAACATATGCTGGTGATAAACTTCTAATGACCAAACAGCTACTGCAGGAACCTCGGCAGATTTCTGCCAAAGGCCTATTATGTGTACAGTTTTTCAATTGCTGCTGAATTTCCACTCCACATGGGACACTGGCACAAAAAGAGCAAGCTACTATCCTCAAAATACCTCTCAGACTTTGGATTCTCAGAGCATTATCTTTAATATCTATCTATCTATCTATCTATCTATCTATCTATCTATCTATCTATCTATCTACCTACCATCCATCCATCCACATACATACAGGAAGCCCCCACTTTTTAATGCCCCCACTGTTTAACATCCTACTATCTGATGATGTCCTCTTTCAGTGCTTCCAAATGTCATTAATTCAAAGGGGATTCTGCTCTTTCATCAGTTCTTTTTGCTTACAGAGGCTTTCTTGGGATCGCTCATACACACATGCTGCTTGCAAAGTGAACTGGGGCGGAAGGTGCCAAACTAACTGAAAGGCTTTGCAAGCAGCATGCGGAAATTTGGCCTAAAGTGATTTTCCATAAATCCTTCATGCTCCCTACAGTACAGAACATGGCTCCCACTTTTCAATTAATTCTGTTTTCTGCTGGAGACCCCAGGAGAATCTCAAGGGGGGGGGCAAGGAAGTCACACCCACTGCACCCCCTATGCTCCTAACATCACAACAAGGTGGGATGAGGCATCCCCACCCAAAATGATTTCTAAACCATATTGCACTGGTGGGCAATGTGTGGCCCCCAAGGCTAGTTTCATAGCATTCAGGGCCCACCAGGAACAATCTTTGTCCCAATATGTCCTTTTTTACAAACTGAAAATGATTTCCTACTTTGAAAAAGGTCTCTCTTTGGCTTAAAAGGGCCCTAGGAGAGTATAAAAACATGGCAACATGGCCCCACAGCTCCTAGAGGGCATTGGGGGACATCTGGGGGCAAAAATACTTGTTTTTTTTTTTTTAGTGGTATGTATCTGTGGTCCCCCAAGGTTTCCTATGGGGCCAATGCTGCCCCCTAATCTCCCACAGTTGTTCACTCCTGCCATAGTAGGATAGGGGGCTATTAACACATAATTTCCAGTGGGAAAAGAACTGATTAACAAACAACCCAACAGCGACAGCACACAGTACTGCACCAGAAGAGCCATTGCACTGTGTGCTAAGCTCCCAGCAAAAATGGGACTAACATCGGGCAACTGTGGTATAATAGTGCAATTTGATAAGCTCCTTCAGTGCGAGACTTCACTCACTGGCTGAACTCAAAAGGCAGAGGCAAGTTCGTTTCTTGCAAAACAACTGATCAGAAAAGTCACTCCACATTTTGTCTGATTAACTGTGGTTCTAAAAGAGAGAAATCTCGCTCTCTTTTTAAGAAATGAAAGCTTGGAATCTGGGTGAAATAATGGCCCCAACAGGTATCAGACAGAATGCTTAGAATCCAGATAAAAGCCAGCCATACTTGGGGTACCGGAACCCAATGTGCAACTAACCAGAATTTGGGGGTGGGACGATAGCAAGGAAGATGTCAAGCTGAGGCACGCAATTGCTGGATCTAGAGGGAGTGGATGTGGACACAAAAAAAAGCCCATTTCTAACATATGCAAATACTCTTTGAAGTTTGCTGCATCTCTGCAAATAACTAAAGCTGAAATAAACATCTGGACAAAAGGAATGACCTCTCCCTACTCCCATGCACACTCTGTTTCCAGCTGCCTGGATTAGCTACACTTCTGGTGACAATTACCAGTGTACCTGTTGTTGGCTACCGGGAGTGCAATTTCAAACTTGGCAAGGAATTGGAAATACTGTTCTTCTGTCTGTTGGGTGAATCCTGTCCCAACCAATAGCATCCGTAGATCCTCAGCTTTGATTACACCATTCTTAGCAACTGATTTTGAGCTTTTGATGTTGAAGATTCTTTGCAGGCATTCCGACAACCAAACTGGGTCAAGGAAATAGAGGTTTCTCAGTCCATGGCTTGTATCTGGGAAATGCAGGAGCGTTCCTGTTTCTATCAGGAAATTGATGGCTACAGTAAAAGGAAGACATTGAGGGTCAGGTCAGGAGTACAACAGTCCATTGTGAGACTAATAACAACAGTAATAGCAACAACAACCACAGTGGCAGTAATGTGTTAGTGTTATGAAGGACTGCTATACTGGTGATACATCTTGAAATTCCCCAGCAAAAATGGGGACCAGCAGCAGAACTTTTCCTGTCCGCTCTTTCACTCTGAACATACCTATCTGGAAAGTGGGCAGCAGGCATGCAGGTGAAGAGAAAGAGAAGTCTGTAAAAGGAATCAGAGGAAAACATGCTGCGGTGGCTGAGATGCTTCTCCATTGCAAAATGCGGAGAGTAAACAGTCTATCATCCATCTTTACTTTGCAGCTTGGAACTACAATATATCTATCTCTTATAGTTGTTGAACTCAAAATGAAGCATGCACCAAGGAATCCTTATGACAATCCTTTGAAGAAATCTGGCTCTGACTCAGTCAGTTTGTGGCTAGGCTTATATCTGAAGCAAGAACCTTCTGCATCATAGTTCATGCCTCCTTTGAAGGGCTGTACGCTCCTGTACTAACCTGCCTGCATTTTCAAAGCTGCTGGGGAGGCCCTTCTCTCTTTTTCACCATCCTCACAGGTACATTTGGTGGAAATATGGAGGAGGGCCCTCTCCAAATAAGCATACAAGACACGCATGCATACGCACACATGTACATATTCAGACATACTATATGCCAGGGTGGATGACTGCAGAGGAGGTGGGGGTTATTCCCTCTTATGTCTGCCTGCTGGAGGTCCACTGGAGCATTTTAGCATAATATCACGTCTGTCATTTTGGCTGATTTTTACTTTTTCAAGGTTCTTTTGGGATGGGGGGCTTTCAGGATGGGGGAAAGCATCCCACCACAGGCAGTTTGTGGGCAGTTTGGAGGGGTCATCTTTCTGGTTGGGGGATGAAAAAAATGTCTGAAAATCAGTCCCATTCAAAAAAGAAAGTTATGGGGTTTTGGAGGGCTTCAGGCGCCACATTTTGGGGTCTTAAGGAATGCCTGTGCCCCCAAACCACATTTTGCCCACCCCTGCTGCATGCTAAGAGTGTGAAACTTCTTTCATCCTAAGAGCTGAAATTAATTCAGAGCTGTCCTCAGGGATTACGTTCCAGTAATGAGTGCAGGCAAAGGTTCAAGAGTGGGAATAAAACACCAGCATATTTTAATGTTAAGTTCTCACTGCCAGTGACCAAACCTTAGGACTGCCATTTCAACATTTTGTGAGGTGGGGCTGAACAAATGCTGGGGAACCACCCGCCATGCTATTATGGGAAAGGATGGGTGGCAATGTGTGGATACTAATTTGTGGAGCGCTAGACTGAGATCCCAGGAAGGCTGGATTCAGCCCAAGGATTTCCCATCTCTGCTGTATTTATTGGTTTTCAATGAGCTATTACATGCAGACATACCAGATTGTAAATCCTCATAGTCCTTGATGTCATTGCCTGGAGTTTTCTCTATGATTTGCTCTATTTCCTTGTCTGTTAGGTATTGAACATTGTCACTTTGGCTTCTCCTCTGCTGTTCACCTATGATGGACATTTGAAGGCTCAAGTAACTTCTTGGTATCTGTTAAGTAATACTGAAAATCAATGATCATCAAAACAGTTGCTGTGTTTCAAGGGACGTTAACATTAATCACTGGTTATTGCAGATGAAGACAAATAATTTCCATAGTTTCCCCTCAACTGAGGAGAAAACAAATTATTTCTATAGAGTTTCCACCCAATATTTGCACATCACACAATGTTTTGGGAAATTATTCTGCAGAGAAATACACTGGGTTTTTTGTATGGGAATTGTGGAGTTCTGTGTTTAAAAACAGTTTCTGGGCAGCCACATACATTTCTGTGTGTGTGCAAGATTGCTGTTTTTGATGTAAAAACCAGCTACTTTGCCCAACAAAAGTTTTGCTCAGAAAAACAACATTCTTGAACAACAAAACCATAGGCCTATATTTTGTGTGAGACTGCTCTTTTCTGCGCAAGTTTTCTTTCTTTCTTTCTTTCTTTCTTTCTTTCTTTCTTTCTTTCTTTCTTTCTTTCTTTCTCTCTCTCTCTCTCTCTCTCTTTCTTTCTTTCTTTCTGATGCAAAAACTTTGTGGTGGAAGACTGATGCTTTTGCAGTCCCACTCCTCCTTAGATAATGTTTAAAGTGTGAAAGGAATGCCTAACTGGGGCTGCACGGATATTACCACACCCTTTCTGACAGTTCCAATTTAACAGAGACAGTCCTAATTAATCCTCTGTCATCCCACTCTTTCAGCTGCCTTTAAAACTCTCCATTTTCTCCATCATCCTCTGATTTTCCCCCTTTATCCTCAGCTTACCTCACTGCTGCAAATTGAGTTCATACTGCAGAAGTAGTTTGCACTCAATTAATTCAGAAGAGGTTGCAAAATCTTGCCCTCCCCTGTAGACTCAGGGAAAAGCAAAGTGATGTATCCTCTCTAAGCCTGCACGTTCTTTTTCATTAACAACTTTTGCCGTCATGACCACACTCTGATGTTGTGTGGCCACATAGAACCTTGGTTTTACCTATGAAACGTTGAATGGTACACATTATGAATGCTAACTTGAGCAACTCCCAGCAACCTCTGGTGTTCGCACAGATTAGCCAGTAAGACTGCTACTTCTGAAAAGGGCACATGTGTTTTCTAAAAGCTACAGAGTTTACCATCCAACTTAAAAAGCCTTCCCCTACACAGAAGTATACGCACCAATCTCCCAACAAGCTTTTGTGAGCCAATAGAACTCCCAACGTCCTTCATGTTCACAGTGATGTGATAGATTAGATGTCGCAGTCCCTCCAGACCTTCTAGTGTCTTGCATGAGATTTCACTGCAATGGAAAACAACAAAGTGATTTTAATATGACATAGTGGTGTAAACAGCTTCTTAGGGTCACCATCTAAAAGCTATTGGGGGTTAGGGGTCTGCACTGGCTTTCTAGGGAACCTTGCAAACAACCCCAAACACCAGGTGATGATGTGTGGGCGACAATTTGTGGTGGGTTTTCATGACTGAGCAGGGATTCAAATCCTAGTCTTCAAGAGTTCTAGTCCAACAAATTAAACCAACCTCATCGACTCTCAATGTTCTCAGCATGTCTCGAAATGGAGAAAAGGCAATCCTTCTCATCTGCTCCGATCACTTCCTCTTCCTCTGCTTCATTACTCTTGGCTCCCCTTTTAACCTCCACATGTTTTAACCATTTTAATAAATCATTCAAGTGAACCAGTGCAAACCAACTGACTGGCATCACTAACTAAAACCTTTAGTGGATTCACTGTTGCACTCACATACAAGCCACCAACTACATCTGGGCAGGCATTTTTGGTGCATGAATTTTACATTAAGTTTAAACCATACTCTCTTTATTTTTAATGAGAACCACTACATCAGAACTTGTGTGGTGGTTTGAGTGTTGCCCTACAACACTGGTGACCAGAATCCCCACTCAACTATGGAAAACCACTGCATGATTTGGGGCAAGTCACACAGCCCCAGAGGAAATCAATGGCAAACTACCTCTGAACAAGCCTTGTCAAGAAAACCTCATGATAGGTTTGCTTTAGAGTCACCATAAGTTGGAAACAACTTGAAGACACACAACAACACCTGCTATTATTATTCTATAATTGTATTTCATTGTCTTGTATTTAATGCCTGCTTTTATTTGTTGTTAGCCCCCTGAGTAGTGTGTGAAGACTGGGGGGGTAATATATAAGCATAAATACATACTTCTTCCTTGGTTGATGGTGTTATTTATTTTTTTAAAAAAATCTAAGAGAATTTTGTTCATGTAGACATTTGTTAGATTTTAGAATGACTGCCTGTCTGCATTTCCTCTTCCCTATTATCGAACGAGTTTCATTACATTCACTGTTGCACTTTGAATGTGGTGCATTTGTAAAACTAATAGGCTGGGGGTGAGCTTTGCCTTGTGGCGGTTGGCACAATCGGTCCTCTGAAGTGCTATTTTGTAAGGAACCACAAGGCTCAGGCCTTCAATATCAGATCAGTAAAAGCCTCTTTTCAAAAACCTCCTTTGCAGCTTGGGAACTGCTTTCCCTCTATCACACTCTTCTCCTGGTCTTTGCTTCTTGCTACACAGAGGCAATGCAATCTTCTTTGTGCTTTGCCACAAAGCCCCACTTTTACTCACTCCCTGCATATTCTCCAGAGTGGAAAGGAGGGAAATTAATAGCAATTTCTGCAGAAAGGGTATCCTCTGTTTCAAAACTCCAGTCACCACTGATGGTGGGTGAGGGGAGGAGACCCTCAGGCATCTTCAGGAGATAACAGTGCTTTTGTTTCTGGCTTTCCTCCCAACACACAGTGTGCTCCAAAGAGCACACTGCCTATCCCAGTCTTACGTTCAGAGACGGAGTGATTCAGTCAGTTCTAGGTGAAAGCTCATGAATGAAAGAAATTGTTTTAGGGGGACAGGAGTCAACTGGGAGAGATGCTTACACTGGCCTACAGCTGAGAGGAAGTAAATGGGAAGATGTGGGTGAGCGAATCGGATGAGAATGGGCTGCCAGGACTTGAGTAGAGAAGGTTATAAAAGAAGCTTCAGTAGAGTTTGGAGGACAACAGTTTGCAGCTGAGGCCATTTCTGCACCAGACTGTTATAGTGCTATTATTCCACTTTCAACATCCTATGGAATCCTGGGGTTTGCAATTTCGGGAGGGGCCGCCTGCAAACTCCAGGATTCCATAGGATGTTGAAAGTGGAATAATAGCGCTGTAGCAGTCTGGTGCAGAAATGGCCTGAGTTTTACTCAGAGATGGGAAGATGAATGCCTTGCTTTATGAGGATAGGAAGGCTAGAGAAGTAGCATGCAATAGACAGAGAAGTTTAAGACAGAGAGAACAACACCCAAGATCAATTTTAAAAAACCAGTTATAAAAGCAAAGAAAGGAAAATAGTATGATCAATAGATACTCTGAGGAGGCTGTACAGTTCATCCTCTTCTGGCATTACCCCTGCATGCACAAATGCGAGGTCACACAAAGCATCATATTCAATTGTAATAAACCTGCCTGCACTGCTGCGGGCATGCACCCATTGCATGCACTGACTACAATGGGACATGGTGCTTGTGGACTCCTCCGCTATCTTTTATTGCTGCCATACTAGCACTTGCGGCTCTGCTTATTCCTGTTACGTATTCCCTGTTTCCAGAGGCATGGAAGTAATATTTATGCTGAACACTTCAATCTTAGATATTGGAAATTTTAATGTTTTGGATTACAGTTCCAAGAATCCACCACAGCGTGGGCACTGTAATTCTGGAAACTGTAGTCCAAAAAAGTAAGGTTTCCAAATTCTGTGAACAATGCTCCACATGGCTGGGTCATCACAATAACTTCACTGGGCTTCAATACAAACTTTGATTTTAAATAACAACCACAGAAGAGTGTATTGTGCATACAATGGGGGTGGCATATAGTTAGTGGGAAGCAACACCTTACTTACTGTAAGTGTTTCATTGTGATATCTGGGAAGCCAGTTGCTCTCGAGCCAGAAGGAGATCGACAAATAGCCAGGACATACGCTCTCAGGGTGGCGATCCTTTCAACACGGAATTTAGTGTCAATCAAATCAAGGTGAGTTCCCACCACCAACACCACCGAATTTGGTGCTTTGGCCTGAAAAGGGAAAATCTGTAGTGTCATTGTTATTTCCTGAATCCAAGTATGTTTCTTCATTTTCTCTCTGAGTGAGCCTTTACAAAATGTAGAATTCAAACAACAGGGTATAATCTTCTACTGGGCTTCAGTTCTCATAACATAATGAAATCATTTAATGGTTTTTAGCCAGAATATTTTAAGGGATCATGTTTATCCTGAGAATCAGAATGGTTGTACTATATTGTGTTGCATTTTAATATTCTGTATGCAAATAGCCTTTGGTCTACGCATTAATAAACTGATTGATTGATTGATTGACTGATAGTGGTTTGAGCACTGGATTATGAATCTATAGACCAGGGTTTGTGGAAACCACTGACTGACCCTAGGCAAGTCACATTCTCTCAGCCTCAGAAGAAGGCAAAGGTAAACCCCTTCTGAACAAATCTTGCCAAGAAAGATCAATAGTAGGTTCACCTGAGGGTTGCTGTAAGTCAGAAACGACATGAAGGCACACAACACAATCTTTATCCAACAGATCATTGGAGGAATACAGGAATCATGTTTATAAAAAATACACTCCTTCCCTAATCTTTCTTTTCTTTGCATTAAATGACCTGGACAGGGTGAATTAGCCCAGCAAAATACCCACACCCCACCCTTTACCTCCATGGCTCAGCTGGGAGAATCCCTGGACATACTAAGAACTTTCAGGACAAACACTAGGAAAAAGCCTCAAGCTCTGGAATAAACAAACTCTTTCAGTGAGTATGTGACTTGCCCACTTCGAGCTTATGACTGATCAGCACCCCATCATCCTTAGTAAGGCAGACCTGTTTCACTACACTAAGTTCCATGGTGCTCAGCAGGCCTTTGCTGAATTAATTGGATAGCTTAATTACTCCAAAACAATCTCATTTACCAAAAAAGTCCTCTGCGTAAACAGGCAGAAATTTAAAAGAAAATTGTTATCATTACATGGGTTTATTAAAAAGAACTTGCAGATCCCATGTGCCATATCAGAAGAGACATTTCTTATTGTGTTGACTGAGAAAGAATGGACTCTTTGGTACCAGTAATTGATTGGATGTGGACAAACAACCAGATACTGAATCCATGTGAGACATCCAGTGCAAAGGTGGATTCAGACCAATTTTAATGGATTCCACTTTCTTTGAAAAATCAGCTTCACATTTCAGAAGCATTTTGGAAGTGGCCAAGTGGTTAGGTTGATGTGTCTCTTAAGATCAATTTCATCTGGAATCCCATAATGTGCTCTGTTAGAGAACACTGCTACTGTAGGCTATTGACTAGGCCAGCTGCAACTCCAAGGCCATTTCCACACTAGCCTGTTATAGTGCAATGATTCCACTTTCACATCCTCTGGAATCCTGGGGTTTGCAGTTTCGGGAGGGGCCAGGTGGCCCCTCCTGAAACTGCAAACCCCAGGATTCCAGAGGATGTTGAAAGTGGAACCATCGCGCTATAACAGATTAGTGCGGAAATGGCCCTGGTATGCAACACCTAGGCTACAACAGTTAAAAGTGAAGAATTGTTTAGCTTAGCCTTATTAAAGAAATTCTAAAACTAGTCTGTTATAGTCCTTTGGTATACTGGATTCTTCAAACTGTAACTTTCAAATACTGTGAAAACCAGGTGAAACTTCCCTCTTACCTCAATATTCAGTAACCAAAACTGAAGATTTGCAACAGCTTCTTCCCCCAGTGCCAAGTTCCAGACGACAACATATAATGCTTTATCTGTGAAGAAACACTGATTGACTGTTGACATGCTGGCTGGACCCCCAATATCCCAGACGTTAAACTCGACTGAATCAATCTAATTGGACAAAGAGAAACATTGAGGGAGAGAGACAACACCCACTGCAGTTAAAGTAAATCACGCAGAGATAATGGTCAATGCATAATGAACTCGCGCCCTGCATGTCTTCATAATGTGCAACACTAGGGCATCAATGGGTATCAATGTTCTGACTAAAGAAAGAAACGTTTGTAAAGGGCGGCTATCACTTCTGCACAGGAAATCTAAGCTAATTGCTCTCTGTTGAGTGGCCATGCCTCTGCTGCGGCTAGAAAATTAGGGTCGCTAGCACTCCTTCATTAAACTTGGATTTACCTTATCTTTTAAAGACTGCACAGTTACCTCCTCTTTTTATCTAGGGGAGGGAAACAGTGATGACAAAAATCACCATATGCTTTATAACTTAGATACCCCTAAAGGCCCAATCTAGACCCAGGTTATGTTTAGAAATAATTCCCTTTTCCATGTATTCTTGCCATCTTCTTGAGGATACGGCAACATTTAAAACAACTACACAGAGGAGTAGTTTCTTGGTATCTAGGGTGGGGCAAGTAGGACATGTGCCCCAGGCACATGGGAGAAGGAAGTGGGAGCACCTGATACCTGTAGTTCCAACTAGACTAGACCAACTGACTCAACAGGAACTTGGTTAAGTCAATCCATACATAAGTTCTATTGATTCAATGTTGTTGTCCTGGTGGCACAGTGGTTAAACGCTGGTACTGCAGCCACAAGGTTGTGAGTTTGAACCTGCCGAGCTCCAGGTTGACTCAGCCTTCTATCCTTCTGCAGGTCAGTAAAATGAGTACCCACCTTGTTGGGGGTAATTAGCTAACACATTGTAAACCGCTTAGGGAGCACTTAGCTGATAAGCGGTATAGAAATACACACACTTATCTACTCTAGGTGGGAGTAGTAACTGGGTTTAGGCTGTACAATTGTTGCCACAAGAGCTGGTAAGGGCCATTAGGGTGTTAGGACCAATTCATGAAGAACCATCTGTGAACAGAAGTCTTTTCTTATTTCCAAAAAGGCCTCTCCTGAGTCTAAACTGACCTGGGAGGATGTGGTGAAAATATTTCCCACATTACCTAGAGGGAATCTGGCACATGGAGGTGGGGGGGCAAAAAGCAGCGGCCTGCACTCTGTTCACCTCACTCTACAAGGAAATGGATAATGAGTTAAAAGGACTTTACTATCCGTAGTTAAAGAAAGTGAAGCAGTAGTGAGTCATATTTTTCTCCTGTAACTTTTGCAACAGCCAAGAATTCAGGACAACCTTTAGAACAAGGAGCTTGACTTTGGGATCAATATAAATATATTATCATTGGTTTTTGTCATTTTTCAAAGGCACAGTTCTTTGTCTTGTCCTCCTCAAAACTCTGCCTTGCTTTGTACTGTGAAAGACAAAACTTTTGAGTCTCTTCATGTTTACCTTAGATTTGAACCCAGATGGTTTCTGAAGTTCCCACTTGGTTGTCCGGATTGTAGCATCATTGGGCATTGATGGCGAAGCTTTCCCTGTCTGTAGGATCTCAATCAGGGTGGATTTTCCCTGCCGCGGGGGTCCCACTACGATCATTTTCATCAGGTTGCATTTTTCCGCTTTGCGTAGTTGGGCTCGTAGGTAAGCTAAAATGGTTTTGGGACCTAGCAAGGAGAGGAATGGAGAAATGGTCAAGGAGGCAAACTAACGTGGTAGCAGAAAAGTATTGGGTGCTTTTAGAATTCTCTCCCTTGGAAGGTTCAGTTAGCCCCTATGAGGTTATGGATTTTATAATAAACTAGTCTATATACCCGGCATTGCCTGGGAATTTATCTTCTCATAGATGATACTTGTTAGAAAGATTTGAGATCCTGTATCTCTAATTCCCCAAACTGTTTTGTCCAGTACCTGCAACTTTTCCCCATATTCCCCAATCCAACCTGTATTCAGAGTTGCTAACATACAGAGATTGGGTTCCTGAGGGAATACACTGCCCTCCTCCTTGCTGCTAGGCCTCATCTTCATAGATAGTTGATTGAAGCCTAAGAGCAATCTGGCTGAGAATTCTAAAGGTCCCTCCCTAAACTGCAAACCACAGGACTCCACACAATCTTTTTAGGCATATGAGGTCTTCACCTGACACAGACAAACAAACTTTGACTTTTATATATTCTTTGTTAGAGAAATTAAGATAAAGTATGGTTACAACGACAACAATGGTTACATATATGATGAATTGTTGCTGTTGTTTTGTGTGTGTTCAAGTTGTTTCTACCTTAAGGTGACCCTAAGGCAAACTTTTCTGGGGCTAAGATCACCTAAGGTCACCCAGTGGGTTTCCATGGCCAAGCAGGGAACTGAACTCTCATCTCCAGAGCTGTTGTCCAACATTCAAATCATTACACCATGCTAGCACTATGTGGTGTATGGTACATATTATAAAGCAGGGATCTTTTGGGATGGAATGAGAGCATGGATTGCTGCACGTGCTTTGATCATGTTTTAAATTGCTTTAACTTTGTGTTTTTAACAGAATTGTTATTTAATGATTTTCCAAGTTTTGTACAGATTCCAGCTGTATCCATTTTTTAAAAATTAGATGTAAGCCACCTTGGGTCATGTGCAGGAAGAAAGGTGAGATATAAATTTAACAAACAAATAAGCAAACTACAGAAAGGCTGAAGCCTTTGCAAGGGTAATTTAATGAACCTTGACTTCAAAATCATGAGTACGAACAACATTTCATAATTCAAATGCACCCAGTGGTTTGTTTGCCTTGGTTTTCACAGGGAGCCCTTGGAACAATCACTGGGCTGAGGATGCAAAATATAACTCTGACAAGTGAATAAATATTGATAGTTATTTTTTTACCAGTGATATAGGCTCAAACCAACTGACTCGGACTCAAGTCAGAATTAAGTCCCTTCAGTGACTCGACTTGGACTCGACTCGGCAATAAACGATGCGCTGACTCGACTCGAGACTTGTATATTTTTAGTGACTGACTTGCTGCTCTTCGTTCAGTAACATAACTCGTTCATGCAGAAACTTTATGACTTTGAACAATGCCTCCATCTCTTTTTGCCTACTGGTCATATGACGATCTGTTTCAGCCCAAAGTGTGGATGCATTTCTCAGAGGGGAACAGCAAATGGGTTTGGAGGAGGAGTTGACGTCTGCTCAGCAGCCTGACCTTGCTGAATATTGGAGGAGCCTTCTGAAACATCTCCTAAGAGCAGAAAACAAGACTCGCTCCCAGAGCGCAGGGTGCATTTCTCAGAGGGGAACAGCAAATGTGTTAGGCAATGGGCTTGAGGAGGAAGGATCCTTCCTTCTAAAGCTTTTGAAGCTTCAGCAGTGGGGAGTAAGACGGATCCTATTCCCCACTTCTGAAGCTGCAAATGGCAAAATCACAAATGTTCGGGGGCGACTCTGCTTAAATAAACAGATGGTATAAAGTTGGCTCCCAGACTTGAGACTTGACTTGAGACTTGGAGTAAATACATCACTGTCAAACTTGAGAATGGGCTGGGCAAAGGGCCTCCAGATGTTGCTGGACTTCAACTCCCAACATTCCTTGCCACTACCTATGTTGGTGAAGGCTGACAGGAACTGCAGTCTAACAATACCCGGAGGGCTGCACCTTGTCCAGCTCTGCTGAAGAGGATGCAATCTCAGGATTATAAAAAATTAATAAACCCGCTAATGCTTCCTTCAGACCAGCCAAGCAATGGCTTAATTTCTAATTGTGGGTTTGCCTGAAGGCTCTGCGGTTCAATTGTTCAATTACGCTCAGGCACTGGAGGAAAATCTTACGCCTAGCGATGCCTCTCTTGTATCACTGCTACATTTGCGAGCTGCCTTTTGAGAGAAAAAGGGTGAACTGAATTGATCAAGGAGAGTTTAGGCCAAATGGAAAGTTTTAGGTTTACAGTTCCATTGTCAGACAACAGCAGCCTGGCCAGATTCCATCCCATTTTCCCCACCATTCAATAATAAATAAAATAAGGCTTGGTTTTGGATTCCCTCTCTGTTCAAACAGCTGACACTAATAAACCGAAAAACAGACTCACTCTCTTTTCTGATCTCAGCGGGAAGGTTGCCAATACTTAGCTCTTCAATATCCAGCTGCCAAAGATTAGCCAGTTGTCCAAGTTCGGGAGGAAGCTCATGAATGCCTGCATTGCTGTAAAAATTAAAAAAAAATAAATGAAAAAATAAACACACCCATCAGGGAGGGGCTTGACATCTGAGTTGCACAAAAATCTACTCTTAAAGAACAAAATTTGATCCAAGCCTGGAAATTTCAGCTTGGACAGAACTTTCAAGGAATTGCAGTAGAGCCAAGAAAAAAACAACAGTTATGATATAGCATAATGAAGCGAGAAGGTGGACAGAACTGCAAACGCTTTTAATTGGAAGGACAGTTGTTCATGCAGGTGCGTTGTTGCAAATACTAAACCAAGTTGTGCTGCAAATATTCTCTGCCTCTCTCTAGTGGCCAAGCTGACTAAGGGATTGTTGGCACCACAGTCCAAAAACAAACGTTTACAAGTTCTGTTATAAAAACTGGTTTGGCTGTTAACATTTTCCAAGAAATGAGCTGAACTAAAAACTAGGGTCTCTTTCATACTACACAATTATCACACCATGATTCTTCTGCCATGGTTGCATCCTAAGTAATCCTGGAGTTTGCAGTTTAGGGAGGGGCATTTAGAATTCTCAAACAGAGAGCTCTAGTGTCTCACCAAACTACAGATCCCAGGAGGATGCAGCCATGGCAGTTAAGGTGGAATTGTGTTATAATTGTGCAGTGTGAAAAGGCTCTATGACAGCTACTTTAACTTAAAGTGACATTTTATCTTTATTGCACTATGGGCATCAAGACTGAGCCAGGTTCATTTTGCATGCTCAGTTGAAACAACTTAACACCATATGAACTTTGAATTAAGCTTATAACTAATAAGTGATATATTTTCAAACTAGGTACATATGTGATATTTAATATCAAGAAGATTTTAATACTAAATATGGCCTTAATGCAACGTTTATCTATTAATGTCTTCATGGTATTTATTTCCTATTATGATGAACTATGGTTATGTACAGTAAAATTTATGATGATGGCATTTTCAAATGAAAGCAAAAGATAGCATAATTCACACAGACAATCAACTATTTATGTTATGGACACACAAAGCAGAGAAAGATCTGAAGAAAAGAAGGGAACACTTGGAGGAAAATATAAATACACAAACAATAAATTCAGAAATGGAAATCCGTAAGGCTCTTGTGAGTTACATGGTTCCTTTACTAATAAAATTATTATAGTCCACCAGTATTCCTTTTCAAAACTGCCAGCCTGCTCTCGTGACACTGCAGTGTCTCCTTTCTCTTTTTTCTCAAATTTTGAGATAGTTCACCCCCTAATTTTATGGCTGTCCTGGGGCACTGAACCTAAGTCTGGCAGTCTAACTGAAGCATAAAGCTCCCTCTTTAGAACAGCTAAGAAAAGTTATTGACTTGGGAACACAACTTCCAGAATCTCCCCAGCTACCAAGGTTGTCAGCCATGCAAACCGCAGGATTCTAGAATTTTCATTCAAAACAATAACATTACCAAGCTCTGTTCTCTGCTGTGCAAATCTGAAACCTCCTGCTTGGAAGAAACATTCAAGAATCGTTGGGGGAAGCAACCGGACTTTTAATGACAGCAGTGGCATTCCTTATTGCTTTGGAATAACTGGACTTACTTTCCCAAATAAAGCTCTGTTAACCCTTTGAGAAGGCAGACCGACTGCGGGACGGATTCTAGCTGGTTGTCATTCAGATAGAGAACTTCAAGAGTCTCGCCCAGATACTCGGGGAACTCCAAGGTGGAACCTGAAGGGAGGAAAAAGCAGAATCTAAATAACAAAAAGGTGGATGCAAGGTTTGATCTCACAGGCATAAATCAGTGATAGAAGATATCCTTCAGATGCAGGTGCATCCAGGTGAATTCCTGGCACCTCCAGGTTAAAAGGATCAAGTAATCGAAGGTGAGAAAAATTACCCGAGACCCTGGGAAACCAATGGGAGTCACAGGAAACAATACTGGACAGTCTAGTCTGGAATAACACTGCTTCCCACATTATTTATTCCTAAGCTCTTTGAATGGCTTATATAAGAAGAACAAAACCAACTACAAATTGTTCAACTTCAAAGAGCCTATTTGATGGAACAGTGACACTGTGGGCCTTTCCGCACTACATTGTTGTAGTGCTATTATTCCACTTTCAACATCCTATGGAATCCTGGGGTTTGCAGCTTAGGGAGGGACATTTAGAATTCTCAGCCAGAGACCTTTCGGCATCTGTAAACCACAAACCCCAGAATTCCACAGGATGTTGATAGTGGAATAATAGCGCTACAACAATGTAGTGTGGAAAGGCCCTCAGTGTTGTTTTGGGCCATTTCTGCACTAGATTGTGCTAGTGCTATTATGCCACTTTCAACCTCCTATGGACTGTGCAAACCCCAGGATTCCATAGGATGTCGAAAGTGGAATAACAGCACTGTAGGAGTGTACTGCGGAAAGGCCCTCTTGGAAACCTCAGGCCCTGGGATGATGGCCATTTCCGCACTAGAGTGTTATAGCACTATGATTCCACTTTCAACATCCTATGGAATCCTGGGGTTTGCAGTTTAGGGAGGCGCCTTGAGAATTCTCAGCCAGAGAGCTCTTGGGCCTCAGGAAACTACAAACCCCAGAATCCCACAAGAGGTTGAAAGTGGAATAATAGTACTCTAACAGTGCAGTGCAGAAAGGCCCAGAGTCCTGCTGACCTCTCCTCTTTCCCTTCATAGTTTTATGGGCCTCTGTGAGGAGTGGAAGACCCCAGTCTTAGCTGAAAAGCATGACAGTGACCACCTGCTACATGGGCTTCTTCTGCTTCTTTGACTAACAGATCAGACTTGAGAAAAAGATGGAGGTATAAATAAAGGGACCGGTTGACTAATGTTACTTGGCACCTGACTGACCATCCATAAGCTTCCATCCAGCCCTTATTTATTGAATTTAAATCATACCTATCTAACCCAAAATTTGCCCCCCACACAGCTAACAACAAGGAAAAAAGAAGTACAGTTTAAACATTATAGCATGTTGAAACACAATGAAAAACATGCTGATATAAATAAAATCGTCTTTGCCAAAGACTTGCCTAGCTTGGAAGCAGCCACTGAGAAAGCCCTCTCTCATGTCCTCACCACATGTGTTACCGGAAGGAGCAAAACCTAGAAAATGGCCTCTCCCCAAGACCTTGAAACCTAGACTCTCCATCCCTTGTTTGCTGTACCTGTTTCAGTGCCAGAACGACCTCTGCTCCTCGTAGTGAAAAACGAAACCCGCTTCGTTTTGACCCCTTCATCCATTCTGAAGGCAAACAGAGAAAAGACCCGTGAAACATAAAGCTCTCCTCCACCATATGAGTCTCAGACCAACAGAAAGGACTCACTTTCCAAGCTGGTTCTTTGAGAGGTCCAGAGATTTCAGCTGCCTGCAAGTCCACTTCTCTTGAGAGGGTAATGCCACTATCTGGTTTCCTGAGAGTTTCAAGGAGACCATGGCCTGAAATAGGAAGAAGAAAATTAGAGGCGCTAACAGGCATTCTGTACTAGTGAAGGATAACAGGTTAAATATTATAGTTAAACTGTTTTGGCTTCATATGTTCATTATGCCAAGAGTGTATCCACATTGCACAAGTGTAGCAGCCTGATACTACTTTCACTGCTGTGGTTCCATCTTTACAGATTCCAGGGGTCTGTAGTTTTGTGAGGTATCTGGAATTCTTTAGTGCAGTTCCTCCAAATTATATCCCCAGAGCTTCTTAGCAGAGAATTCGAAGTACTTCATGGAAGTACAAATCCGAGAATTTTATAGGATGGATCCATGGCAGTTAAAGTGGTAATGAAGTGTTGTAATTTCCTAGTGTGAATACACTCTTCAGTTGTGATTTTTTTTTTCTGCTGAGAGTCATATCCATCTAGGCTTGTGCACTGACACCAGGCAAGGCTGAAACTAGCTGTCGGCAAGGCAAGAGAATCATCTGAGCAGGACTTTTTCTTCTTCTTCATGCATGTGTGTGTGCGCACGCCTCTTTTTCCCAAACTACATGGTAGCTGGAGAGAAGACAGAGAGATAATTTATGCCAGAAGTTTGAACTGATTGTCTCTTTGCAGGAGGCCTTTGCAATTTGGCTTAGAGGCACTTGCAGCTCTAAAGCTGCATGTAGCCAACATCTCATGACTACAATGACATCAAGAAACACAGTACTTCACAGAATAAACAAAGGCCAGTATCCAACTGAGTCTTTCCACTCATGGAAGAAACCTGGCTGTGGATCCTGATAGAGTGATTTCTTGCCATGCACCCAGCCTCCACACACCTGCAAAGAGACTCTTTCCCTCCCTCCTTTCCCTCAGCCTTCCACACAACTTGGAACTCTGCTGTTGAGGATCTCCAAGTCCTCTGAAGCAGATATTGACAGCAATGTAAGGAGGGAAAGCCACTTCCTCTAAATGGCGCTGACGGGCTTCTTTCATCAACAGAAGGATATAATTGTATCCTGGCCAAAACAGCAAAACAAAAAGCCCCAACAAAGAGACGGGAAGGAAGAAATCATGTTTGCTTTGCATCACTAACTTCGTGGTCTACTGTAAGCTACAAAATCCACAACATCTGTAGACTTTGGTTAGTGCAGAATCCCTCTGGGGAAAGGCCATTACAATGTGGTAGATCATACACTTGCCACGCAAAAGGCCCCAGGTCCAAATCCTATTATCTTCAGGTATGACGGGGAAAGACCCCTATTTGAAACCCTGGAGAGCTGCCCATTTTTTCAGGCAATATTGACCTAGATATTTTATGGTCTGACTTAAGGCTTTAAGACACCAGCTTTTGTTTCACAGCAATTGCATTATTTTAAGGAAACCAAAACATACTGGTGTAGAAACAATCACTATCACATCCTCTCTGCAATAACGCTACGCAGCCAGTTTGGTAATGCGTGTTTCCACAATCAGTCTTCTGTACCACTCTGCTAACCTTGCCTCCTTCTATGTCCATCGTGCCTGGAGCATGTGCTTTAATATGTGTGCGTGTACGTGTGTGTGGCCAAAACACAAGTTCAGCATAATGCAAGAACTGGTGCCACCATTTCACAATTTCACTCTTCAGAGTCTTGGTTTCAGAACTGCAGTGGAATGACACCATTGCACCAATAAGCAACAGTGGAAAGGTAGTGTTATTGGAGCCACTAATGGGTGATTCCCGTGAATGAAAAGAGACAACCCAATAATGGCAGGAGTGCAATCCAACCAGTGGGAGAGTGACAACATTATGTGATAGGAGAGATCAAACGCAGAACTAAGCCAGTGCGATCATACAACAAACCCAGCATGTGATAAAGCCCTTAGTATAAGGTAACTTCATTCATTAAGGATCAGCTGGTGAAAAGACGTAAAGCTTGCTATCAACTCCAGTTTCTAAATTACTGTGGATTTCATGAATCCTGGCACAAACCAGATAGAAAAAAATGTCATAGCAGCACCATCTAGTGTTCAGATTGCTGGATACACAGGCAGCCTTGTGAGCCATACATTTAAATTCCTTCAAGGAAACAAAGCAAATCTGCGAAGGAATGAAAGACTGAATAACAGCAGAATGATTTGTGACTCTTTGTGCCAGTAGCCATGTATCTGAAAGCGTTTGCACTCAAAGAAATAAAGAAAATCAGAAGTGATGACAGTATTTTTTTCACTTACTTCCAGCTGGAAAATACACTGGGGAACTTCTTTCAGAAAATTTTCAGAAAAATCTACTTCCTTCAGATGATTTTTCCAAAAAACAGCCAGAGTATCAGGTAGGGTTTCCAATGTATTTCTAGCTGCTTTGCAACATTTCTGGAAATATGAGGGGAGGGGGGAAAGGAGGATTTGTATTCAAACAGAATTCCCTGTTTTGAGAACATCAGCTTTTAAGTGTGTGCATTTACATTTTTAAAAGTATGCTCATAGCTCTTATGAATGCTGGGAGAGGCTTAGAAGTGACCAGGCCATTTCTGCTGAAATCTCATAAGCGAGATTTCAAAAGTGACGGCTGGAGATGTAGTATATCATATTATTGAAAAATTTATCAAAAGATTCCAGGGTGGTTTACAAGACAGTCCTCCCTCCACATTTGTGATTTGATCTTCGCAATTTTGATTAATCTCAAGGTGTGCACGTGCCTTCCCCACCATCCCAATCCCTTGCATTTTGCCAGGTGCAGTGAAGAAAGGGAAAAACCGAGATAAAAGGCAGGAAAAGTGGCAGGCGTGGGGGGACAGAGGTTCACACAAGCCTTCCTTCTCCTCTTCAGAGCTCCCCCCTGCAAAACTTGCACCAAGGCTAAAGACAAGGGAATCGGAAGGGTGGGGGAGACATGCGTGCACACCTTCCTTCTCCCCCTGGAGCTCCCCCTCCCATTCCCTTGTGTCTGGCCCCCAAGCACAATGAGAGGAGGATGATGGAGGGGTATTTGCAATTTTTCCACTTTCATGAGGGTTCTGCACCTCAAAACCTCGCAAAAGTGGAGGGGCTACTGTATATAAAACACACATTATAGACCAAAGTATACAATAGCAATAAATCGTCTATTATTATTAAGATAAACAAATGGAGTATTGTTATTAACAACTTCAACCCATAATGACCCCATGGATGAGAGACTTCCATCAACCGTGTAATGCAGTCTTCTTCTTTTCCTACTGCCTTCTACCTGGCCAAATGTTATTGTCTTTTCTAGTAAGTCATGTTTTCTCATGATATGGCCAACACATGACAGCCTCAGTTTAGCCATCTCAGCTTCTAGGGAGAGTTCATGCTTGATTTGCCCGAGCATCCACTGACTTGTCTTTTTAGCAGTCCTGGGTATTACAGAAATCTAAAGTCCCCGAATTATCTAAAACAACAAGACCACCTAAAATAATGTGATAACTAAATTTTGATGCTACCTCTCAGTGGCCTCTTAAAAGGCAGATGACTGGACAGATTGGTGCATGTGGTCTCTTCCAACTCTGCGATTTTATGATTCTAATATGGACAGCATTGCCTGGCACTTAAAGGACAAATAAAGGAGGTAACAGCTAAGCCTGACTAAGGAGGGAATTCTAAAAACAATTAAATTAAAACACCATCTCCTTGGTCACTATACACTATAGGAGCCCTGGTGGCGCAGTGGTTAAATGCTAGTACTGCAAGTCACAAGGTTGTGAGTTCGATCCTGCCAGGCTCCAAGGTTGACTCAGCCTTCCATACTTCCGCAGGTCTGTAAAATGAGTACCCAGCTTGTTGGGGGCAATTAGCTAAAAAACACATTGTAAACCGCTTAGATAATACTCAGTTCATAAGCGGTATAGAAATAAATGCTATTGCTATACCCTTGGTCCAAAATGGCACTGGCCACCGGGACAGCATTATAGGTTTCTTCCTTCTTATTCTTCTACATACAGGGAATATATTCTCTTTCACCCATCTTCATGCATGGGAAAACATTTAGATATGAAGTTCCTCTACCTGCAGCCTAAAAAGGTACCATACAGGAAAGGTTATACTACATGGCACTTCTGCATGGCAAAATCACAGAGCTGGAAGGACTTCGGCTGTCTTTTGGCCCAGTCTGATGCAAATCTGTTGCTATAGCATCTCCAATAGGTAGTCATCCCGCTTCCTCTTAAAAATCTCTCACACAGGAGAGCTCATCACCTTCTGAAGCAACCTGTTCCACTGCTGAATAGCTTGTGCCATCCAGAAGTTCTTATTACTTGGAGATTGGGCTTCCGATCAAATGCAGGGCAAAAATCCAGGTAGGTGTATCTGGGGCTGTAATACCCATAGCTAGAACTGGCACTGGAATCTGGACTAAAAACTTCAGTAAGAGGTGAGCCCCAAATTGCAAAAGCTTCAGAGATCCTGGAGGTTCGTCCTACTCTTCCTTATTCTCTTGCAGCCTATATGTGTCCCAGTTCAAGACCAAGAATCTCTCATCTACATTAGACAATTAATGCAGCATCCTATAGAGTTTTTATTTATGCTTCTCTTTGACTGCAATACTTTAGTTATTTGATCTGCTATTGTTTTTACCATGGCAGAAGCTCAGACTTACCAACGGACAGGCCCATGGCTGAGGGAACACCTTCAGATTATTCCTAGACACATTAAGGATGTTCAGTGACTTCAGACAGTGAAGAAACTGAGTAGGTATCTCTGTTAATCTGTTGTCTGAGACATCCAGCTCCTGCACTTTCCTTAACCCAATCCAGTTAATTCCTTTTAAAAAGAAGGGGAAAAAAAGAACATCAACAGATCTAGGGGTGCTAGATTGAGCCCAATTCTTTGAGCTTCTGGGTCACATCTCTTGTTGAGAGCTGGAACTTCATCATTCTTAAATAAAGTCACAGGGCGTCTTGGCACACCTCTGTCCTCTTTAACTCCTGCTTTGCTCTCATCTGAGACCCAGCATATGAAATTCTGCACAATGGCAGGTACTTGAAAACAAAAAATAGAATGCACGAAGTGGCTCTTCATTTGCTTCCAGAAATTTTTATCATAGGAATGCAATTTTTTTTTAAAAAAAAATAGGAGTGGAAAAACAGAAAAACAAACAGAATAAAAACAGCCAGAACTGAGTGGAGAGCTATCCCTCTTCTCTCTAGTCATAAAGGGATACAGATGAGGAAACCCTTAACCTTCACGTGCAAATGAAGTTGCGTTAGGGAGGGTACAACTACTGGCATCAATGGTGACTCAATAGGATATTGCTGTGAAAGTTAAAGTGAAAACATAGTGCTGTAATTGTATAGTGTGAATGGGCCTTTGGTGATAATGATTTCACTGCCAGGGTTTTTGTTGCTTCAGACAGGACAAAAGAAATGTCCCTCCTCACCCAAGTCAAAGTGCACAGCAAAACTAGTAACAAATTAAAGAAACAATTATTTCCTGGTCTTGTATAACCACCAAAGTCTGCTGTCTGAGGTAGCCATCTCGCTCTCCTTAATGGTTGGCAGTAGCGGAGCTTGGAGTGCGCGGAGGGGATGGATGGGAGGGGGTGTGGCCATAGTGTGGGGCATGGCCACAGCGTGCAGGGGTGTGGCTATGGGCCGGGACGCCAAAATCATTGCTGCCTGGGGTGAACCACCTAAATTGCCCACCCACCCCCCATCCCTACACTACTGATGGTTGGGTTGGTTGTGTAGAAACCTTTCTGAAAACCAACTGTAGAGGAATAACCAGAAGAGTCTGTTGTCTTTGCGTGCTGCTGGTAGCTTCTCAGATGCATTGGAAGGGCCCAGTGGGAAGCAACTTGCTGGACATGCAACTTCAGGTCCAACTCAGCTGGGCTCTTACCCTGGAGCTGTGTCTAAAAATTTCATTATAGTGTTTGGCTTCCCTGCATTCTTAACAGCAAACAGTTTTTCTTCCACCATTTTGTCACAAATGCTGAAGAACAGAAAAATGGCCTGATGCATAATTTGCATCGACTAGGAATTCCAGCACCAAGATGGACTCACCATTCTCCTCAACAAATAACTCCTCTAAGTAATTTTTGGCAGCCACAAGCCTTTGGAGCCTGCAGAGGTGCAAGAATCCTGACGGAAGGCTGAGAAACCTGTTGCTGGATATGTCAACCTCAAGCAACCTGTGAGTTCAAAGAAGAGAAGAAAGAGTGGGAGGAGGAAGATGATGCTGTCAAGTAAAATCCAACAGGTAAAGGATAGAACTGAAATGAATGTATTGCCTACCACCATCACTATCCTCTGTGGAACCTTGACCTAAGTCACGGGTGGGAGGCTGGGACTCCATTTCCCCAGGAGACCTTAGAGGGATGTTTCCACCCACTGCTCCCTTCAATAAAACCAGATTGCCTGAAACATCCTCAGAAGGGTGGGAGGCATTTTCACTATGTTTTTAGCACCCTGTGGGGCCATTTTAGCCCCAGGACAGGTTTTTTTTAACAATAGAAATCTATTGGAAGTTGCTTCCTATCTATTTTCTGTTTTTAAAGAAAGCTTCTCCTGGATCTAAAAAGACCTGCAGAGGCAAAAATATTCTGCATCCCCCATAGAGGACATTTGGAGGCATTGTTTTTGACCTCTGGGGTGTGTGGTCCACAGACTGCATTTTGCCCACCCTCTAATCTACATCATTGATAAAGGTTCTCTTAACAACAGTTGATTCTGGAACAAACCACGATACAAAGCTGTGTTTTTAAGCTGATTTAATACAGCCCATATGGTGTAATGTTTTAAGAGCCAGTGTGGAGTAAAAGCTAGGGTGATGAAATGAGATCTGGGAAATTAAGTCCCTGCTCCATAATTCAAGTCACTAAGTGATCTTGGGCCACTCACTCTCACACACATATCCACCTCACAGGTTTGCTGTGTGCAGAAAGGGTATAGGAGTGAAAAATCACTGGAGTATAGGAAGAATATAAATCTAATTAATATATAAATCACTGTCTTAGTTTCAAATCCATTAGGCACAGTGCTCTGGTTTGGATGAACCAGAGGAATTCTTAAATTCCACATATGGTCATTCTTTGTTCTGGCAGGAGAAGCGAAGGCTTGCTCATAGCTTGGGCTATGAAACCAAGGCCATTTCCGCATTACACTGTTACGGCGCTATTACTCCACTTTCACCATCCTGTGGAATTCTGGGGTTTGTAGTTTACTGAGGCCAAAAAGCTCTCTGCCTGAGAATTCTCAAGGCCCCCCTCCCTAAACTGCAAACCCAGGATTCCATAGGATGTTGAAAGTGAAATAATAGCACTATAACAGTATAGTGTGGAAATGTGCTAAGGTACAACTATCACACTAACCCCTTAACAGAACGTGGACAAAACTGAATCAAAGGATTAATCAGACTTAATGCTTGGTTGATTCAAAAGACAGCTCATGCTAAAATTTAGCTCCAGATGACAGTTCTAATGGCAAATACACATACTTTGTGCACATAATTTCATCTGAAGAGTGTACGTCAGGCAGTTCACTTAATCGGTTCTCGCTGAGGTTCAATTTCTGGAGGTTTATCAACCCCCAAGGGATAATGGAAGGGAGTGAGGTCAAGCAATTGGCAGAGAGGTTGAGCTCTGTTATCTGGTGGGAGATATCTATCATCCAATCGAGATCCACCCAAGGAAGCCTGAGGTTTGACCAGTTCACAAAGAGAGCCTGAAGATTTAAGCAAAAGAAAAGATGTTAATGGGAAGCACCAACAATTTCAATTTAAAAGGAGGAGCTGAATCTCTGAGATAAATCCAGAATAAATCTCTGAGATAAATCCAGGGCACCTTCTAAGTGCAGAACTTAGAAGAGTCACTTGGGGCGGGGCAGGGTGTGTGTGTTACAAAATAGAGACTACCCAGTGAACATGGCTGGAACTGTAAACTGTAATCCAAGACCTAACATTTCCAAAATCTGGTTAAGTGCAGCCAGTTCTTTAAGAATTGGCCCAAGGAGGGATCTAACTTTCCATCCTGGCCTGGCTTTTCTGTCCTTTGTAGGCTGAACATTCAGCCTTTTGTATTTGTTAATAACACTTATGACCTGTTTGAGAACCTCCAGTGGCATACATCTGACTCTCATGAAATGTCCCATGTGCTGGCCAGATCAAGATGTACTTGCCAACAAGTCAAAAATCCTGCACACCACTGATTCTGATCCTCTCCTGAAGGACAGGCCTTGCCTCTGAAGTTCAGCATGCTGACCTTCAGAAACACCTGGAGTGCCTTTGAATTCCAACTTTGGGAGACTGTATCTCCTACTCTAGAGAGCCATCATAGTGAAGTGGGTTAAGCAGTGGACTACGACTCTTGAGACCAGGGTTCAAAAACTCATTCAGCCAAGGAAACTCACTGGATGATCTTTGGCAAGTCACACTCTCTCAGCCTCACAGAAAGACAAAGGCAAACCTCTTCTGAGCAACTGGCCAAGAACGTCCCATGATAGGTTCACCTCCGAGTTGCCATACATCAGAAATGACTTGAAGGCACACGAAAGCTATCTCTCTATATAAGCCTACTAGAGTTCTGAGATTTTCTGGAGTGGCCCTTCTCTCTGTCCCACCACCTTCTCAGGCTTGTTTGGTGGGAACAAGGGAAAGCGTCTTCTTTGTGGCTGCTCCAAGACTTTGGAATTCCCTCCCTAGGGGAGGCCATGACAGCTTTCGCTTTGCTCTCCTTCCACCAACAAGTGAAAACATTCTTATTCCATTGGGCTTTTAGAAATGGATTTTATGGGCTTCTACTAGTGTTCTGTACTGTTTTGTTGGCTTGTATATTATCTTTTAATGAATATGAATACAAACTGTTTGATTGTTTTTATAATAACTTTTACATTTAAATTTTTAAGTATGTTCCTGTATTGCTTTTAATAATTTGTAAGCTACCCTGAGTCCTGTTATTGGAGAATGGGCAAGATATAAATGCAACAAACAAACTTATTTTTAAACTTCAGTTAAAAACCTTCTCACTTCTCATTTTCAAAAGCTTTTGGAATTTCCCTTAATGTTGTTTTATAAGTTTATATAGTTTGATTACATGTACTTGTCTGTTTGTTTTATATTATATTGTACTTTTGGTATTTTATCTGGATAATTTGTTTTACAATTGAATGTTTGTATTTTATTAAAAAATAAAATAAAATAAAAGTGAAATAGAAACTTTACCACAAGGGCCTCTTGGAACAACCCTCAGCCACCAGAGGGGAGACAAAAGCTTCATCTCCCTAAATGCCTTCAATAAGCTAACAGCTACTCACTACTTTTGCAGGAGTGCTTCTGGATAACACAGTTGTTTCAATGAAATATTTCCGAAGAAGGTGTTTGCTCATGACAGGGCAGTCCAACAGGATGTAGGAGCAAAAGAAGGATCCGTTCTCGAGCAAGAAGGCAGCTACATCTTCATATCCTGACAAAGAACCGAACGAGGAAATAAAAAGATAGGCAAGTTTTCCAACTTTAAAAAAGCTATCAAAACAACAACACATGAAGTGCCAACGAGTAGCTCACAGTGACAATTAATTGTAAAATGCAGAGAAATTTTAAATAGGGAACTACTATGATAAGCGTGTTTTCTCAAAATGGATGTTGTCGCTTTTTAAAAACCCAGATGCAGCGAAGTTCCATATCTATCTATCTATCTATCTATCTATCTATCTATCTATCTATCTATCTGAAGTACTTTTATTCTCAAGGGTGGCTGAATCAAAAAGAAAACAGAACCTGCCACTGGAGAAGTTTACTTCTCAGTTTACTTGCCTGCAAAAGATGAACCTTTGGAGATGTGAAATTGTTATCTGCAAAATCTTTCTTTCCACTTGTGTCTCTTGCAGACAAGCAATTCTCTAAATTGCACAGAAGAAAGTGGTAGTGCATTTAATGCCTCCCTCCAATGTAAAAAGCTCCCTGCTTGTAATAATCACTTTAGGGAAAACAGTTATAGCAGCCTGTTGCCTGATGTGCTAGCTTATTGAAAGCAAGGAAATTTATACATTGAAAGAGCAGTTAAAATGGGTCTGTAAGTAACCTATCACTTCTGTCTGCTACGTCCTCTTGCCTGATGTAAAGCTGTCTTTGAGGGCCATGATATAAGACTGCAGGAGAGCAGCTGAATTAGGTTAGCTCCATACAAACAGCACAAACAGGGTTCAAACTGCTGAGATGGTTTAATGCATTCTACCTGCTGCAAAACCCTTCATGTGTTAATTTTTTACTTCTAAGGAGTTATCAGACATAGGATATTTCAGTTCCTCACGATTCTAATGAGCAAATGAGGTTTTAGGATGCTGTATCAATTACAAAAAGAATTATGCACCTATACTCATTAAGTAGGACCAATGTGATATAAACAAAAACAATGGGCCTTTCTGCACTACACTGTTATAGTGTTATTATGCCACTTTCAACCTGCTGTGAAATTCTGGGGTTTGCAGTTTACTGAGGCCAAAAAGAGCTCTCTGGCTAAGAATTCTAAAGGCCACTCCCTAAGCTGCAAACCCCAGGATTCCATAGGATGTTGAAAGTGGAATAACAGCACTATAACAGTGTAGTGTGAAAAGTCCCAATGTCACTGTGCCAGCTTAGATGTGGAACAGCATTTTAAGATGTAAGATGTCATCAAGAGCAGGGGGGGGCACGCACAGCAAATCAAGGTGTGGACATCTTGAAAAAGAATAAAACGGCGATCTTGCTGTCCAAATTTAGCCAGTGCAAACAAGTCCCTAACTCACACTCATGAAGGATTGGAGGATTTCAAACCTTCAAGTGGTATTCAAGTTGGGGGAACTCTGAAACAGCATCTAAAGCGGAAACAGAGCCAGAGGCATTATTTGGCTGAAAACTGCATTTCTTAATTTATTTTCTCCTGAAACTTGACAAGGATGGGATCTGTAAGCCTGAAAGCTGCACAGAAGGCCCTCTGCCACGGTGCATGTTTCCAAGAGGAGTATAATTTCCAACTTTGATTTAAGAGACCAGCATTTTCTTCCTGAAAAGTTTTGTTTTTAATTTCTCAGTTGTACCTTGGTTCTTCATCTCAAAGACGATCAAAGCAGCTGACAATCAATACTCAATTTTAAAATATTAAAAGCACCAAGATAAAACACATACACAGTGCACATCAGCAGAGAACTTCAAAGAGCTGGGCGCCAGTTAAAATACAACGGTTTTGCCTCCTAACAGAAGGGAGGTTAAGATGGAGGCAGAAGATCCTCCTTTGGAGGAACCCTTGGGGCCACAAGTCTCATCCCCAAGTCCAAAATAGTCGATCATGGTGTTTGATACATTCATAAAGGGAAAAGGCATCCCAGAACCAGACAATCTGGGGTTTTGAAAGGACAAAGCCGGCACTTTGAACTGACTGACCTGGACAAAATGTCACATTCAATTAAAAATACAGTCATTATTGCTTGGAAAGGTAGAAGGCAGTAGGAAAAGAGAGAGACCACATTTGACTCAATCAAGGAGGCCACTGCCGATAGCATACCTTTTTTTATAGCTGCATAGAGAGGCAATCGGATAAGAGCAGGAAATTCATTCTTCCTCACTGCACAGCTGTCAGCATCTGCTTTGTAGGTCAGGATTAACAGCTTGACTATCTCTAGGTTGCCTTGCTGGCAGGCAATGGCAAGCATCCAGTTCAGAAGCTGCAAGATGTTGGAAGGACCTATTAAAACAAATGTTCACACATCATAATTGTACATATTCCATCCAAGTGACCACTGAAACAATAAAACTGCAAAATACAACAAAATCCAAAATCCACAAAACAGTGATACATTTAGCGGGCCAACTAAAAAGCACAAAGTACCGTACATCATGCAAGCTTTCACTGGCTTCTTCATCAGGCAAAGGTGTTAAAAATCATACTGGAGAAGAAAAGTGACAATGTTACAGTCACAGGTCATGTAAAATGGCTCCGAAGGATATCAAAGCAGGCAGAGGCCACTCCCAACTTTGCCAGTTACCTTTTGACTTTCCAATATGGTCATTTTTCTTTCTTTGTATAATGAAGAAGCTGCTGAAGCTTCAAAAGCTTGCAAGATGGTTTTTGCGCTTTTTAGTTGTGTCAATAAAGGTATCATTGTTTTATGGATTTGGTTGTATTTTGCTGCGTGGCCAACATGGCCATCCCCGAACGTATTCCCTGGAACAAAAACGAAGAGTAATTGTAACAGTTTCACAGCATTCACAAAGAAAACAGGAAGATTTAAGCAATTTGGTTGTATTCACACCTTTTGCTATTTGCACAATGGGCACACGGTTACCAGCAGCCACTGAATACCAAGCATTGACTCAAAAGGAGCGTCCCTGGCAATGATTTCATCCTATGGTTAATTAAAAATCCTCCAGCCTTCTGGTGAAAAAAAAGCCTTGGTGATTTTCATAGTAAGATTTCCAGAGCTGTTTTAATAGTGTTGGACAATCTGACCCTGAAAGTGGTATCAGTTTAAGGTCTTTTATTCACTTGAACAGCCCTCTATCTATATGCAGATTATTGTAAATGTTCAGTTAGTTTTTAAAATCTTTTGTTGTAAACTGCCTTGTGAAGGCTGGCCTAAAAAGACAGTATATTGCTAAATAAAATGGTGATAAATCACAGGGAAGCATCTTCGCAAAAACAGCAATTCACTGGGCTCCTTGGAGACACTGACAACTGCTTTAGATTTTATCTAATACAACAATTGCTAAACTGCTCTACTGGTCTACTGAGCCCTGTTTGGGTATACTGTATTAGTACTGTTTCACCTGTGTAAAGTAATATTGAAGTAGCCTTACTAACTACTCTTGCAGGGAAAAAAATTTTGGACCTATTAGTAAATCCACTTTATCATTTCCATAGAGAGAGCAAAAAACATTGGAGCCAAAATAAAGCCTTGGTGAACTTCTGGAAATAAAATAAAAGCTTTAAAGCAGGACTTTTCAACCTTTAATGCCCCAGATGGATTGGATTTCCACATCCCAAATTTCTCACTACTGCTTTGCTGGCTGATACTTTGGGGACCTGACATCCAAAACATCTGGAGGACCACAAGTTGAAAATCACTGCTTAGGATCTGATTTGTGGCCGCAGACACGGGGCTATGTGGTGTTCTTGGGATACCAACTTCTACCCAACTGTGGAGGTACCATCAAAAAGGGTCCATCTTAACTGCCACCAACGCAATCAACTTTGGCAGTGGGCTAGACAGAAAGGACACCTGAGAATGATTCTCAGGAGACAAGACAAGGTCACAGAGATTATTTAATGTCTCTGTTTTAGACTCTAGGAAAAACTTCAGCTCCTAGGGCTTCTGTTTCAGAAAATAAGAAAAAGGAACAGGCAGCACAACAAAATATATTGGATACAAGGAAGGAACAAGAAAGGCAAGATACTCAACCTACCATGAACAGAATCCAGGAGTTCTTGTGCAACATCCTTATGTCCAAAATATGCTGCCACCACAGCTGGGTTATCATCACTGGGTTCGAGAGGTACCACCACACACGCCTCTTTCAGCATATACCTCACGGCCTGCAGGTCCCCATAGGCAGCCGAAAGACTTAAGAGGTGTCCCTATTTGGGAAGGAGAACAGATTAAAATACAGCACAGGAATCCAAGGAAAGTGAAAAGAACTAAATCCAAGCCACTGACAAGGATTTTTGCTTTCATGAGCCTCATCTAAATGACTATGTATGGTGGTTCTACTTTTCTTCTCAAAGCATTGATGATATAATATGCCAAGGATGGTCAGCCTTCTGGTGAAAATTTTTAGAAAATCCTCACCATCAATACACGCTGTGAGAATAGGGCCCAAAATACCTAGCAGTGGGAAAAGAGTATCTGGGGAATTACCTGGATGTTCCCACTCACTGAAGGAAAGAGGCAAAGTGGCTGGTTTATAATACTTCCGCATGTGAGTGAGAAAATCCAAAATGGAAAGTCACCTGGGAACACGCTTCCACAATAACCATCTTAATGAATAAGTCAAACCATGGACTCGTTTGCTCTCTCCTTTATATCCCAAATAAACCAACTGAATCAGTAAAGCACTAGCATAACATGATCCTACCAACTAGACCCAGTTAGCAATCTAACTGTCCTATTTTGTAACACTGAAACTTCCAGGCTGTTTATAAAGGCAACCCCATGCATAATGAATTACAACAGATGAAGAACAGTTGGAAAGATATCTCTCTGTTGCTAGAATCACATCTGGTATTTCAGCTGAAGCTGACAGAAGTGCTCCAAGCCACAAAGTCTCAGATCCCCTAATGATGAACCTTTGAGCAACATAAAATTATAGAACTAATTTGGGGAGGAAGGGGAGTTGAGCCTTACAGATGTTGGACTTCAAATTCCAGAAACTTTCCAAAACAGTAAAGAATGCTGGGAGTTGCACTCTAGGGTCATCTGGAGTACCAAACTTTGGCCACCTTTGATTCGAAGTGTGAAGGAACAGTGCTTAACTTATTTTATATTGATATATATGATGTTAATAATGCTATATGTTATTTTTGCATTAATATACACGAGGTTACGTTTCAGTGGCAAAGTTCCATTTTTACAGAAATACAAAAAGTTTGTAGCGACTAGGAAGGGAAATCAACTTTGTGGTAGACCCAGGCCCAGGAGTGAGTTAGGTGATGCAGTGGACATGGAAGCTAAGCTGAAGCAATAGAAAGACTGCTGGGATTACAGCTGAAGATGAAAAAGTAAAGAGAAGCCAGAGTAGAGAGACAAGAAAGGAACCAAAGGAAGGATTCAGAAGTAGAAAAATAGCCTGAAACCCCCCCCCCACTGCCCCGCCAGGTCAAACTTCAGGGTCAATAGCACCCTCTCAAGAGTTGGAAGCTAATATTTGCTTTTGAGGGCAAAAATGTGAGACATGGGAATCCCTCAAAGGCCAAAAATTGGCTTAAGGAGCCATATGTGGCCCGCTTGATATTGCTGTTGAAAAGCACAAGAGATAAACCAGAGCTTTATGCAACCTCCATGTTTTCAAATTTGACGCTTAAAATTTGGTTCCCCATGGGTCCCCAGCTCATGTTGCACATCAATCTCCAGAACCCCACCTAACATGGCCAGTCTTCAAGGACCACTATCAAATTACGGTTGTATCCCAACAACATTGGGGAACCAAAATAAAAGGATTACCAATCTCCTGGAAAAATCACCAATCTACTTCCTAGCTCAACACTGTAGAAATAAGGATGTGCAAATAGCTGTTCTTTCAAATCCATGGCGGGAAGAACAAGAAGTAAAGTACATGCTCCACATGTAGAAGGTCCCAAACTCAACCTCTGGTATATTCAATTGAAAAGATAAGGTAGGAGATGATGTGAAAGCCATTTCTCAGACTGTGGCCCTGGACAGCCACTGCCACTCAGAGGAGAGAATACTGGGCTGGATGGACAAACCTGCTAGCAGGAAGTTTCTTATGCTCTCTAGCTGTCAACAGAAAGGCAGATGGATGCAGGGGTTACTTCCAGGGGAGAATCAGCAAATGGGACAGGAGTCATTGATATAGCCGCCCACAATCTACCACTCCCCAAACCTGGCACTATTGCTCAGGATGAAAAGAACTGAAGTTCAACACAAGTTGAGGACACTAGATTGGGGTAAAAGCTGCCCTATGGGAAAATGCTTTTAACCCATCTGACTTCACAGCCTAAGCTTCTCAGGGGCAGACATTACCTTTTGCCCCCCCCCCGGTTTCAGGACAGAGAATGCCCCAGTGCGGTGCCTTCACCTTTTCTACTTGTGAGATGTTCTCTTGACACACCATTTTAATCAGTTCTTGGGCTTTCCCGAATTCTCCACTTCTGTAAGCGTTCTGAATGGTGTCTGTCACGGGAAATTGACCAATGGAGAGGTCGCTAGCTGTGGATTGCCTGCCGCCCATGTCTGTGACACCTGCAGGCAGACAGAAAGGGAGAGAATATATAGTAATTACGACTCACGGTCCACCACAATCATTGGGCCTTAGGGCTACTTTCAAAGTAAAACTCTTAAGTTGCAACTAAATAGACATCTAACACTCTCTCTCTCTCTCTCTCTCTCTTTCATTCACCCTCTGAGATAGAAATGGTGGAATGACAAGTCAGAACCACAACAGAAAACCAAGTAGAACTGGGAACAGTTGTTCTTCCAGATGTTATCAGATTATATCTCCCATCTGTCCTAAACCAGCAAAGAAATGATGAGTGATTGAGAATTGCAACATCTGGAGAACCATACTTCTGTGTCCTTTAAAATAAATGAATTTGCTTGAAAGGCAATTAAAAGGATCTCAGATACCATTAAAAACCACTAAAGCCATTAGACAATAGCAAGATGGTTATTTGTGTATGTCTTCAAGTTTCCCGCTGACTTACGGAGCCTATCCTTATTCTTTCCATGTTCTGTCTGCCTTGAGGATCAAATTTTCTGTTCAAGAGGTAATGCCCAGGAGCACATCTCCTTCCTTAATTGAAGTATATTTGTACATGGCATATATGTCTGCAGACTCCCAAAAACATATTAGATTCAGGTGTAGCTATTGCTTGTGTGTGGGAAGGAGGTAGGGCAGGACAGAGAAAATATTCTAAGCACTAACTGAGAGAAAGGGGAATGTGTGTACACCGAAACAAGTTGCAGAGCAAAAGCTGTGCTAGTCTGTTGCAGCAAAACCAACAGTGGCTGGTGGCGCTTTCAAGACTAACAAATTTATTATTACCAGTTTTTGTGGGGGCCTAAATACCCTAAAGGTTGAGATTCCTGCCTGATGTTTGAAATTAAGCAGGGTTGCCCTGGTTAGTACTTGGATGGGAGCCTGCCAACAAAGACCAGGTGCTACAAGCTATATTTCAAAGGAAGGAACTGGCAAAACCACATCTGAATATTCCTTGCCTATGAAAACTATAAGTCAACAGGCAATTTGAGGACACAGAGACATTGTATTTTGTGGAAGAGAGCCAGTACAGTTCAGTGGTCTGGGTGTTAGACTAAAACTCTGGAGACTAGAGTTCAAATCCTCATTTGGCCATGGAAACCCACTGGGTGACTTTGGGTAAGTCCCACTCTCTCAGTCTCAGTGGAAGGCACTGAGACTGCTTCAAACAAAGCTTGCCAAGAAACCTGCTTCAAACAAACCTTGCCAAGAAAACTCCATGGTACATTTGCCTTAGGGTTTGCCATAAGTCAGAAATGATTTGTAGGTGCACAACAGCAACAAAAACAATAACAAACAACAACAAAATCTTTTGCGGACTACAGTCCGCTCCATCAGAGGACACACACACACGCACACATATGATGGCAATGAACCGTAAGCAATGAGGTCAGCAGCACAGAATTCCAGTGTAAATATCTGAATGATAATTCATTGAGCTCATTCTTCCTCCTATAGTATTGCCAAGTTTTCAAAACAGCAATAATGAGAGTTGAAACTCACTAACATGCAGGATTACAAATCAGGAAGTAGTTATTAATGTGTGCTTTACCTAAATACCAAGTATTAATTTCAGTCAACCTAAGCTATGTAACCTAAATATAGAAATATAGGATGGGGGACACGTGGCTGGATAGCAGTACATGTGAAAGGGATCTAGGAGTCTTCATAGACCACAAGCTGAACATGAGTCAGCAGTGTGATGCGGCAGCCAAGAAAGCCAATGCAATTCTTGGCTGCATCAATAGGAGTATGGTGTCTAGATCGAGGGAGGTACTGGTACCACTCTACTCTGCTTTGGTTAGACCCCATCTTGAATACTGTGTCCAGTTCTGGGCACCCCAATTCAAGAAGGATATTGACAAGCTGGAGCAAGTCCAGAGGAGGGCAACCAAAATGGTGAGAGGCCTGGAAGCCATGCCCTATGAGGGTAGACTTAGAGAGCTGGGTATGTTTAGTCTGCAGAAGAGGAGGTTAAGAGGGGACATGATAGCCATGTTTAAATATTTGAAGGGATGCCACATAGAGGAGGGAGAAGGCTTGTTTTCTGCTGCTCCAGAGACCAGGACAAGGAGCAACGGATTCAAGCTGCAGGAAAGGAGATTCCACCTGAACCTCAGGAAGAACTTCCTGACAGTCAGGGCTGTCCGGCAGTGGAATCTGTTGCCTCGGAGTGTAGTGGAGTCTCCTTCCTTGGAGGTTTTTAAGCAGAGGCTTGATGGCCATCTGTCGGGATTGATTTGAGGGTGTTCCTGCATGGCAGGGGGTTGGACTGGATGGCCTGTGTGGTCTCTTCCAACTCTGAATTTCTATGATTCTATGATTCTATGATTCTAACCCTCCACATTTGTGGGCTTGACGTTCACAGATTTCATTATTTGAGAGTTTCCCAACCCCTACCTCTCCACCTTAAGCTCTTCTTTCCCAGGGAAACTTTCCCTCTCTGTGGCTCCAATGAGGCCAACAGCCTTTTAAAAACCTGCCTTGGGTCCTCCTCCTCCACCCCCATCCACTGTCTGGTCAGCTAAGGACGGACTGCAGCCCAATTTCTCATCAGCAGAAACCTTCTCCCAGTGCCCTGCAGACACCCAAGGAAGGAGATGGGCAAGAGAGAAGAAGTATAAGGCCATCATGCTAACTCACCCCCTTTCCCTGACCTGGTTTGTAAACTGGGTGCCCACCCTCCCCACCATGCCTCAGCCCCCTTCCCATGAACACACACCCACATTTTGATATTTGCAGCTTTTCCCATTTTTGTGGGCATCCGGTACCCCTAACTCTAGAGAATGTGGAAGGCTGACTGTATTCCTCTGCAAAATTAATGCATTGTCCACATTCCTAAATTACATGATGCATACTTGTCTTTCTTTATGAAGGGTGCATATATTAATACACAGGGGCAGACTGGTATTTTGTTCAATCTGTATACAAGGAAAAGCTTTCCATCCTTCAAACAGAGGACATCCATTATAATAAGGGCAGCCTGCCAGTACAGTAAGAGTTAAACTTTCCAATGCTCAAATAAGGGACATCTCTTATAAGCAGAGACACCTGGCAACCCAAATCTCCTGCAGTTTGAACAGGGACATTAAAAAAGAAAAAGAAATCACATTATCACGATACAGGAATCTGTTCTGAGAAACAGCATTACCCTCTTGTTGGCCAATAACAAGGCATCTGCACTGACTAGGAACAGCCTAGCAGTAGAGTGGCATTTCATGGCACCCTTAAACTAAAGGAATCATTTGGATCAATCTGTGGCTGGCAGTAATACCCTTGAAATGCATAGCTTAGATTACTAAAAGTCTGACTAATCTTTCCTCATTAATTATTCAAAACAGAGCTCAGGCCGTCAAGACATCTGAGACGGCTCCAGGGATTTGTGTCATTGAGTTGCAGAGGCATCAATAATTACTGTGGGGTCTTGGAGAACGTGTGAAGGGCAAGCGGACAAGATGATCACTCAAAGTCAGAAGGATGCTGGAATATTGGAAGAGATCTCATTCTCTTTTCACACAAGAGGGACAGTAACACAAAGAAAACACGGGCACTGCTCCAGCTGACATGTCATTAGTGTCAGAACCCAACTGTGGATGACTGCACCAGGACTCCAAAAGCGTTTGTTCTCCAATCTGAGGTCTATGCAACCAAGAGAAGTAGCCTTGAGAATCTAGTGTTGCTGAACAGCTGATGGGATCCCACTACCAAGACAGGGTCCACTAGTCATATCTCCCCTTTGTCCTCCCTGTGCAACCCTCCAACAGTGCTAGGCAGCTGTGTACATAACTGTCCTTTACGCTTCACACAGTGCTCCTCCTGACACAATGTCTCCTTGGGAATGGTTTAAACAGCAGCTAGGCCCAGCGACTCAAGCGCACACAGAGTGTTGTTTCTGCTCCACTTCTACCATCATGTAATCATGTACCATCATGTACCAGTGACTGCTACGGGAATATTTTGCCCACACTTTTCTAAAACTTAAAGCCATTTCCAGATGAATGGAGCAGGTTAAATACCATTCCAATAGCTGGCATAAGAGCAGAAAGGCAGATTCCTGGGGCCCATCTTTCTGTTCATGTAATGCTGAAAGTTCTATAAATTCGCTGAGGCTGTCAAATAAAGCTTGCCCATCTGACCAACTCACGCAATCCAGCTGGGCTGAAAGCAGAATCTGGGCAGTTGGCCCCTCCTGGCCAAAAAGGATCTATCTCCGTGTGTGTGTCTCCTTCCTATCTGGATTCACGGCCCAATCCAGCTTCGTGCCATACCTGGGAAGGCGTGGTAGGGCTGATATCTCAACCAGTCCAACAAACTCAGGGGCCTCATTATTATTAGCCAATCAGAGGTTGAATCTGCTTTGCAGAAGGCCAGACTTCTGGCCAATCCAGGAGCCAGACTTGCTCACTGCCCCCCCCTTTTTTAGGTGTGTGTGTGTGTGTGTATGTGTGTGTGTCTGAAGACAGCTCTAGTCTAAATATATAGTGATCTTCAGTAGCAGCTGAAGTAGTTGTTGTTATGGTAGCTGTTGTGTACCTTCAAGTCATTTCTGACTTACGCAACCCCAAAACAACTCTATCATAGGGTTTTCTTGGCAAGATCTGTTCAGAAGGGGGTTGTCTTTCTTAGGTCCTGATCTCAGTACCTAAATCTGCTGGTTCAAACTTGAGCTCCCTTCACAATCTATTTTTATGGTGGTGTGCCAAAGCTACAGGGACCAGTGCTGACCACCCTGAGCATACTCAGATTCATCTGATTTCAGAAGCTAATCAAGGTCAAGCATTGACAATACTTGACGGGAGACCAGCAGGGCAAAACCAGAGATCTCCAGATGGAACTGGAAAAGAATCCCACTTGAAACTATGGAAAACTCCTGCCTATCAGAGTTAACAATACTGAGTTAGACAGACCACTGCTCCAACTAACTCTAAGGCATCACTTTATGTTCCTATGGGCAACAGGGAGACACATTTCTTGGCTAAAGAGTTTGACTTCAACCAGGCAATGGCATGCAAGCAAGCAATCCATTCAGCCTTGTCAAAACAACAGAATTACAGAATCTTAGAGCTGAAAAGGAAGACAAGGGCCATCTAGTCCAATCCCCTGCCATACAGGAGTACACAACTAAAGCACTCTTGAAAGATGCCCATCCAACCTCTATTTAAAGACCTCTAAAGATAGAGTCCCTCCCTGCTCCAAGGCAACCTATTCCACTGTCAAATAGCTCTTCCTAATGTTTATCTAGAATCTCTTTTCTTGTAATTTGAATCGATTGACTTCTCTTAATCTCTGGAGCAGGAGCTCCATCTTCTACATGCCATCTCTTCAGATAGCTAAAGATGGCGATCATGCGCCTCTCAATCTTCTCTTCTCTAAGCTAAACATATCCACTCTCTAAGTTGTTCCTCCAAAGGCCTGGTTTTCAGACCTTTGATCAGCAGGTACAGAACTGATATGGGGATGTTGAGGGTTCTATGATTCTGGAGTCACACTGCCCAAAGAATACAGAATTCAGTATCACACTCTGGACCAAAAACTAAACTGTTACATTTCCAAAAACATGAGCAGTGGGGTTGCCTTCTGGCTGCAGAGACTGCCTCTGTTTATATTTGCAAAAATAATCCCCAGTGAAAGTCTCAGAGCCTGTGGTATGGTGGAGGATGAACATGGATTTCAAAATTCAGGAGATAGGTCTTTGTGTTACTAGCACCACCAATAATATAACGGATGCAGTAAGTTTAACTAACAACAGACTTCAGAATCTACAATACATCCTTGATCTTCTCCATGGGTTTCAAGGACACAAATTAATTAAGCAGAGTAAGAAGAGATAAAACAATAAATATCAACAGAACAATGCCTAAGACATTGGCTGAGATCCTGCATTGCTAGTCCTAACTATGATGACAGAGCACTGTTGTTGTAGTTATATCTGACAACAATATCCCCCACAATTTGCCTTTCAGTCTGGTAGCAACCCAAACAAAGGGTTTGCAAAGTACTGTAGGCTGAGACACTGAGAAATAATGTCTGCAGAACTCCCCTAGTCCCAGGCCACTTTGAGACCAGAGAACTCCTTTCGCAACTGCTTATCACAAGGTGCCCCACAACGAGCAGGATGCTACAAATGTCATCCCTGCAGCTTCTTGGAAACCTTTTGGCTGAGGTTCAGCCAGCCTGAAAACATGGGATGTGGAGATCATGCTCAGTCATTAACAACTGTAAATGTGAATCTCCATTGCTTATGAGACTTAAAGTCCAGCTTGTAATCTGAACAGAATGCCATCCTATGATTATAAGCTCTTTTTGGCCAAGGCAGGTCAAGATCCTAGCCTCCCTCCTACTCCCCACATCAGCCCTATCACTAAAAACCTGGCCAAAAAACATCATTTTAGGCTACCATTCTATATAAACCTCCCTGAGAGTAAGCCCCATTAAAGTAAATTAAACTTATTTCTGAGTGTTCACACACAGGACTGCATTTCTAAAGCTGTCACAGAACTTGCTCAGGATCAAACTCTGGTGAGACCCAAAGGCAGTCAGTCCATCATTCCATAACTTGGACGCGGCTACTCTGAAACTCTTTCTCTCTAGCTCTCTGCTTACCCTTACGCATGTCCAGAATGGTGTAGATCACCTGCATACACATTTTAGGTTTATGGTACCTACTTTACTCTTCACAGACACCCAAGGTTCACAAATCTTTCAAAAAGGTGGATACCGTGAGTTTACCCCTCAGGCAATTTTGTACTCCTGAGGATATACTCAGCTCAAGAATTTGTTTTCACTCCCAAAAGTAGAATTTACACACCAGTTCTTTCATATATAAATTGACACTCTACTACATGTCCCTGGAGATCTACCATTACATCTCAGTCTGTCTTCTAGGGTGCCTTCAGACAAAGCTTTCATTGTGAATCACCCCTTGCTTTATTAATAGAATTTGCAAGGTGGTAGAATTTTCGACATCATTTTGCGATTGCAATTCTTGTGAGCTATTCTGCTATACAGTCCGGCTTACCAAAAATATCATTTAAGGAAGTAAAGACAGAATAACTACACAAACTCTCTATTAAGAGGGTTAGAAAGACCCAAGAAGATGCCTGTCTAGAAGCATCCATGGTCTTCTCAAAGAGGGTGATTAGGAAAAGGCAAAACCTTGTTCACTCAAGTGTGAACTTTTTTCTTAAAAAAAATAGTATTTTAAACATACTATTTTGCTTCCCCCCAAGCATTATTCTAATCTACAAGCAGTTTTCCAATCCATCATGCTAACTCTGCTTTTAACCGAGTTTCTGCAGAACAAGACAACCCAACAGAAACTGCACAGATCTTAAAAAGTGAAGAAACAACAACCATGAAACATAATTAAAGATATTATGAAAACACAAGACAACCAGAGACAGGAATCTGTGGTAGATATTCTTTAGCAACACCAGAAAAGTATACATTTAAAATACAGCTTCAGTGGACAAACTTTTCAGTAAGCAAACATACAAGCTTCTTCTACAGGCTAAGCTAATGCAAACTCATTATGGCACTGTAAAACAGGAATCATAATACACTTTACAGCGCAATTCTCATATCCTTTATGGTTAATATTAATAGAACTAAAGGAGCTTTCAAACATGTTTTACTTCTGCAAATAGCAGAAAGTATGGCTCCTGTGGTTTTAATGTAAGCAGTCTGAAAACTATAGAACTTGGAAAGACACATTGGGAGATAACTTGATAACTTTACCATAGAGTAAGAGGATACTAACAATTTTAACATGCAATACAATTGCTCTGATACAGGATAACAAGAGAATTCCAAGGAATGGGGCCGTATATACATGATAATACCAGTAAAACTGCTACATCAGGAACAGAACTCACCTTGCTGTCATTATTCAGAAATGTGTCCCCAAACCCCTCAAGCAATCTAAATTTTAAGTCAGTTTTGAGCCAATGCAACCCACAAGCTCAGAAACTCAAAAGGCAGCTAACACATCAAATGCCGCATGGGTTGCTCTTGCATATTCTGCCATGTCTTTATGGATCTGGTATGAGTAAGCTGTAGCTGAAAAGGAAGGCTTTGTCTGAAACAGTCTGAGACCTTTGGTGGTAACTGACTGCCCTGTCTCCCCTTAGAGTGAAACCCAAGCTTTGGGTTTTCAGCTAAATAAGGGGGTAGAAGGTGGGAGGGGAGGTGCAGAAAAAAGCTTCCAGGGTGACCTCAGACATCAGATTTCTGCATGACACCAGATGGGCGCAGTTGCAACTTATCAGATTAATCCTTCCCTGTTGCAACCCTTGATCAATAAGCTGACACCGAGTAAAGCAAAAAGCCAGCAATGGATATCCAAGGAGTTCAAAAGTATGCAAAGTGGTACATGCTGAAGCAAATCTATTCTATTTAATTAGATTTAGGCTGAATGAGTTGCAATGAACACAGTACAAAAAACTGAACAAAACTCCAAATAAACATGTCTAGAAAATGGGTTGGTGGGCTACAAACCCATCTGTCCATATGGGTGGAAATCAGTTCTACAAATCACAGCAGAAGATGCATGGTGAACCTGTGATAATCCTTCAAGTATTGCTGGAAATCAACTACCAACAGAGGCATCTGGCAATCATCAGGCGTGCTGGAAGTATAGCTCACCAATATTGGAAGACTCATATCTTCACCATCCTTGGGGTTTGGTTCCAGGATCTCCTGTGGATACCCAAATCCATGGATGCTCAAGTTCCATTATATACAATGGTGTAGTAAAATGCCATGTCCTATATAAAATGGTGAACAACTCAAAAGGTCTGCTTTTTCGAATTTTTAAAAAATATTTTCAAGCTGTGTAGGTGGTTGAATCCATACAGCATGCTGTAGTGGCTTGAGCTTTGGATTACAACACTGGAGACTTGGGTTTGAATCCCCACTTGGCCACGGAAACCCATTGGGTGATCGTGGGCAAGTCACAGTCTCTCAGTCTCAGAGGAAAGCAAAAGCAACCCCCAACCCTGAACAAATCTTGCCAAGAAAACAAAATAATAGTTTAGTGTGACATCTAAACTAGGACAATATTAATATTCAGAATGAATAATTGTATAACAGTCATAGCCAATCACTCTCTATCGTTCAAGAGAGGGTATCACCTTCCACAGTAGACAACATTGTCCAGTTTGGGAGTATGTGATAATCTGAGTGAGAGCCAAACATAGCTGGATGAAGATCTTTGTATCTCATGGAGTATCTCTGATTTTTGTACATCATTGCCGTCTCTGGTCACGTTTTCTGGAATTTTAAAAGGTATGCAAGAACAACTGAATACCTCCAGCTTCCACTTTAATCACTCTGGAGTCTAAGAGTATATCTATTACATTGCACAGCTATAGAACTTTGAGGCCATTCTATCCTACAGAATCATGGGATCTGCAGTTTGACAAAGGATTCCAAATTCTCTGTTATAGGGCCCTCGTGCTGTAGTTGAGCACAGTGCAGTGGATGTTTCAAACTAAGAATCCTAAGTACCTCACCAAACTACAGACCCAAGGGTTCCATAGGCTCAAACTGTGATGGTTAAAGTGGAATCAATCTGCAATACTTGTGTAGTATAGATATACTCCAGACTTCTTTGTCCTATGTGCAGAGTACCTAGAAGTCAGATGCATCCAGTGAGGATTGTAATGGTTTAGAACATTTGTCTGGTATGACTCAGGCTAAGAAGTTGGGTTTGGGGGCAGGGGAGGTGAAAAATAATTTGGATGTTATACAGTACAGACTTTAGAGCCCTGGCTATGAAGTCTATCTCAACAGTATCCATAATACTGTTGTATAAACTGACCTTGCTGTAAGACAGTGATGGAGTTTGTGTGGCCTTCCAGTTGTTTTTGGACTGAGGTCTCTACACCCCTCCACTGTTATCTATCCTGGTTAACAATAACAAAAGCTGCAGTTAAACATTTTCCATCCTGGATGCAGAAACCATCTATTCTGATGTTTTGCTGGTTTGCCATGAAGATATGCATATAAAGTTCAGTATTTTTGAGTATCACGTTAGAAGGGTTTTCCCTCCTCACAAAGCTGAAGACAAAAAAAATTCCAGCAACCTCTCAATGGGAATGCAGTGCTGCTGCTTCCTTCTTTTCCAAGTCTTTGAGGCAGAAGAGAAAGCCAAGGTGATGTAGTGGTCTGGGTGATAAAGTAGGACTCTGAAACCAGGGTTTGATTCACCACTCAGCCACAGAAACCCACTGGGTGACCTTAGGCAAGTCACATTCTCTCAGCCTCAGAGGAAGGCAATGGCAAGCCCTTTCTTTAAAAAATCTTACTGAGAAAACCCACGATAGGATCAACTTTAGGGCAGCCATAAGTCAGAAATGACTTAAAGGCACACAACACCAACAAAGGCAGAAAGAGGGAAACTTCTTAGCCAAGGGTTGCAGCAGCTACAGGCATGTATATTGGGTACAATATCTCAAGGCGGGCAGGACCAGCTCACTGGAATGGACAAAAAGCTCTACAGACTCTTGATGTTTCTCATGAGTACTTCCACATCCTTCTCCCACATCTGGCAATGCTGGCTGCAGAATCTTTGGAGTCACAGTCCAAAAAGGCAACATTTCTGAGTTCTGGTTTTAAAAAAAATAAAAAATGGGGAAATTTCAGCAGCTGTGCTTGAAAACTGGCTTGTAAGCCTTGCTGCCTTCTTTCCTTTCCTAGACCTTCCCTGAACTCTGAATCCCACCAGGCCTGTCTGCCAGGAACTCTCCTGATTCTTTTGAACCAAGTTATCTCACCCTTGCCCCAGCCTGCCTCCACCCCCTCTGCCTCCCCTTCAAGTCTAAAACGACAGTAATGGAAACAGAAGTGACTCAGCTTTGGAACGAAAGCTTTATATTTTGTTTCCTGGCCTCAGCGTAGCCCCAGAGTCTGCAAATTTTCTTAAGTTGCACAAAATCTGTTCATTGACATGACTGCCTTCTTCAGCTGTCTTCCCACTCCTAAACCGTGTTCATGAAACATGCATCAAGTAAACAACTGTCCTCCTCTCTAACAAACTCTTTAATGTTACATTTCCAAAAAATCAGTCTGCTTGAACAAAGGAAACGTGGATCAAAGCCATGAAAAAAAAAGCGGCAGCAGAAGGCTGAGAAGGCAATGTCTGGCTGTCTAAAGTAAAAGTGCATCAGTAATCAATCGCTTTAGCTAGAACCCAGCTTTTTGTCTTCCTTCCAAAACTCTGCAGCTGAAATCATGACCGTCTTTTCTCACTCACACCCTTTGGCGCCCTTCCTCCAATTTCTAGTCAGCTACAACTGGACTCAGCAGGCAGATCACATTGCACCAATCTTGTCGCAGTTTTGGTGGTTGCCAATTTGGTTCCAGGCTCAACTGAAGGTGTTGGGTTTGACCTTTAAAATCTCTCATTGTCCCGGGACAGTAAAAACTGTATCTGCTGAAACACCCTCTTCTGGATAGCTCCTAAAGGCCCAGAAGACCACCCCTCCTTGGCACTTGGTTACTCCGCTGCTAATCAGACTTTCTATCAGGTTAACCTTTGGCTTGGCACCTGCAGACTCATCGATTCAATAGCTTGGTCAAAGACCATATCATGTGCTCCATAACCCAAAAAGCAAATTGTAAGCTTTTAGAAGCTTTAAAGCATTCTTAGCTTTATGCCTAATTTGGATTCACACATATATTCAGCACATCATGACAGATTCACCACCAGCACTCTCACAGAGCAATTCTCTGAAGTAGGTCATTTCCTGTAAGATATCCACAGTAACTATGCCCCCTACCACTCACTCTAGAATTGGGACATCCTCTTTCACAGGAAGTTTTATTATATACTTGGCTGCATTATTTGTCTGTGTAACCCAGGAGTGGGAAATCATGCAGTCCATGGGTCACATGTGGCCTCCAACATTGTTTTTCTGGCCCTGAAATCTCCCAAACCAAAAAATGAGTTCCTACTCTTATTGTCTCTTCTGTATCAGGTATCCTGTTAGGGACACAAGTTTCTCTTACAACTATATATGTCTTTTTGAGGGGTGGGGAGATGCTGCAAAGCTGGGTAATCCCCTCCTTCATCCACAGTGCCCAAAGTCTCCCCCTAATTTATCATCTAGTCTCTGAAACCCTTCCCCAGCCATTCCAATCCTCAAGGTGAGCAGGCAAGATTGGAGAAGCACCTGGCCACGTCACTGTATCCAGATGCAAAACGCTTACAGTAGTGCTAAAACCTCCAGAGGATGCCAGCAGATCTCAGTGGTGACGTAATCATTTTGTGTCTGGTTACAGGGACACAGCCAGATGCTCCTCCAATCCTGCCCACTCCCCAAAGGCACAGAAAGATCATGTGAGGAGCCTTCAGAGGATGCAGGGTAAGTCTGGGGAGAATGTACAGTATATAGCTCAGCCAAAGGTAAGTCCACAAGTGGAATTACTATGCTATGCTGAGCCACACAGAATTGCAGCCAATACATGGCTCTGCGTGGTTCCTGAGAGCATAAAGCTGATGGTACAATAGATCCTCCGACCTCATCCATAGGTCAAGGGACATGGAGAAGCACTCTCTGCTTCATAATGAGAAAATCATGGCAAAAGGAACCCAGATCCATTGTCAGCCAGGGAACTTGCTTCACTTTTCCCTGCCAGACATGCCACCTGTTGGCACTAAGACCAGCCTTGTCTCCAACAATTGGCTGGAAATAGTGCAGCTGCTCACACGTTTACTTTCCACTTCCCTACATTTTCCTTTATTCTTTTCCATCATGACTATAAGATTGCGAGCTTGCAGGCAGGAACTCTCGCGCCTTTTTATCAGCATTTACAAAATTTTATGTTCCAAGTGTTAAGCACAAAAAGGGGCACAGAACAGTTTTTGGGAATTTCCATTTGTTTCACCACCACTAGGGACCTCTGCTTGTCTCACCACTATGGCACCAAAGTTACCACCACCACAGAACCTTTGCTGCCACCACAGATACCATGTGTCTGAATCTAACCACTCCAATAGCACTAATGCAGTGTTCCCAGAGGTACATGTCCATAATACAAGAGTAACTTATTGAACTTCAACACACAGTTAAAGATTCCTTGGTATGCAAAAGCTTATAGTTACAGAATTGTGAGGTTTAGTTGTTACCAATACTTACCTAACTCATCCAAACCCTAACTGACATTCAGGAACTGTTTCCCAATCTCTTCATAATCTTAGCTGAGCCCAACTAACTGTTCCAACCAAAGCAAAACACAAACTCCTTCACTGCCTCATCTCCCACTCCAATCCATACTGCCTCTCTTCTAACTAACTTTTTAACTCACAGTTCTGAGTCAAATTCCTAGCTCTGACTGACTCATCTGTCTCACCCACCAACAATCAGGCACACCAGCCTTCTAAAAATCTCATCCAAACACTCAACCAATCACCAGTCACATTATACTTTACCTTAATAACTGCAAGAAACAGAATGACTTTTTTAAAAAACTAAAGTGAAGAAACTACATGGTGCACTTCAAGCTATCAGATGTAAGGAAATGCCAATCATTCCCCCCCCAATGTATCAGGGATCAGCACCCTATTTGCACAATTTGCTACAACTATATTACTTTGTTTCCTGGAAACTTGTGAGGAACAGAAAGCCAATGGCTTGGGGACCAGCACCAACCTATGGATCACCACTTTGAGTATCTCTGACACTGAAGATCAAGTTATCTGACCTTTTAAATTGTATAGTCAGACCTCCATGTTAGCTAGAGTTAAGGGCACAGGACCCTGCAAAAGTGGAAAAATCATAAATATCAAAATGTGTGTATGGTCCTTTCCACACGAGGCCAAGGCGTCCTGGCACGGAGGTCATCTGCACCTTGGATAGGATTGGGTGTGGACTATTTAACTTAGTTCTGAACCTTAGTCCGATCCAACCTGCCCCCTAGTGGTCCTCCAGCATGCTAAGTAAAGACTGGAAAAAACAGGTCTTTACATTTTCTGGAATGCGCCACTGTGTTCCTACTTACCTGCCTGCGATCAGCGGAGGGCGGGCTGTGGGCATGGCCAGCGTCAGTGGTTGGTCCACTCCCACGAAGACACCAGAAGCTGCCATTTTGAGCCGGAGCAGTGCGGATTTACAGACCTCGCACTGCTCCGGTTCACCCTGCACTAATGGAGGAGCCCTGTGGAAGGGCTCAAGGGAAAGTCTGTGTTACTCTGGACCCAAGAAGAGCTGGTAAGTAACGGCACAGAGCGATTCACTCACCTCGTGTGGAAAGGGCCTATATCTGTGGGAAGGAGTCTGAGGCATGGTGGGAAGAATGAGCAGCCAGGGTCCAAACCAGGTCAGAAAAAGGAGAGGGAAAGTGGGGGGGTTGGCATGATGGCTCCATGCGTCCTCTGTCTTATCCATCTCCTTCCTTGGATGTGGTGGGTCATTGGGAGATGGTCTGTGGTACTGAGAAATCCAGCTGCAATCCATCCTTTGCTGGCAAGGCAGCAGCTGGTAGAGGAAGAGGAGGACTAGAGGCAGTTTTTTAAAGGGATACATGGCCAGATAGGAGCCATCGAGAGGGAACATATTCCTGGAAAAGAAGGGCCTGAGGTGGGGAGAGGCAGGGGTTGAAGAAACGTGCAAATAATCAAAGTCGTGAAAGCCAAACCTGCAAATGTGAAGCACCTACTATACGCGCCAGGGAATGAATGTAGGGTTTCTCTCATGCAAAACAGGGGCTACTTCTCTAAATTATGATGTTTCCCCAACATGCCTAAAGGTATGGCTGAAGACTTAATTTAACTCCTCTTGCAGGGACAGGCAGTGCTGTGCAGTGATGAGAGTGCCAGAATATGATCAGTGAAATCCAGGACATCGAAGGGTTGTTTGTGAGAAAAAGGGAAGGGACCCTGTAAGATACCTTGAAAGCATGTTCCCTCCTTCCACTGTACTAAGTGTCCACCCCAGCAGAAGTTCCCACACACATTTCTGAAACTCGCCTCCAAAACACATGGCCAACGGCGACACACTGTGCAAAAGACTGCTACAGTCTTATCCATCACGCTGCACGTAGGTGGGTGCAAGAACTAAAAACAGCTTTACAGAATTTCTCCAAACTCTTTGATGTGAGATAAACAGGGAGTCTCAGGAAGTTCTTGTCTGAAGTGAACACCCGTATCCCCTTTGAATCTGAATTCCTCAGAGAGTGAATTTGTAATTCAAATTGATCATTTATATAACACAAGGCTGGTAATCAGATTTGGAAGAGTTTGAAAACACTGGCAGCCTGGGGGGAAAGAAAGACTTTGTGACTTTTCAGTTAAGGGAAAATAAATCATTTGTTAGAAGATACCCATACAACAGCAAAAGGTTTATAGCCCAGGCAAAGTCAAATTCCCCACCAAGCAGAAGGAATTCCTGCAAGAGAAACTTCAGATCCTGCACTGGAGGTGAAGGTGCCAAGCCCCTGTCCCAGGACACAGACAGGATCCTTCCCAACAGCCACACCCCAGAGACATGAGAGGCACAATGTTTACGGAAGCCAGAGTAGATGGAAAAGGGGGAGCGCAGGAGTCTTGGAGCGTTTATTCAATAACAACTCATTAATTAGGCAAACAGCTGGGGAAGGCTCTAAGCCTATATAAAGAGGACCGGAATGGGAAGAAGCTGCTGCAATCAACCATTCCTATTGCTGGAAGCAACCCAGCTTATATTCGGATTCCTTGTTTGTGCTCCTAGAAACCTTGACCATTGCCTCTTGTTTAGACTTTGCCGTTGAGCCGCAAAATGATGACCAGCAATTTGCTAACAAGCCATTACAAACTTTGTTTTTGGCTGTTGATAAGAGGTTCTAATTAGAGAACTATAAGCCTTGGCTGGCTGCCAGCACAGGACAGAAGATCCTTGGAGATCCAGTTTCACCTTCAGCACCCTGGATGATTCCATCACAGCCAGAAGATAACACTATTTTATTTATATCCTGTCTTTCTCATAGAATCATAGAAATGTAGAGTTGGAAGAGACCACAGGGGCCATCCAGTCCAACCCCCGCCATGCAGGAACACCCTCAAAGCACTCCCAACAGATGACCTTCTCCAAAGATTAAGATGCAAGGCATAACAACCTATAGAGTTGTTTTGAAGATTACGACAAATGTACGGTGTGCCTTCAACTGCAAATCTAGTCAGCTTTTATATACAGAAAAATAGTGGAAGCACTATCCATTCTTCACTTCAGACAGCAAAATAATTTTGGGACAACCTGCTATTTCATTCCCTAGTCAGAGCCACAGAATTAGAGAGTCCAAGAGGAGCTCCAAGTTTATACAGCCTGACCTACTACCAAGGGGAAAAACTCAGAAACACAGCATCCCTGATAGATAGCTATCCTGACTCTGCTTGAAAAACTCAAACAACAGTCCACTCCAGAGGCAGAGTGTCCCACTATCAAACAGTTCATTCAGTCAGGAATTGCTGCTTAAGATTTAGATGACATCCCCTTGCAAGAACTCATTCTATTATAGAGGAATTGGCAGGTCCTGACTCAGACACCAGACCTGTCTCTATAAATGCATCAAGGGAGCTGCGGCATCTTTCCTGTGGGCAATCTGTAATCTTCTTGCCCAAGTTGGATGGTAGTGCCAGAGCAGTGAAGTGACAGAGAAACTGAATGGAAGTTGCAGAAGCTGCAAACTACCTCATCTAAAAGGGACAGTCAAGAACTCTCAGCAAGGATCTGACAACGAAATACCCAAGTTCCATACAAATCAAAAGGATTCATGACACATGGCATGCAGCAGCTCAGCTGTATACCTAAGCATTAGCTTGGTCACCACAGGCAACCAGGAATTCCATACAGGTGAAAGTGTAGTCCAATAGAGAAAGAAATGGGAACACTCCATCTTTTCTTTGCATGCCCCTTCCAAGATATCCAGCACAGAAATGCAACTAGCCATCCCTCCCTTCCAGTTCCCAGAAGACTGATTAAAACAAAATCAAAGAGAAAAAGAACTGCAGGCTAGTATCACCAGCAGAATTATATTAAAGGCTATGACAGCTATGCTGTTCTGGTCCCTGTAACATACACACAAACAGTGAGAGAGATATACATCATGCAATCCAGTACTATGCATGCTTATTCAAAAGAAAATCTCAGGTTCAACTAGATTTATTCTTGGGTTAATCTAGCACAGGATGTGATTGCTCTTTATCATGATTCAATAAATAAAGGAAATGGACTCCAGTCACAACCCTATAACCACACCATGGGAAAACTCTGCTACAAAACTCTAAATTGGGGCAGGGGGAGTCCTTCACATGCGCTCACTGCTATAGCAACTCACAGCAGTTCTGATCATTTGTAACAAGGACTCCCCCTGCGACAACCACCTGAAAATCTTTCAGCAACCTGGCTTGAAGGTATATAGTTACGATATCCTGTAATTGTTATATTTAATTGTTCAGTGTTCATGAACACAAAGAGATCTAACTCCTTCTTGCCTCCCCCCAAAAACACCCCAGGCATTTTTAAAAATATAGACTCACTGCAAGGTGGAAGCAGAAATCCAGAGAGAAAGTAAACAGCATCCATGCATACAGAAGGACGAATCCTTCTTGCTCGAATCCTCTGGGATCTCCATGCAAAAGACCTCTAAGAAAGGTTAAAGACTATCTGAATAAAAACAGCAAGCATCTCTTGCAAGCTTGGACAATTCCACAGTCTAGCTGCTGTCAAAATTTTTGCTTCTGCTTGGTTTACAAAACAGCATCAAAACTGCATGCACCCCTCAATCACAGACACTCCTTCTAGAAGAACTGCTGGCTGTAAAGAAGCCAAGGATTGAAAGAGAGAAAGAAGGGGAGATAAAGAAAAAAGCCAAATATCAGATGACAGTTCTTTCTGGGTTCTCTTGCAAGACCTTCCTTGCTGCAGACAAGAACATCTCTGTGCCACTGATTCCACAATGTGACACTCTCACTGCGCTTGAATGAACACACAGTCTGGAAAGTCTCTCGTGTGGAGCTGCGAAGGAATCTGACAACCTGTAGCACAGGTCTGGGGAACATGTGGCTGGCTAGGCTCTCTCTGAGGTTGGTACCTTTCTTTTTTAAATCATTACTTAAAAATCCCTTGAACGAATTGACATTAGTGCCTGTTGTCAAAAAAGAAGTGGTTTCTTAATAATGTGCACCTAAAAATGTTTAGTTTGGGTAATTTTAATTTTTAGAAAAAACAAGTTAAAAATAAACCAATCTCCAAAATTCTCAAAAGTAATGTTTTACAAGTACAGCGCGCCCCCTTTTCGCATGACCTCTGCATGTACGAATGTGAGGTTTCACAAAGCATCACATCACATTATAGTCAATGGATGCGACAGGTACACACCCACACTTCGCAGGGCACATGCACACTGCATCTATTGACTACAATGGAATACAACCTTCACCTTTTTTATTTTATATGGGAGTTCCTGGAATGGAACTCCCACACATACTGCAGGCACACTGTAATGAGTTAATGTTACCCATTAACCAACATTAATGGTTGATTAACACTATTATTAATATCATTTTGCAAAATGATGATGTTATGCCATTGATACTCTTCCAACTTCTGTGTTGACTAGAGTTGATGGGAGTTGCAGTCCAAGAATATCAGTAGGGCTATATCTTCCATGCCATAGTTAAGAGAAAAATCAAAGTGCATTTTTGTGGTGAGTGGGAGTACGCAGCAATTATTCAAGTGGATTTCTATTTTTAAAAAGCAAAATAGCAAAAATATTTTTCTGCCCCTCGAAAACATGTTCTTCGTATGGAAAAAAAACCATATGTTTTTACACACACAAAAAAAATCTCCCCAAGTAAAGTGAAGATAATTTCAGTTGCTCTCTTTTTCCTTAGCAGAAGATTTCTCTCAAGCCAAAATACCTACTTTTTATTGTGGATGCAAATATTAACCAGTACTCTTTTTGCATCCCTCATAAATAGTTTCAGAGTTTGGACTAAATAATGCCCAATTCTGGGATTTGGGGGGCCATGAGCAATTTAGCCTAAAATAACATCAGAAAAGTTTACAGGTCAGAGAGGTGAAACATGTGAAAAACAGGGGTGAAAAAGAGCAAGTAAATCAAATGAGAATGCCACAGGCTGGGAATATGATTCTTCACTAACGTTCTTCTCAAACTCAGACTGTGAGTAATTTTAGAAATTTTTCTTGCAGTAAGAAGAAAATGTCTTGTTTTCAAAACTGTGCTGGTTTCAAAAACTACAGTTGACTCTCCCCGTTCACAGGGGTTAGGTGAGCAGGATTCCCATGAAAGTGGAAAAAACAAAAATATCAATAGTCCTTCCCCAACCATATTTAATACACAAAAAGTATACATACAGTACACAATAATACACAGTATACAGTACCACACAGTACACAATATGTTTGAATCTGCAGTGGGGAGATGCCAGCCACTTGGTTTTACCTTTGAGGCAGTGGGATTCCTTTGCAAGACAGAAGAGGGCAGCTAGTGGGACTTGCTGCCACATCTCTTTGTGCCCTACACCATTTCTGACAGTGACTTACAAGCCCCGTCTTGTGTTTGCAATCTCTCAGTCTCCCAAGGTTTGCAGTAAGACTGCAAACTTGAGGCGACACCTGTAAGTCCCTGTTAAAATAGCATAGGGCAGCAGTGGGGAGGGTAGCAAATAATTAGCAAATAATAAAATCCATGAATGTAAAAGTCACAGACGTAGAGGGGCTGACTGTATTCGAGATCTGGAATTTATTCTGCACAAAATTCGCATCAGGTTACTTCATGCACAACACAGTCTTTTCTGCTGTTTCCTGTGCAGAGATGCTATTTTCTGTGCAAAACACCCACAGTCTGTTGGGAATGCTTTGATGGATGTTCCTGCATAGCATGGGGTTGGACTCGATGGCCCCTGGGGTCCCCTCCAACTCTACGATTCTATGTACATATTATGCAGACTAAACCCCCAACCCCCATTTTCTGTGCAGAAAATACTATTTCTAAGCAGAACTGTTGTTTTCTGTGCAGAAATGCTCTTTCCAGCACATATAGTCTTCCCAAAACAAGCGTGTGCAAATTTTGCAAAGGATAAGTCCTCAAGTGTGAGTATTCTCATCCACCCAGGATTCTTACTGTCAGAGTTTCTCAATATTTGAGAAACATGCTTTTCAACCTTTATCCCCCCATCCCTACCATAGACCTCTACGCCATCACAAAGGGACTCTGAGAGATGATGACTTAAGTTCCTCACATATCTGTTGTCACATCAGCTGATAAGGCAGGCAAAGATATAGCATTCTCCACTACTGAAGGTACACCAAACTGGAAAACATATAAGCCATTTCTGCACCATGCTGTTGCAGTGCTATTATATCACTTTCAACATCCTGTGGAATTCTGGGCTCTGTAGTTTACTGAGGTCAAAGAGCTCTCCGGCCGAGAATCCTAAAGGCCCCTCCCTCAACTGCAAACCCCAGGAGTCCACAGGAGGTTGAAAGTGGAATAACAGCACTGAAACAGAGTAGGGCGAAATGGCCATAGTGTGGCACAGGGTTAGAATTCCAAATAAAGACCAGAAAGACCCCGATTCAACCCCTCGCTGAGCCAGGAAACTCACTGGGGTGAGTCACTACCTCTCAGCCAAAGTTTGGATGCAATGAGTTACCTGAAACAAGGGATTGTGACTCGTGGGCAGTAATGAAGATGTAAGGAGACACATTTCAAAAGTAAAGTAATGGATAGGAACAACACTATTTTGGAGGAAGAGAGGAAACAAGCAACATTTCAGTTGCTTTTCTGGACATTTTTTTTAGGGTCAATCTGAGTAGAGTTTTTCCATAATTTACACAGTAGCAAAAGAATAATAAATAATTCAACGACCATGTCAGTTAGTTTCTGAACTACAGTATTCAGTAAAAACAATATTTGTTTTTAAACACTGTAAAGAGCAACAGGAATAATCTGCTTTATAAAAATAATTCCCCAAACTCTACCTTCAACAATTCCATGATGAGAGCATGGCAGGGAGGATGGGAGTAGGAATGATATATCCCACCTTCAATTCCTTGGAGGAAAGGGGTAGAGAAGTAAGTGTAAGGAAAAAAGTGAATATGGTTGGCCTTCCACGTTTGCTAGGGTTAGGGGCACAAGACCCTTGTAAAAGTGAAAAATTCGCAAATATTAAAATTTGTGTGTCTGTGGGAGGAGGGCTGAGTCACAAATGGGGAGAGTGGGTACTCAGGGTCTAAACCAAGTCAGGGAAAGGAGATGGTTGCCATGGTGGTCCTGTGCTTCCTCCTTCTTGCCCATCTCCTTCCTTGGGTGTATGGAATGCTTTGGGAGAGGGCTCATGGTGATGAGAAATCAGGCGTTGAGCTGTCTTTGACTGGCCAGGCAGTGGCTGGTGGAGGAGGACGAGGACTGGAGGCAGGTTTTTAAGGAGCTTCACAGCCTGATTGGAGCCACCAAGAGGGAAGTTTCCCCCCAAAAGGAAACACCTGAGGTGGGGGGTGAGGGATTGGAGAAACTCGAAAATAATCAAACCTGTAAATGTCAAACCCACAAATGTGGAGGGCTGACTGTAAATTGTAACGGTAGGCTCATGTTTCAGAACTGATTTGCCACTTTTGAAGAGCATGGTGAAGTGCAAGTTGAAGTGCAACAAGGATGGCTAAGGAGGAATATATACTCTTATCATTGCTGTTTTTCTCTGGAAGAAATCCCCACTGAGACTTATATTCTCCAAAAACATTATGGAAGGATACCTCACTGGAGGAGCAAAGCCTTGAGGTAGAAGGGCTGAGCCATCTCACTTGTATTATGGACTAAGTTGCTATCCTTGTCCTCACTCATATGCTTCATATAAGAAATCATCAAAATCTAACTGGCTTAACTGTGCCATCAGCAAACGGGTGGATGCATAGGAAATAGTCCATTTACCTTCTGGAGATGCCATGTTGTCCTCGTTGTTAGCAACAAAGTCCTCTGTTCCAACACACCAGTACATTCTGGGTTCTTGTCAGGACTTTCCAGGGTGTCCACCTTCTGATGCATTTAGTATCCAAAAGTATCCAAGTTGTCTAAACTAGATAATACTTGGAGAATCTTTCAACACAGCTCAAAAAAGGTATGGTTTCTGTTAAAAGAAAGGAGGGAGGGGGATAGAGAAATGTCTGAATTAGTCCTACCAGCTGTTCAGGAATTACAAACAGCATACTTTCTGTAAAACATCCTGTTTCTAGAATTGTTTGTTCCTCACGGCCTCCAGAACAGTTGTCAAATTCTGTTTTATGTAGAAGCACACTATTCATAAATTGCAGCGACTGGTTTCTCAAGCAGCAAAGTGTGTAATGCTCTCTACACCCAGAAAGAGCAACGCAAGGCTCCTATTTACAACCCCAGAACCCCCAATGAGTGAAAAACTTTGGCCATTTCCACACTACATTGTTATAGTGCTATTATTCCACTTTCAATGTCCAATGGAATCCTGGGGTTTGCAGTTTAGGGAGGGGCCTTTAGAATTCTCAGTCAGAGAGCTCTTGGGCCTCAGGAAACCACAGACCCCAGAATTCCACAGGATGCTGGAAGTGTAATAATAGCACTATAACAATGTAGTGTGGAAATGGCCTTTGCTTTCAAAATGGAGACCCTTGCTCTTAGAAGCTTCCGTGGAGCACAATTTTTTTTCAAAGGCATTTTTTTAAAAAAAATATTGGGAGTGGACATTTGGTCGCTTGTGGTTTCATTACGAGGAAGTAGTGCTGTTTATAGCTGACTGGGGTAGCGGTGGGGAACTAACCCCCAGATCCACTGAAGCTGCCTATAACCATTATACATGCTTTATTGAGCCACTGGGACTTGTCAGGCCAAAAATGTGAACAAAGAAAACAAAACAAATTAAAGGTAAAAAAAAAGGCAAATAGAGTCAAGGTGCTCTGAAGTACAATGAATGAGACTTCTTTTCCAAAGCAGACAAAGAATCTTGTGGCATCTCAGAGACTAATACATTTATTACAGCATAAGTCCTTGTGAACTATAGACAATTTCTTTAGGTACAAAGACTGTTATCCAGAGTTTCAGGTATACATACCAGACATATAGTTGAGAGTGGGACTGGAGACAATGAAATCTAATAATAATATTATAATATTGATTTTTAAAAAGGGAAATTGGCCTTGCATAGTGCGCTGAATTTTTATCTGTTGTTTGTAATAGTATTTGTTTTAACTGGTTGCGGGTTTTTTTAAATCATTTAACCACTTGTTAACTTTCATAGGCCATAAATGTTAACTACATTTGTTTTACTTTTTGAGTCCTGAACTAGGAAAAAGGCAGAATATAAATAATCAGTATCAGCATTATTAAAGAAAAGCTAAATTTAGACAGTGACAATTAAACTGGCCAGTCCCAAAACTGTTGCAGATAAACATAGCTCTCCCATCTCCAAAAAATATGAAACTTTGTTCTGGTATCTATACAGAAAATAAACCTTTTCCACCTACCACCAATTCTCAGTTATTTACTTTTTGTAGCTTTAATGATTATTTTAACTTGTGAAAGCCCATGATTCAGCAGTCATTTGTATTACCTATGTCTAGTTCTTAAACAGAAGCTTGTACAGAAAGCTCTGGTAAGGACAACCACAGTCTTCCCCAACTTCATCTGCTCTAGATGTACTGGCTAGAGGATTCTGGGCACTGTAGTCTAACATATTTGAAGGATAGGTAACTGAACAAGGCTCAACTTGTTGTTGTTGTGTGCCTTCAAATCATTTTCAATTTATGGTGACCCTAAGGCAAACCTACCATTATAATATCCTACCACTCCTTCTATGAGATATGCAATGTTCATAAATTGGACTTCTTAATGACCAGAGAAATTGAGTAGGGTCATGCTGGCCTGAGAATGTGTCTGCAGTTATGCTGATCAGAGAAATATGAAAGCTCAGATAGGATTATGTGGAAAACCCTAATGCGCTGATAGGTTTGTGCTAATTCCTTCTCTGATTCAGGCTCCTTGCATTTTTGAACACCATGGATGATAAACTGCCCAGATTGGTGGGCAGTCAGAGACCATATCTTGATCTAATCCTACAGAGATCTTCCCTATACACCCTACCTGACCCAACATTAAGGAACTGTCATGAGTCCCATCAATGTTCTGTCACTCTAGAATAAGCATTCTGGACCCTTTTGTCAGTCCCCTGAGAAAACCATTATGGCTTTGTTGATGCACCCTTTCAAGTACAAAAACCCTAGCTTCAATCCCAGCCAACTGTAGTACATTAAATGTAGTCCAGATTGGCACTCCTCCATGGTACCCTCATATGCTGTTTGAGTCCCTCTGCTGTGATTCCTCTGAGGACTGGTAACTATAACCCTCTTCACCCCTAAGTTCTCTCTATCCAACCTTTTCCTCCTCACTTTCCGATAGCCTTGTATGGATCTTAAAAGTGCCTGACTACTTGTATGTTTGCCAATTCAAATAAAATACTTTGTTTAACTTTAACTGCAGTTCTCTCTACAGTGAGTACCAGTATTATGTAGGTGAAAAGATCCTACCATTACCTTCCTCTCACAGGCTTCCTCTGAGCTGTAATTCCCCCAAATTCTAAGGAGATGCTGACATTGTGGGTGGACCCCACTGTCCCCCACTTCTTAGGATAACACTATCACAGAGTTTTCTGGGGCCAAGGGTGTGTGATGCACCCAAGGTCACCCAGTGACCTTGGTCAAGCCAAGCAGCGAACTGAACGCTGGGCTCCAGGGTTGTAATCCAAAATTCAAATCACTGCACCATGGTGGCTCTCTTAAGGCTCAACTGGTACATCATCATCACTGAACAGTACAATGCTAATTTTAGCCTGTTTTGGACTTGTTTCTTTCTCTGCTTCATGACAAGCTTGTGCTTTCAATTGTAGAACCTCCTCTCCCTTCAAGGAAGTACCAAGGTTCCTATTTTATCAACACTGCTTCTGCATTGGCCTTTGGAACTGAAGCACAAAACAGTCATAACTCCTGAACTTCCTGCTTTCCATTTTCACTATGCAAATGCCAATATGCTTCATTCAACAAGGCAGGAACTACTGAGAAGATGAAATTGCCTGCCAGCCTCTGCTTCTCCTGTGGCAATGCTCTGACAATGCAACATGAGTTTGAATGCAACGGGATGCTGAAAATATGAACGATATTTCAAGACAGAGGACTCCTAGCACAGCCAACTGAAAGATACAATGTACCTATAACATCTTTACCTCTTCATTGAATGTTTTGTCCTATGAAATAATGGTAGGGAGACACAAGAAGGCCACAATGACACATGATTGTTGTTGTGTGCTTTCAAATCATTTTAGACTTATGGCGACCCTAAGGCAACTCTATATCATGGGGTTTTCTTGGCAAGATTTGTTCAGAGGAAGTTTGCCATTGCCTTCCTCTAAATTGTGACTTGCCCAAGATCACCCAGTAGGTTTCCATGGTTGATTGAGGATTTGAACCCTGATGTCCAGGGCCTAACACACAAACTACTACACGACACTAGGCAACTGCAAAATAAAAGACTGGAGGCAACCCCAAAGTTAAGAGTACACCAACTTACATTTAAATCTCACTTTTCCATCAGATTGCTTACGCTGGCGCCTATCTCTCTTCTCCTGCCCACTACATCTCTTCCTAAGCATCTCTTATTGTGAGGGACATGCCTTATCTGAAGGTTGGAAAAGTTTTCTTTTTATACAGACTGAGCAAGATGCCCAAACACCTCATACTTTGTGTGCATCATGTAATATACAAATGTGGCCAATATGTCAATTTTACAAAGAAAATCATGGCTAAGTTAATTGAAACCAATATTTTCATTTGCTATACAGGCAGAACACAATCTTATTAATAGCTAGCTCCTGAGTGTCAACCCTGCACGTCATGAATTTCAACTGTCTCTTTCTGCTATTTTTTTGAAAATCTGACAATATTACTTTATCTTCACCGCAACCCTGTGCAGCAGATCAGAGGAATGTCTGAGGGAGGGAGTGTGTGTGTGTCTGTGTGTGTTTAAGAAAGAACTAGGAGCTCAGTTCAGTTCTGGCATAAAATAAATGTCTGAGCTCAGAATTCTTTAATTCCACTTTTATACCTAGTTCCAGTTGGTGGGACTTGGAATTCTGGAAAAAGCACACTGGCCCATCCTGATTTTCACGCTTCTCCGCCTGTCCATGGTCCACTTCCTGTGTATGATATTCCTTGCTGGAGACTCTCTGCTTCCCAACTGTAAGACTCTTATCAGTTTGGCAGGCATGAGAAAAAGTTTGCATAGTGGTGTGGCCTCCTGCTTGTTGAGCTCCCTTCCCATTGATCTACATGCCGCTCTCATTGTTGTTGTTAATCTCCATCAAGTGGACTTTGACTTATGGTAACCCTAAGAGTAAGACATCCCGTGATACACAGCCCAGCTCAAGTTTTGCCAGCTCTGGGGTGTGACTTGTTTCACTGCATCTATCCACTTGCCATACGGTCCTTCTTTTCTCCTACAACCTTCCACCTCATGAAGCATTCTTGCTTCTCATATGTGGCCAGCCTTCAAATGAGCTTTAAAGACCCAGTGGTTTCATTTACTTTTAGTTACAGTTTTGATGCTGGGATTTTGACACTCGTGTCATCTACTCTGAATTAATCATTTTTACAGCAGTATTTTATGTCCCTTCAAGGGGTGCTGGAGAAAAGCAGGGGTAGGAATTGTGTGTTCCTCCAGATGTTGGTGAACTATAACTCCTAGCAGCCGTAAGGAGCATAACCAATGCTGAGGAATGCAACCGATGGGGAGAAGCTGCAACTCAGCACTTGGAAGGCTAGTTTCTACCCTTCAGCTACAGCATTCACCACCCTTAGTCGAGAATTAAAGAAAAGCATGCAGCACTAAAGATTTTAAAGAGAAGATGCACATACAGTAATCTTGCTACTATGACTAAGAAAAGAGATCTTTTAAATAGCTTATATGGGTGGAGTCTGGGTTAGGAGGAAAACAAAGGTGATCAGACCATTTTTAGATTCAGAGGCAAACTCTAACTGCCCACTTCCCTCACCACCCTTAATGTTCACACCCTGTTCAGTTCACACCTTGGAGCACGGCTTCCCCCACATCTAAATTGTCTGATACTCTGGGGAGGGAAGAAGGAAAGGTGATAGGCCAGGAAGAAGCTGTGAGGAAGTGAAGCGACACCAAAATGAGCTGCATCTGTCTGTCTGGCTCTGCCTCAGCAACCACAAACCCAACAGAAACTGTGGCAGGAAGTGGCAAAACACAGATGGTGGAGGGGGAAGCGAAGGAATCCAGACTGCAGAGGCAAAAGGCAGCTTCAGCTGCAGCCATAAGTTTCTGTTCCTTGGGGAAGGAGGAAAAGACAGTGAACGCAGTCACTATCCTTGTAGTTGGGGAGATTCAGAGATAGTCGCTATCTTTAGTCTGGTCTGGAACAGAAGCACTAAGACAAGAAGAAAGTGCATGTGTAACGTTTCGGCCATGAAGACCACAGCAAGCCTCTAAACTACCAAAAAAGCAAGCAAGCAAGAAGAAAAAAAAAAAAGGCAAATGGCATAAGTTCCACTAACATTGGTTTAACTTACTTTGCTGTTGTTGTTTTGCAGAGTAGGGAGAAGCTCCAGAATAGCTATGCTGTTGTTAACTACTGCCAAGCTGACTTTGACTTAAGGGGACCCTACAAATGAGAGATGTCCAAGACTCCCTGGCCATTTCCACAGGAGACTGTTACAGCGCTATTATTCCACTTTCAACATCCTATGGAATCCTGGGGATCCTGTCTAGCCCCTCCTTAAACTGTAAACCCCAGGATTTCATAGGATGTTGAAAGTGAAATAATAGTGCTGTAACAGTCTCGTGCGGAAAAGGCTCCTATCACCAACAGCCCTGTTCAGTTTCTGTAAACTTAGGGCTGTACCTTCCTTGATATAGTCTATCTACTTGTAATATGTTCTTCCTCTTTTCCTACTGCCTTCTACTTTACTATTACTGCTTTTCTAAACAGTCATATGGTCTTATAATATGGTCAAAGTACAATAGCCTCAATCTACTCATTTTGCTTTTTTAGGGAGAGTTCAGGCTTGATTTGCTCTGGGACCCATTTATTAGTAATCTTCACAGTCCACGGTACTCACAGAACTCTCCTCCAGTACATTTCAAAGAAGCTGATTTTCCTCCTGTTAGCTTTCTTCACTGTCCAGCTTTCACAAACGTACACAGAAATCAGAAATACCAGCTCGCTGTTATTTGCATTTGCCATTAAACCCCTTCCTCTGCAACCTCTAGCACGGTGCTATAAAATGGTAGTTCTTGGAATGTTGTAGCCACTGGGTACAAATAAGGTGTGGCCCCTGGCGCATTGGGGGAAAAATGCCAGTCCCCCACATCTGATAGCCTGAGAAGCACTGATCCACTGCACCCTAAATCTTAGGAGATAAACAAGGTCTCATATTTGTACAGATTATGGAGAAGGTAAGAAACAGAAGAACTGCTTGGAAGCAAATTCTCAGAAATGGAGCTGAAGTGAAATCCGTGAGATAGAGACCTGTGTGCCACCCCGTCTTCTGCTCACCTAAGAGTAGAGAACACTTGCCCCTGGCTAGTGTGTTTGTGGACACCTCTCAGCTATAACTAGGGAGTTACAAGAGGAGCATTCACATGTTATGTTCAACCCTGATACATTCTGTATATATTCCCCATCACTACCACTATGGGTAACATTCAGAGTATCCACACAGCTGATTTGTATCTTTTTGCAATAATTCGCATGAAATAAAATGTACAGCTCTTTGTACATGAGACTTTGGGTTTACCTGCTTGTCTCAGAATTCAAACCTACTGTAGAGATGAGGAATTTGGGAGTCCTCTGTAACTTTTTTTTTAAAAGAACGCCTATGTAATTATTCATACATGTACTTACGCTGCCATATGCAGAGGTAAGTCCAAACACATTCAGTGGGATTTGTGCAGGACTGTGCTCTCAGGAAAAGTTACTGGTTCTACTTATTAATGCCAATAGTTCAATTGCGCAGAGCGATCTGGTTTTTCCCAACTGATTTCTCCCTACCGAAATCACTGCTATGAAATTTGGAAAATGGAATTAAAAGAAAATATAAATAAATGAATGAATGATGAATACTCTGTCCAAATTTAAAACAGCATTAAAGGCCAGTCTCTTCCAGGAGGCCTATCCAGATTATTTTTAAATTGTGAATTTTAAGTATGAATTTTAAATATGTATTGACTGTTTTAATTAGATATCTGTATTATTTGTTCTTTTAAATTGATATTATGCATTTTAATCATTGTTTTTAAATTCATGTTCTGTTTATAACTGTTATATATTAATCTGTGGCTGTTTCCCACTTTGATCCAGGAGGAAAAGTGGGGAAATAACAACAGCAACAACAGTGAAAAATATTTGTTGGCCTTCATTTATCAAGAAAGAAGAAAGGGGAAGAGAGGCAGAAAGCAAGAGGAACAATTCAAGATATGCAAAATGTTAATGGAAGTCAAACATTTTGCTGAGAAGGATGTATTTTGGAGGGAGAAGGAATGGCACAAAGCAAGAAGAACAATTCAAGTATTAAATTATACAGTTACATTTCAAAACAAAAAGGAACATCATAATACAGGGCGGAGTCTAATAAACTGCATATCCACTTAGTGTGTCAGGTCTGTCTTCTAATACAGGTATACCTCACTTAACCGAGTAGACGTACTCACATGTTACATTAAACCCAACCCTGGGCATTTTTTCTTTAAGAGAAAATTTGGTACCGAGAGGCAGAAATAACATGGGAAAAATTGGGATAGGTCCCTACACCTCAAAAAAGAAGAGCACTTTAAAACTTTTCAGCAAACCTTTTATCTAAAACTGACAATATGCACATGTGAAATGAAACAACCAAGTTAGGTAAGTGTTGTATAAATCAACAAAAATCACTTATAACCTTCTATAGAGCACCTAAAATATTATTACAAAATGCATCTGAGGTTACTTTTTTTCTTTCACCAGCCTCCACTTTTCTTATTATTTCCATTTTGATGGCCAAACTTACAGAATCCACACTTCTTTAACACGGCCCTTTCCACACGGGGTTTAAAAAACGGTATAGAGCGACCTCCACGGAGGTCGTCTACACCATAACATGGATTGGGGTGGATTCCACACCCCAATCCACGCAGGGGCGACCGGAAGTGGTGCCACCCGTGCTTTTTGAAAACCACTTGCTTTGTGGTTTTTAAAAGGCACGGGGTGTGCAGCCCCGTCCAGCCCCGTCGCAGCGCTGGTATGGATCTGCCGGCGTGCGCAAGAACGTGCCTGTAGATTGCGTGGGGAACGGGATTTCCGGCTGGCGAGCTTCTCCGACTGGCGGAGAGCCTCCGCCAGTTGAAAGCTGCCATTTTGGGCAGCGCCGGACGCCGTGGACGCTGCCGAGTGTGGAGTGGCAAAATGGGCTGCTCCATGCGGCGACAGAATAAGGTAAGCCCCGTTTCTGCGTGGAGCAGCCCGTTTCTCTGCCCGTGTGTGGAAAGGACCCCTGGGGGGGATATCTGGTAAGGCAGATTTATGCGGTCTCCCCTTTGCACTCTGTTTTGCTGTTCTAGCAGGTTCAGTACAGAATCCTCAAGGCAGCTGCTGTTCAACTTGCCTATTGTAGTCAGGCATACACAGCTACAATAAGAATGACTGGAGCAGAATCTAATTCTTCCCCAACTCAAGTTTTTATTGTGTTGTTCACTGCAGATGTGCTGCTGGAACTCAACATCAAAAGTCTCGGCTTTTTCCGTCACCACCCTCCCAAAGATGCTACTGCTGCTAAAAATCTTTCAAGCAAAGAGGAAAAGGAGGCAGCAGTGGACAAAAAGACTTTGTGAAAAGGAGCTTCTGTACCAAAGGCTTTGATAACTGAGGTTAACTTTGTTAACCTGTACGTAAGTTTTGAGCTGCAATGCCACTCTAGGCCTTATCTTGCCAATCTCTGCTGGCGAGAAATGTGCCGCTGGATCAAAGCTGTAGTAAGCATATTGGCTCTCGTTCTGTGCTCCACCTCGCTTATTGGTGTTTTTAATTTATGCACACTCCTTGGGCCTTTCTCCTACTCTTTCTTTTCTCAGGGCCTTTCTGCACTACACTATTATAGTGCTATTATTCCACTTTTAACATCCTTATGGAATCCTGCGGTTTGCAGTTTAGGGAGGGCCTTTTAGAATTCTCAGCCAGAGAACTCTTTTTGGCCTCAGGAAACTACACACCCCAGAATTCCACAGGAGGTTAAAAGTGGAATAATAGCACTATAACAGTGTAGTGCAGAAATGCCCCTCAGACCTTCCCCTCTCCCTCAGCACCTCCTCACATATACAGTATACCCTCACTAAGAAACAAGTAAAATAAGGAGTCTGGAAAAAGAGGAAAGGAAGCAAAAAGGAAAGAAGTGACAGAAAAAGAAAGGAAAGAAGGAAGTAAGCAAGATACCAGTTGGTCAAGTCCTAACATAAGTAAATGTTTCTTCTTTTTCCTTAATGTGCCTTGTTTATTCCATGTTGTAAAATCTGTTTATGTTATGCACCATATTATGTTATATGTTATATTTGAAAAAGTGCTTATATAAATATTTTTAAAAATTGACATTTTAATAAAAATAATTTTAAAAGAGCCATATACAATATACCCTCCTCAGAATTTCCTACCCAAGCTCCCTAGGACACAATGAATTGTGGTCTATGCAAGCCCTAGGGGACTACATGTACAGCTGCCATAAAAAGAAAATGGATTCACCTGTTCACAAAAATGTGCTCATTCTGCCCAGGTACAATTACACTCTTGATCTATCCAGAATGAAAACAGGTATAGAAATTATCACAAACATTTAAACATGGGTGTGTATAGGCTGGAATTCTGCAAGGGACATATGATTTGCAAATGCCCCTCCTTGGATGCTGCAGGGGTGGTATTCCTTCTCTCCCTCCACAGTGTCCAAAGGTACCCCCTTGACTTACTGTGAAGACCCCGAAGCCACCCTGTATGTCCATGGTAGGTATCTCCATAGCCAGACACAAAATGATGATGTTGACACTGAAATTCATGGGGATCCTCCATAGCATTTTGCTATGGGGACACAGCCAGATACTTCCCTGATTCTTCCTGCTTGCTGTGAAGGATGTAACAGCTGTGTGGACAGCTTCAGGGGCTTCACAGTGTGTCAGGAGGAAGACATACGGCTCAAGGTAGCATAGCTCTATGTGCTGACATTTATGCTATGGCAAGAAGATGTTGGTTGGAAGCCAGTGTGTGAACACATCTATAACATATGTCCACCCTTCTTCCGAACTCTTCACTGGGCTAGATCAGTCATTCCCAAAGGGGATGGTGCCTCTCCTTTGGGGGCAGTGGAAAGATTCAAGTGGGTGATGAGGAAAAGGGGGCTGGTGGGGGACGACAAGATGGCATTAGAACCAAGTAAGCATTTCTAAAAAATGCCTTGCCTCGCAGCACGCTTTTCTACTGCCACTAGCTCCCCATCCTAAAGCTTAAGGGACTTCTGCACATGGAAGTAAATAACTTAGGATCACAAAGAAGGCTGACCTTGGCTGGAAGGCTCTTTTTCATGGCTGTCACCCCTCTCCCACTTAAGGCACTTCTGCACACGGAAGTCAGTAACTCAATGCAAGCAACCGAGGAGAAAGCAGGATCACAAAAAAGGCTTGCCTACCAGGTGCTTTTCCACTTCCTCCTCTTGTGCTAACATTAAGTTATTGACTTCCATGTACAGAAGTCCCTTAAGCTTCAGGACTGGGAGGGGACAGCAGTGGAGAAGCCTGAGACTACCTGTAGCCCTTTACTATTGGTTATGCTGTATGGGGCTGATAGGAGCTGTCAGCTAAAAAGTACTGCTGACAACCTATAGAGCCCTGTACAGCTTATAAAAGGAGACTGTATCTCCCTTTATGAGCCCATAAGAGCTCTAAGATCTTCTGAAGAGGCCCTTCTCTCTGTCTCACCACCTCGTCAGGAACATTTGGTGGGAACAAAGCAGAGGGCCTTCTCTGTGGCTAGAGAGATCCTTGCTCTCATCTTCCTTTATCCCATCAGATTTTTGGAAACTGACTTGGGTGGGCTTTTAAAACTGTGCAGTGCTCTTTTTAACGTTTTCAATTTTACAAACAATTTTAACTTTCTTTAAAGGAACGTTTACATTTATGCTTTTATTGAAAGTTTTAATCCGCATTGTTTTTAAACATGTTGTTAGCCACCTGAGTCTCATTATTGAGAAAAAGGTGAGTAAACAACAATAGGCGGCCCAAATATCGCCCCACCTATTACAGTGGTGGATTAAGTCCTAGGGAAGATTTCCAGACTTAATGGAATTTTTATCTGTCAAGAGCTTGAAGGGTTCAAGTTGCACCACGGCTGTTGAGACAAAAGGATCAAGAAACCACGGCAGATCCTCAGTTAGAGAAGCTCAGAAAACTAGTTTTTCCAATGCAACAACACCCAAAATCCTAACAACAATAAGTGGTCCAAATATTGCCCCACCTATTACAGGGGTGGATTAAGTCCTAGGGAAGATTTCCAGACTTAATGGAATTTATGTCTGTCACGTGCTTGAAGGGTTCAAGTTCCACTACGGCTGTTGAGACAAAAGGATCAAGAAACCACAGCAGATCCTCATTTGGTAGAGAAGCTCAGAAAACTAGTTTTTCCAATGCAACAACACCCAAAATCCTCTCTAATGGCCTGTAACCTTTCCAGGCTCTGCTGAAAAGAATGTGTAATGCAGCTGTTGCTTAGCACATACTACTCACACCCACAACAATCCAGTAAAATAGGCCAGTTTTATTATTATTGAAATGCAGAAGGAAAACTAAGACAGAACGGAAGTGACTTTGGTGAGGGCCACATGGTCAGAGTAAACTGAAGGGGTGGTTTCAAAGCAATTCCTTCTAGATGCATAGCAACTAGATTGCAAAAAGTTTGATAATACTACTTTTTGACCGATAAGCTTGAATATAGATTAGCTGCCACAACCATAATGAAATAGACAGCAAACCCATGCCACTGTTTATTCTATATATACTCTATCTTTATTCTGTGCCTGTATTAAAGCATGAGTCAAACTCCATAACCTTGGCAGCCACACAACTCTCTGACTCAGAGGTGGTGCAACCAATAGTGTAGAAAAACGGAAAGCAGTGCTGTCAGCAAGCATTTTTCAATATTTCTCTGAGACTCTCACAACTGCAGCCTCCACCTGTGGCTAATCTAAATAGGTAACTTTAAAAAAAACCAGGAGACAAAAACATGGGGGTCTTAAGGGGGAGGAAATTGAATAAATCTGCTTTAGTATGCAATAAGGAGTACCCAGGGATGTAGATACAGGAGGAATAGATGAAGGCTTTGCCCCCCGCCCCATGAAATTTTCTTCCACACTCCAAATTTCTAGCACTGCAGAGAGTAAAGCCATTTCCACACCACACTGTTACAGTGCTATTATTCCTCTTTCAATATCCTGTGGAATTCTGTAGTTCAATGAGGCCAAACAGCTCTCCAGCTGAGAATTCTAAATGCTCCTCCCTAAGCTGCAAACCCCAGGATTCCATAGGAGGTTGAAAGTGGAATAATAGCACCATAATAGTATAGTGTGGAAATGGCCTTAGGGCCCTATCACACCATACTACTAAATCACTATTATTCCACTTTAACTGCCATGGCAACATGGCATGGACTCATAGGATTTGCAATTTGAGAAGAGGCATTTAGATCTCGGAGCCAGAGAGCTCGAATATGCCATCAAACTACAAACCCCCGAATTCCACGGAATGTTGTCGTGGGAGTTCAAGTGGACTAATAGCACTGTAACCGTGTAGTGTGATCGGGGCCCTTTGTCCAGCACTTGGCCCACTACACTCTCTCAGTCCTGAGCCACCAGTCCTTCAACGTCTCACCTGTAAAACTGGGACACGTGTAGCCAAGAGACCGAAACGTGTATCGCTGTAGTGACACATTGTCCTGAGGCAGATGTTTATACATATACATACATATAAAAACCTGTTGATAAAGGTTCCCAGCTTGGCTAATAAACTATCCTTGCATTTTGCTTCTAAAGGAAGTAGCGAGAACAAAACTTTTAGAATGCAGTCAGACTGATAAAAAGACCAGAAATTATCAGATTCTTTCTCTTCTTTCCAGTTTTGTTCTGAAGATCCACACACATTTTGTTTATTCTATAATATTTTCTTGCAGCTTCTGGTACGGTCAGAGACTTTTTTACACCAGCTCCCAAGGCTGGTTTATTATAATCTACTATAAAAGTAAAAGCCAGCAAAGTGTAATGGTTTGGGTGTTGTGCTGAAACTCTGGAGACCAGAGTGGCTAATCTACATAGGTAACTTAAAAAAATAAAACAGGAGACAAAAACATGGAGGTCTTAACGGGGAGTAAATTGAATATATCTGCTTTAGTATGCAATAAGGAGTATCCAGGGATGTAGATATAGGAAGAATAGATGAAGGCTTTGCCCCCCGCCGCATGAAATTTTCTCCCAGACTCCAAATTTCTAGCACTGCAGAGAGTAAAGCCATTTCCACACCACACTGTTACAGTGCTATTATTCCTCTTTCAACATCCTGTGGAATTCTGGGGTTTGTAGTTTATAGAGGCCAAAAGAGCAATCTGGCTGAGAATTCTAAATGCCCCTCCTAAGCTGCAAACCCCAGGATTCCACGGGATGTTGAAAGTGGAATAATAGCACTGTAACAGGGTAGTGCAGAAATGGCCTGAGACAGTGAAATCTGTTCATGCCCAGAACTTTTTATGCTCGCAACCCCTTGTCACACTTTGCCTGCCCTTGTTTTTTAAATGCCAAAGCTGTACAGGCTGAGTACCCTTTATCTGAAATGCTTAGGACCAGAGCTGTTTCAGATTTTTTCTCAGATTTTGTAATATTTGCATAAATATGATATTATATATTACTCTTTCAATGTGGGAGTCTGGTCTTTCATGCTTTTAATGTTCCAGTAGGAAACGTTAGGGAATTACAGAGGCTTGCCTGGGACTGGGACTGCGGTACTAAGCAAGCCGCCATATCTTCACTTTTCAAGTTTCAGATTTTTGGAGCATTTCAGATTTGCAGATAAGGGATACTCAGCCTGTATTTCTAAATGCTCACCTGAAATTTTTAAGTGACTGTGATGCTAGAAATTTGGGGAGTGAAGGAAAATTTCATGTCCATCGCCATTCTTAACCAGGCAGGGACAATGCTCTCATTTTAAGAGGCCAAAGCTCTCATTTTGCCCCTTTATTTTGTAGCTACACCCCTGAAAGTTTCAGTACTTCCCAATGCTCATTGCAGAAGTAGATCCTAATCTACTACAAACTGTCATCTGTGCAGCAGTGTTTAAAGTCAGAAAACACAAGAAGCACCAAAATGCTGCCTTTCACCTCCCAGTTGCCTGCTTAGCCAGCCAGCCAGCCATGCCCTCCTTCTACTCCCTTCTCAGTCATATCTTCATTGTTAAATGCTTTTTTAGCTGACCCTTGGGCTGTCAGTTTTCTCAAGGCTTTGCACTGGGGTGAGTCTTGCTCTCTTTGGTGTTTCATATTTTTTCTGCACGTATTCACTTTTTTTAAATTTCTGCAAACCTTGGGGTTTTCCAAACTGGCTAAAAGTTCCCTCTACTCAATGGCCCTATTTTTTTAAACTCAGCACGAATTTAGTATTAGAAGGGATTGGTCAAAAGAAAACTGGGAAATGAACAGGAAGACACAAACATCCAGGTTTTGTTTTTTCCACATTGTTATCACAACTGCATTGTGATAAAAGAACTGGGTGTGCACAGTTCATAGCCTACAACAGAGGTTTTTCAACTAGTGTTTCAGGGAGTTTTGGCCTGCAGTTCTCTGGAGGCTTACTATTAGTTTGTTTATAAGAAAATGTAACAGTCACAGATAGAGTAACGGTTAGACTAGCTATATTTTTACCACTTAGATTTATCTCCTGCATTGTTATTTGTTGTTGTGTGCCTTCAAGTCTTTTCCAACTTGCGACCACCCTGAGGTAGTCCTATCAGCAGGTTTTCTCGGCAAGATTTGTTCAGAAAAGATTTGCTTCACTGGCTGTCTTTGAGGCTGAGAGAGTGTGACTTATCCAAGGTGGGGGGTTTCCACGGCTGAGAAGGGATCTGAACCCCAGCCTTTTGGAATCTTAGTCCAACATTCAAACCACTACACCATGTTGGCGCTCCCATCCTGCTTCTGTTTGTTGTTGCATGCTTTCAAGTCATTTCTGACTTGTAGTAACTTTAATGTGAACCGATCATGGGGTTTTCTGGGGCTGAGAGTGTGTGATGCACCCAAGGTGGCCAAGCGGGGAATCAAACCCTGGTCTCCAGGTCGTAGTCCAGCGCTCACACCACTATGTCCTGCTTTTATTCTTCCCCAGCTGTTCCTAATAACAGCCCTATGAGGTAGATAAGGCGGGCTAACCCAAGGTCATCCACTGGGTTCTTTGGGAAACTGAGAGAAGTGAAATCTGTTTTAGCTTCTGCACTGGGTATGCAGTATTAATAACATGTATTAGAAGAATATATATATATATAAGCTTATATGTATAACATATATTTTAGATATATTTACACCTATATTTCAGTATATTTTATATTTGAGCTTCTATAACACACAAAGTCTAAGAAAACAGCTTCCTAAAATTGGCAGCTGAACAAAAAAGGGCCTCCAAGACCTTGGATCTTTAGGTGTGTTTCAGATAACAACACACCAGAGCTGTCTGTAAGGAGTAAACTGGTTGATAAGGAATATAAAGAAAAAGCTTGGCATTGTTTAGAAGTAGGGGTGGTTGGAAACTGTTAGGGTGATTACACCAAGGGGCATTTTGAAACTGCTAATAAGAATTAAGGATACAGGTACGAAATGCATGATTAGTGCGTGATCAGTCATACTGTAAATATGGGGAACGGGACATGTAACTTCTTAGGCAATCCTGATAGGCTGTAACCTTTGGGGTCCTATCCAAGGGGATCCGAGGGGAGGGAAAACCTGTGATGCGGACAGGGGATAAAATATGAGGTACACAATACTGGGGTGCGTCCTTCTCTCTGGGGAGCACCCGCTTCTGCAGAAACGTACTTTTAATAAACATTCATGCTTCAGTTGATCCTGTGCTAAATTGTATTATGAGTCTTTTCAGCTATTTCTCACAAGAACAAAGATGAAAAGTAAATGTAAATAAATAACCAGAACTGGGAGGGATTGTTGGACATGTTCTCAGCACACTCAGTCCGCATGGAATAACAATAAAAAAAAAACAGGTGTGAACAACATCCCTCATAAACTTAGCAAAAGTCCCAGAACGCTTTGCAATATGCAGAAGTTACCACACAAATCCTGGGAAATGCCAAATATTTGAAAAGCAGTAATCCAAGCAAGGAGAAGGGAGGGTGCACATGCTGTTTTGTGATTACGGTGTGCCTGCCATATATGCGGGGGTTCCATACCAGGAATTCCCATGTAAAACAAAAGGCGTGAGTGTTGCATCCCGTTGTAGTCAATGGACGCAACACATGTGTCCCCGTGCCCACACACCCATTGTGTCCATCGACAATAATGGGAGCAACACTCTACACAAGCTTGCATTTGCGTGTGCAGAGGCTGCACCAGAAGAGGACTCACTGTATTGTCCTTTTAAAGAGGCGATTGGAAAGAAGAGGAGGGCATAATTATATTACCTACCCTGTCCACTAAGAGAAGAACCAAACAACAAAAAACAGCACTTCCCGGATGTGCCATTTCACACATTTTCAAAGAAAACTACTGTCTCCCATCCCATCCCCACACCAAGAAAGCTAACATTTCAGCGAAGCTTGCAATAAGTTATTCCACAGTCTCAAGCAAACAGGAAGCTCATGACTGCATGTGTACCCAGAAATGCAGAACAGAAAATATCTGTATCTAAAAGGACTTTAGTGTAATACCAACTATTTTAATGTATTTCATAACACATTGATAAATATTTGCTACAGTTTGTTTTTATTATTTATCTGCATGCTTGGGTGAATTGCTCTCCAAGCAACCAAACTCTCAAGGCTTACATGCTTGTGTAGGACTAAAACCTACATAACACAGCAATACCGTGGAGTTACTTTGGGGGAAATGTGCACAGAATGAGGCTGCTCATGACAAGATTTGTTGATTTCTTTTAAAAAATGACCCCCATAGTCAAATCAGTGAAATGAATGCTCCCACTTCAGATCAACTTGCTGGCAGCACCAGCAGCTTTTGTAAACTGAATGCAGTTCAAGTTAAGAAACCCAAAAACAAGTGTTTAGGAACAACAACTGGCACTACAACAGTGGAGGTTCACAGCTGTGAAATCTAGAACATGAAACTGAGGTTTGCAAAGGAACTACAAAAGCATTTAAGGGTTAGCTGCTCAGTGCAACAGGTTGGAAGCAGATTTATTCACACTCCACTGACCAAAAAATCCCTGTTCTTTCTGATTTTACACTGGCTTAAAATCAACCGACCTGGGAGCTGGTATTGAAACGCTGGGAGCCGGCATTAAAATATTCTGGGATAAACAAAACATGTACGAGTCACCAAAATAAAATCAGAAAAAACAGAAACAAAACGTGGGCCTTTGGGATCTTTTTAAATCCTCTGGAAGCGCCCTTAAATCCAGCTGATTTCATTGGATCTAGATGGGAGATCTCCAACAAATACTTGGCGCTGCAGTATTTCCGAGGAAGGAACTGGCAAAACTGTGTCCTTGCCTAAAGAAAACTGGGAAATTCATGGGGTTGCATAGGTCCACAGGTGAACCAAAGGCGCATGGACACATATGCACGCTCTTGAGGTCTATATCCAACCAATTTTTTTTATTTTGTACTTAAACACACCTGGCTTCTCTCCTGGGGTTGCTAACCACCAAAATCAAAAACATCAACCTCCCTTTTCTCATAAATCCGCAGACCATTCTGGGAAGGTTTTGCAAATTTTGCTCTTCTGGTCGGGTTCTTTTAAAAGCAACTTGACCGGTTCAATAGACAGAAGCGATTCCTAGGAGGAAGGTCAATGCATGGCTGGCTGCACGTCTGCCTGTCAAGGTCTTGTTAAAGGCGCAATGGAGACAGTGTGAGGGTTACAATTTTTGCAGCGTACCCCAAGTTGGATGGGAACGCATGTGGGAGTGAGAGGGAGGCATGGAAGGAGGACTGAAGAAAAGTTACAACAGTGCATAGCAGCATCCCTAAGCCAACGGGATTTCACTTTTGGTGACTCAAAGATTATTTATTTTTAATGTGGAAATGCATAGTGTTTTGAAATCAAAACCTGCTCTGCCTTGTGCCCTTCCATGCATGCCTACCCCAAAGCTGGGTAAAGCTACTTTTTAAAAAATATACTGTTTATTAAGGATAGAAAATAAATACAAAATGCATCTCAACATATATTCTTACCCTACAACCTTATTGCAACTATTCTCACATCACCATGTCTAAAAATTTCCCTACCCCCTACCCCTTAAAGTTACTTTTCCCCCAAATCTATTTTTAAGGATAGAAAATAAATACAAAATGCATCTCAACATACATTCCTACCTCACTGCAATTATTCTCATACTACCGTGTCTAAAAATTTTCCTCCCACCAATCCTTTACTTTCCCCCCCAAATCTATTGTTTATTAAGGACAGAAAATAAATACAGAATGCATCTCGACAGATATTCTTACCCTACGACCTTATTGCAATCATGCTCGCATGTACAAAAATTTCCCTCCCATCCACCCCTTGAAGTTCCTTTTCTTCCCCCCCCCCCGGATTTGCAGAATCTAGACATTATGGAAAGCAAAGGAACTTCGCCCACCTCGGCGGGAGGAAGGTCTGCTTCCCCATTCCTTTCCAGCTCCTCTTTTGGTTCCGCGGGACGCCTTTCAACTCTCTTTCTTGGGTCATTTCCGCACAAGATTGTTATAGCGCGATGATTCCACTTTCAGCATCCTATGGAATCCTGAGGTTTGCAATTTAGGGAGGGGCCCTTGAGTATGGCCTTTGAGGCCCCTCCCTAAACTGCAAACCCCAGGATTCCATAGGACGGTGAAAGTGGAATCATGGCGCTATAACAGCCTAGTGCGGAAACGCTGTCCCTTTTTCCTTACCCGAAAGCGAAAACAGCAGAGGGGGCTCCTCCCCTCCCGGCCCACGCAAAGTCCACGGGCGCCAGCGACGGTCCTCCGGTCGCCCTTCCCACTCGGGAGCGGAGGCTCCGCGTGGGCTTGCCCTTCGGAGCGAGATGCGCAGGACGAGGGCTGGCAGCGGATCGGAGGAAGAGGCGGCCTCGGGAAGGCGTTGGGCTGGGCTGGAAGCGGGGAGGGCGGGCCGGGAGGGGGAGAGAGGACGCCCCCTCGCCCGCACGAGTGGGGGAGAGAGGGGGGCTCCGGCGGGGTCGCTTCGGCTCTGGAGCCGCCTCCTCGCCGCTGGCTGGAAGTGGGGAGGCGGCGCGGGTTCGCCTCTGTCTCCGCCTCCTTCGTGGGCGTCTCGGCGGGCGGGCGGCCGCTCCCCTTTCCAGCCTGGGCCGCGGGCGGGGGAGGCGAGGAGGCGGTTCCACGCCGGGGCTGTTATTCCGCTTTCAGCATCCCCGGGAATCCGGGAGTTTGGCGTTTCCTGCGGACAGAGAGCTCGCGGGCGGAGGAGTCTCAATGCAAAGCCCAGCATTCCAGAGGAGGTGGAAAGTGGAATCATAGCACTTTGGACTTTTCCGCACTAGGCTGTTATAGCGCGATGATTCCACTTTGACCCTCCTCTGGAATCCTGGGGTTTGCAGTTTCGGGAGGGGCCGGCCGGCCCCTCCCGAAACTGCAAACCCCAGGATTCCAGAGGAGGGTCAAAGTGGAATCATCGCGCTATAACAGCCTAGTGCAGAAACGGCCAGAGAGGCCAGCCAGCCAGCCAGCCAGCCGACAGAGCCTGCCAAGAAGCGCTCCTGAGCCGCCTCTTCTTTTCCTCCCCTTGGTTCTTTTGCTTTGCCTTCAAGCCCTCTCCGACTTGGGGCGACCCTAATTCACCCCGCCCCGGCTCTTCCTGCCCAGGTGGGTCCAGAGGGCTTTGCTTTGGCTTGTCTGTGTGCTGTGACTTGCCCAGGACCACCTCTCGCATTTCCCCTCCTGAGCAGGGGTTTGAACCCTGCTCTCCAAGAGTCTGAGACCATTTCCGCACTACACTGTTACAGTGCTATGATTCCACTTTCAGCATCCTGTGGAATTCTGGGGTTTGTAGTTTATAGAGGCCAAAAGAGCAATCTGGCTGAGGATTCTAAATGCTCCTCCCTCAACTGCAAACCCCAGGTTTCCAGAGGAAGTTGAAAGTGGAATAATAGCACCATAACAGTATAGTGTGGAAATGGCCTGGGGCCCAATCACACCATGCTACTAGAGCACTATTATTCCACTTGAACTGCCATGGCAACATTGTGTGGACTCATAGGATTTGCAATTTGAGAAGAGGCATTTAGATCTCGGAGCCAGATTGCTCCAATATGCCACCAGACTACAAACCCCAGAATTCCACAAAATGTTGTTGTGGGAGTTCAAGTGGACTAATAGCACTGTGACAGTGTAGTGTGATCGGAGCCCTTTGTCCAGCACTTGGCCCACTATGCTATCTCAGTCCTGAGCCACCAGTCCTTCAACGTCTCACCTGTAAAACTGGGACACGTGTAGCCAAGAGACGGAAACGTGTATCTCTGTAGTGACACATTGTCCTAAGGCAGATGTTTTGTTTATTTTTTATTTATTTATTTGTATCCCGCCTCTCCATATGGATCGAGGCGGCGAACAACTTACAAATAGCATGTATTTCGAAACACTTCTATACATGCCCCCAACAAGCTGGGTACTCATTTTACCGACCTGCGAAAGGATGGAAGGCTGAGTCAACCTGGAGCCCGGCAGGGTCGAACTCACAACCTTGTGGCTTGCAGTACGGGCATTTAACCACTGCGCCACCAGGGCTCCTAATATATATATATATATATATACATATAAAAAGCTGTTGATAAAGGTTCCCAGCTTGGCGAATAAACTATCCTTGCATTTTGTTTCTAAAGGAAGTAGCGAGAGCAAAACTTTTAGAATGCAACCAGACTGATAAAAAGACCAGAAATTGTCAGATTCTCTTCCTCTTCTTTCCAATTTTGTTCCGAAGATCCGCACACATTTTGTTTATTCTGTAATATTTTCTTGCAGCTTCTGGTACTGCCAGAGACTTTTTACACCAGCTCCCAAGGCTGGTTTATTTAAATCCACTATAAAAGTAAGAGCCAGCAAAGTGTAACGGTTTTGGTGTTGTGCTGAAACTCTGGAGACCAGGGTTGGACTCCTCACTTGGCCGTGGGAATCCTCTGGGTGACCTTGGGCCTCGTTGGGCTGGATTTGCTTTGGGTTTTGCCCCCTTTGGCCTTATTTTTAGTATATTCTCCAGTGTTCCAATTAAACTGGGGGCCAAAAATGTGAAAACTAAACTGGGAATTGGGATTCTGGTTTTGAAAAATTGGCGTCTTGAAAAAATTGACATTGGCAGCAGGAAACGGGGGGCTGGATTTCCAGGAGAGGCCCCAACAAAACAGCCCTGAGGCATGGCATGCTCCCCCTCCTGGCATAAGAGCTGAAAAATCCTGCTCAAAATGCCTCTGGAAATGTCATAAAGAGACTTTTCTTTTACAACTGTTACTCTTTTACACTTTCCTGCTACTTTTGAAATGTGGCTTCGATACATTATATTTTTAAAAAACCACAAAAAGGCAAAACAGGAACTTGTTAGAGGTAATTTAAACTACTTGTTCAAACTGGTTGCAACCCAGCTCTGTTCAGAAACATGGTGCCCCAGGCTGAGAAGATGGAGGCTGCGTTTCAGACTATGCCCAAAGAAAGGCCTCAGCTGTGATTTTGACTGAGATGTGGCCGCTCCCCGGTCTTGTGATTCCAGCTTCTGTAAAGTTAGTCCTAGGGAAATAGTATTCTTTTTCATTATCCTGAATCTATGACAAATCAATTTCATTAGATATCACCAAGGCCATTATGAAGTGGAAAGTAGCATCCATATAGTGGACTCATGATTTTGTTCACTTTTCTTCGGTGGCGTTGAAAGAAGTTTGGAATCAGTCACTCACTGTGATGAACTGCCTGGCCACATCCCCTGGAACAGTGCTGAATGCGGCCGGATAAATGGCCATGAATCTATGGCCCTTTTCGCACCTTACCTTCATCACAGCGGTGGGGGACGGTGCTCGCGCAAGCAGCCGTTTGCACGAGGCGCTTACGGCAGCCCTTCTGCCTCCCATAGCTGTTTGCCAGTTGCGTGAGCATCACGCGAACGTCCCGCCCCTTCCTTCCGCAGCGCAACCTGGGAGCTGTAGGCTGCGCTGGGGGAGGAAGCGCGACCGGCCCGCTCATCTGATGCGCCGCACGGCAGGTAAGTGCACGAGGGCCCCGGGAGCATTTCGCGACCACGCAGTATTTTCGGCTCCCAACTGAAAATAATAAAATGTGTGTGCGTCCCGCTTTAGGCTTGTGAGCGTTGCGTGAATGGGAGTGCGTCGTACGGACCGACGCTCCCATTCACGCTACGCTCAGGAGGCCCTCTGGCAACAGAAACTGTGTGCGAAAAGGGCCATATTGTGGTCTGTGTTGTGCATACTTAGCTATATAGCAGAGGTGCTATGGAACTCTCTTAGTGTATTGCAAAGATGTGCAGCAGGGCTTCAGCGAGAATGTTGTGTTTTGCATTTGTTTGACCAATGTGCTTGGCACTCCCAAACTGGCATCGTTATGTGTGTCAAGACTGCCCCAGTGTGCGTCAGCCACTTCTTTGGCTCCTTCACATAGTAATGTCATGGCGGCTCCTTGCTGAAGATGAACATTGCAAAACTGCTCAATTCTATATCAAGTCCATTTACATATATTTAAGTATCATATGGAATTTCAGCCTACATCTCTGTGCACAAACCAGCCAAAAGCAGCCAGATTCTCACAGGCTGGAATACCTAACAGTTTGATACACCATAGCCTTTAACCAAAGTTGCAGAACTCTCCAAGCCTTCCATGTATAAGGAAAGCCATACCTTCTGGGCCTTCTATTGTGGGAAGGGATATGAAACACAAGGGATTGCCCACTCCATGCCTATGGGGGGACCCACCCAGACAGCTCTGTTCCTAGCTAGCAAGTTAGCTAGTTGCTTATTTCTTAATTTATTTTTATTTATTTATTTATATTTGCTGGTGTCCCATATCTAAAAAGACAGTGCCCTTGCAATAATATGGAAGCTGAGTCAATGAAACATGTTCGTTTGTCGGGCCCGTCAGTATACAATTACTCCATTATTGAGTAAATTTCTTGGAAGTTCAGACCAATTTTATGTCAGGTTCCTGTTGGAAGATAAGTCATCAAAAATGACCCTGGTTGTTGCTAAATTTCTCACAGAGGCAGCCAGGATTAGAGTTCATAGTGTATTAGATAAAAGTCAGTTGTAATTGTTTTATGTGTTCTTTTTGGATGTTTTGTCCCTTTTCTGTCTTATGCTTGAGTTCTTTTTTTGTTGGATCTGTGGACTGCAATAAATAAATGATGATGATGATGATGATGACGATGATGATGATGATGATGATTTATTTGTATCCTACCTTTACCCCAGTCTAGGGCTCAAACTGACTTAGAAAAGTTAAAACAGGTACAGCTAAAAAATTTCATTGTGGGAAAAATTAAAAATATGACTAAACTTATGAATAAAATTAAAAGTGATGAAAAGCAGAACAGCAAATATAAGCAACACAGCCCATGAAAAGTCCTTTCTCTATAAGCCGGAACTTTTTGAACTTTTCATGTTGGTGACACACTTTTTAGACATGCGTCATTTTGTGACACAGTAATTCAGTTTTACTAGCAAACTAGAGGTTAAACAGTACCCACAGGTGAATCTAGGGTGAGGAAAGCCAGCCCCTCTGATTCTGGCCCACTGCTGTTGCCCTTGCCAGGAAAGACCCTGGTGAGGGCAGTGGCAAAGCAGCCCCCTACCCAATCCTGGCCTGCTGCTGTTGCCCTTGCCAAGGAAAGACCCTAGGGAGGTTGGCAGCAGTGGGAAAGGCAGACCCCTACCCAATCCTGGCCTGCTGCCTTCGCCCTTGGCAAAGAAAGACCCTGGGGAGGTTGGCAGCAGTGGGAAAGGCAGCCCCCTACCCAATCCTGGCCTGCTGCCTTCGCCCTTGGCAAGGAAAGACCCTGGGGAGGTTGGCAGCAGTGGGAAAGGCAGACCCCTACCCAGTCCTGGCCTGCTGCCTTCGCCCTTGGCAAGGAAAGACCCTGGGGAGGTTGGCAGCAGTGGGAAAGGCAGACCCCTACCCAATCCTGGCCTGCTGCCTTCGCCCTTGGCAAGGAAAGACCCTGGGGAGGTTGGCAGCAGTGGGAAAGGCAGACCCCTACCCAGTCCTGGCCTGCTGCCTTCGCCCTTGGCAAGGAAAGACCCTGGGGAGGTTGGCAGCAGTGGGAAAGGCAGCCCCCTACTCAATCCTGGCCTGCTGCCTTCACCCTTGGCAAGGAAAGACCCCAGTGACAGCAGCGGCAGCAGGAATGGCTCGGGGTGTGTGTGTGTTTCTCAGCCCAGGAAGACGACACACTTACACATTTCAGGCAACGCACTAACTTGTCACTACACACCATTTGGGAAGCCCTGCTCTATGCAGTCAGCTCTCAAAATCCTGCCAAAACGAAAAGGCATTCCGCTGCTGTGAAAGTATAACAAGGAGGCTACCAGTCTCGCATCTCTAAGAAGGGAGTTTGGAAGCAGCCACAAAGAAGGTCCTCTCCCATATTTCCACCAGATGTAGCAGGGCAGGTGGTGACTAAAAAGGCTTCCTCAAAATATCTTGAGTTACAGCCAGGCTTGTATAAGGAAGTCTAGCAGCCCTTGTCAGCTTTAGACTACGGTCATTTCCACACTTGACTGTTATAGCGCTATTATTTCACTTTCAACACCCTATGGAATCCTGGGGTTTGCAGTTGAGGGAGGGGCCAGCTGGCCCCTCCCTAAACTGCAAATCCCAGGATTCCATAGGATGTTGAAAGTGGAATAATAGTGCTATAACAGGCTAGTGCGGAAATGGCCTATATCATCTGCTTAGCTAGGGGTAAAATAGAGAAGTTTACCACTTATAGTACTGCAAGCTTCCAACACAGGCACTAAAACTAAAGTTTTTGAAACCTCATGACCCCTAATGCTTACTAGAGCCCCCTCACTATTCATGCCAAGCTTCAGATAATATTCATTCACTTGGAATTAGGGCTTCAGAACACAGACATCCTCTTCTCATGGATGGGTGTGTGCAGGTATGCACTTAACTCTACGTGGCAAAGGGATAGCTCTCAGAATGTATTGTTGTTGGAAAAATACCCCTTAAACATGCTATGGAGAGGATCGCAGTTAAGCTCAGAGGGAACCAAGTGACTGGTTGAGGGCAATGACATCCTTGCTCCTGCTGATCAAAAAGTTGCTGTGCTTCATCCTGTGTTGGCTCCACTGTGTTGTAACTTCTGACATCAAATGAGCCTTTTCTTGTAGAGCAGGGGTATGCAGCTGTGACCTTCCAGATGTTTCTGGCCTACAGCTCCCCAAAGTCTGTGAAAGCAGTCAGTGGTAAGGAGTTATGGGAGTTGTAGGTCAAGAACACCATGAGAGCAAAATGTTGTGGTTTGAGTAGGTTTGTCTAGGATTCTGGGAGGCCAAGGTTCAAATCTCCGCTCAGCCGTGTAAGGCCCTTTGGCAAGTCACACACTCTCAGCCTCAGAGGAAAGCACTGGCAGACCTCCTCTGATCAAATCTTACTAAGGAAACCCCATGGTAGGTTCACCTTGCCACTATAAGTTGGGAAAGACTTGAAGACATACACAGCAAAGGCCAAACACCCCTGGGGAACCAGTTTCTCACCCCTTTCATAGGGAAACGGGCACAAATTTGACTTTGGTTGTCTTTCTTTGAACCTTTCTGAGCTGAGTTTTTCACGTTAAAAGGTTAAGAGGGGACATGATAGCCATGTTTAAATATTTGAAGGGATGCCATGTAGAGGAAGGAGAGGGCTTGTTTTCTGCTGCTCCAGAGACCAGGACAAGGAGCAATGGATTCAAGCTGTAGGAAAGGAGATTCCACCTGAACCTCAGGAAGAACTTCCTGACAGTCAGAGCTGTCCAGCAGTGGAATCTGCTGCCTTGGAGTGTAGTGGAGTCTCCTTCCTTGGAGGTTTTTAAGTAGAGGCTGGATGGCCATCTGTCGGGACTGCTTTGAGGGTGTTCCTACATGGCAGGGGGTTGGACTGGATGGCCCCTGGGGTCTCTTCCAACTCTACATTTCTATGATTCTATGATTCTATGAAAACCACAATTCTGTTGCTTAAACACCTATCTCTTACACATCTAGGTTCACACAGGTATTTTTTTCCCTCTGCCATAAGTGCTATTACTAGAAAGCAGAGATTTGAGCTTCTTCAATAGCTACAGAAAGCCTATCTCCATTCCACATGCCCACAGAGCGGTTATGAATGTAACTATATCCATGGCATTTAATAAACTTGCTTTTCTGGTTTGAAACGTCAAGTATCATTAAAAGCAGAGCATGCCAAAGGGTGCTTATGGTTTAAAATGTAACTAGAAGAAAGGGTGCTCTTAACATTAAGTCCTCTTGGGGAGGACTCAAAGACAGACAAAGGCCATTTCCACACTAGACTTTTATAGCACTATGATTCCACTTGAAACATCCTATGGAATCCTGGGGTTTGCAGTTTAGGGAGGGGCCAGCTGGCCCCTCCCGAAACTGCAAACCCCAGGATTCCATAGGATGTTTCAAGTGGAATCGTAGCGCTATAAAAGTCTAGTGCAGAAATGGCTAAAGAGGCAGGCAACAAACCTCAAGCTGGCTGTCCTTTTTACTCACTTTTGACACCACGTGCCCCTGTCACTCCAACTGCCCTGTGGGAATGACATTATTTGCCCTTTCCCCCTCCAGTAGAGCCAGTAATTTAGTTTGTTTCAAATGCATGATTCTCAGTGTATTCCTTATATTCTGTCAGTGTCATAAACTGCTTTGAAGAGCTCGGACAGCAGAATATTGAAATCATCACTCTGTAACCTATGCTTCCTTTAAATATATAGCTTTCTTCTTTGTCTTCTCTGTGATACTTGGTCCTATTCCTCTGCATTTAATTAACTATTGATTACATGTCCACTTAAAGATATTCCGAAATTCTCATTTACATCCTCCGAAAAAATTTTATGGGAAAAAAGAAAAAAGAAATCTACTACTAACAGCTGATTTTAACACTTCTAACTTAGGCCATTTCCGCACTAGATTGTTATAGCGCTATTATTCCACTTGCAACGTCCTATGGAATTCTGGAGTTTGCAGTTTTGGGAGAGGCCAGCTGGCCCTCCCGAAACTGCAAACCCCAGGATTCCATAGGATGTTGGAAGTGGAATAATAGCACTATAACAATCTAGTGCGGAAAAGGTCTTAGTTTTTGGATACTCGATGATTGAATTGCCCCACTTTTGTCAGACGAACTTTGTAACTGGCTCCCATTCTTTAGTTTAACATTTTCCAAAGAGAGGTGGAAAAAAAAGGAAGTAGATATATAGTTTATGTTGGTTTTTATTATATTTTCATAGAAAATAATTCAAGGTAATTAATAGTGGAGGATACTTGTGGGAAAATAACTGTAGAAAATTGATATCATATTGTTATTATTGTTTTACTTTTTCTCCAATAAAAATACTAATTTAAGAAATTATCACTCTAACAGCAAACTTAGGTAGCAGGTGCCACCTGAGATGGGGAAAAGAAAACCAGACCCAGTGAGAAAACAAGAGGGAGGTGTCAGCAAGCTCCAGCCAGCCTAGAGGTATGCAAAAGTACAAAAAATCTTTTTCAACACGGTCAGGTTGCAAAACAGCTCAGTAACAATGGAAGAGGCGGTTTATCATGCCTCCGTCCCAGGACCCAGGCCATTTCCACACTAGACTGTTATAGTGCTATTATTCCACTTTCAGCATCCTATGGAATTCTGGGCTTTGCAGTTGAGGGAGGGGCATTTATAATTCTCTGCCAGAGAGCTCGTTGGCCTCAGGAAACTACAAACCCCAGAATTCCACAGGATGTTGAAAGTGGACCAATAGCACTATAACAGTCTAGTGCGGAAATGGGCCCAGACAGGACCCTTCTCAACAGCCGCAGTGCAGAGACATGAGAGGGACAATAATCACAGCCAGAATTGTGTATTGGTCTGAGTGTTGGACTACAAACCTGAAGCCTAGGGTTCAATTCCCCACTTGGCTCGAGAAACTCACTGGGTGACCTTGGGTGGCTCACACACTCTCAGCCCCATAAAACCCTGTGATAGCTTCTCCTTAGGATCCCCATAAGTCAGACACAATTTCAAGGCATACGACAACAGCAGCAGCAGCAACAACAGTATGTTTCAACCTCATCACAAAAATCTTAACTTTTTTTTATTAATAATTGCAGAGCTAATATTATAAGAGTTCTCAATTAAAAACAGGCATAACATTTCCATGTACAATCAGCAATAAAAATACATTAGATTAATTGCATTCTAATTTATAAATATATATATTTATATATTTAAACATTTAAAAGTAATATTTCATACCAAAAAAAGCACTAACATGCAATGAAAGAATATAAAGGCTCTACAGGACTGTACTTTACAATTAGTGCTCTAATGATACTTTAATATCCAATGTAGAAAAATTCAGTGTATACAAAAAAAAATCAAACCCTGTTACAGTAAGTAGTTATAAGACATTTAAAAGCTTGAGGTCAAAAATGAATTTTAGAGACCAATTTTTACAAGTCAGTCATTAAAACTGGATGGAATGTTTTAGATGCACAGCTCAGACAATTTGATTTTATTTTTACTATAATTTCCAGCATCCTCAAGCCAGAGCACCAAGAAGTTGTAGTCCAACATAAACTTTCCAAGGTGTGCATGGCAGTATGGAATGTGTTCATCAGACATGTAAAACATAGACAATTATTGTCGCAGCTTCATTTTTGTGTTTGTGTCTCTTTTTTTGGGCAGGGGTACAATCCAAAGACAAGACTTTTCTGTGCAAGCGCCAACAAAGACAAAGCTATGGATGAAAACTCTGAAGAACCTTTTGGAGTGGACTGTTCCCCCTTTTGCTTTTATTGAAACATTTTTTAAAGTCACAGTTTCAGAAGAAGGTTTGAAAAATTTAGAAGCAGAACTCCACAGCTAAATTTTCTACATAGAAGCTCATTTTATTTTTTTAACATGTTGTGGAGAGGTTGGTAGTCTGGTGGGTGGGAATGAATGATCACTCAGATGCGGACATTTATATTTTTTATAAAAGAAAATGTTCATTTTGCATATAAATGAATAGTATCTCCCCAGGTGTTTTTTTTTTTTTTTTTAGGGATCTGGTACATAGGTCTAACCAAAGGGACAGAAAAATGTAAACTAGGCTGAACTTTTTATAGAAGCCTGGATGGATGTCTGTTCCCTTACTTCTCAAACAGATTGTGAAAGGCCTCGGAGGAAACAACCTAAACGAAGGAACAACTTGAACTGGCTTTTTTCCAGAGAATGAGGACGTTCACAGTGGGAGCATCGTGCAACTCCCAGAACTTGCGAGTGTTAATTTTTTGGACTACTGTTCCCAGAATTCCTCAGCTAATGTGGCTAATGTGTCTGCAGGATTTTGGGAGTCTCAGTCCAAAATAAGTGATGGTTTCAAGCTTTGTGACAACCCCAATTTAATATGGCGTGTAAGGGAAACAAATATTATTTATACAATCTTCCTTGCACTCAGAGTGTGGATGAAATTGCTTCACTGGTATTAACACCAAAGAGCTAAGATTCTGGAGCGTTCTGCCCCAGGTTCTATGAAGCCTAGACCAGGAAACATACATGAACAAGTCTGCCTTGTATTTCCCTCTTAAAAGACTCATGTGTCCCAAAGACCACTCTAGCAACTCAGGAACACGAATGGTCAAGAGCATCGGCAGTACTATCTCCTGCATGATGGAATGTGGATGAAATTTGGAGAACAACTTTGAAAAAATGGGTCACGAGACAAAACAGTTAAAGCAAGTGGAGATATTTTGTGTTTGCAGGGCTTACCTTCACTGAGAACTTATTTCCCTGATCTATGACAGGGATGGTGATCATCCAGCCTTCCAGATGTTGTTGACTACCTCCAAACAATCTTAGCCAGGATATCACATGGTCAGGAAGGAACTTACAGTCCAACAACATCTGGAAGATGCTGTGATTTCCACTCCTTATCTCCAAGGCCTTCTTGAGTCTCCTGAGGCATGAATAAAGTTCAGGCTGCTCCTGCCATTTAAGTTGTCTAGATGGCAGAGCCCATTTGTATTCATTTTTCCATACTGATATGTCCTTTGTTCAGCATGCAGGAGACAATAACATAGGTTGTTGTTCATGTTGGAAAGCCAATTAGTTGACTTTGGAAGTGGAACAAGTGTCTAAAAAAGGCTTTCACAACAAAACAAGGTAGTTGGCTTTGTGTCAGTTATAGCTTTCTTTTTTTAAGTAAAAAAAAGAGAACTACTTTCCTTCTTCCCAAATTTTAGCACCCACCCACCCCAGCCACTAAAGAACAACATTCAGAGTGTCAGAGTTTTAGGTCTGCTGGCGTCCCTCACTCAGTGAGTCTTCTGTGAGAGTTTAATGGTTATTGTCTTCACTTCTGTATATTCACTTAGAGCATATTCGCCACTGCAAGGAGAAGAAAAGATCTTTTGAGTTTTGAATGCAATTGGGCATGTTTGTACAAACATGTTTGTTCTGGAAATCATTCATCCCATCTGAACCATTCAATGTCAACCAACAAGATGAAGATTTTGGTCTTTTCTTGACTTGTCACAAAAGGGGTAATAGGTATCCTATCAGAGGCATCTCTAGCATAAACAGCACCTAGAGCAAGCATGAAGTTGTTCTCCTGCCTCTTCCTCCTCCTCTAAATCTTCAGCTTTTTTGTGCCCCCCGTCAGGCACTGGTACTCAGGGCACATGTGCTACTTGCCTCACCCTAGATACGCCTCTGCATCCTATAAAGCAGAGATGGTGCCTGTGCTCCTCCTAATGTTTTTTGTGTATGGGGCTCATGAGCTCCAGCATAGCCAAAAGAGGTCACCATCCAAAAGCAGCCACAGTCCACAGTTGTCTATTCCTCCTGAAGAGAAAGCAACATGATCCAGATATTCTAGAGGCATGTTTCGGTCTTTGGCCATTTCCGCAGTAGACTGTTATAGTGTGATGATTCCACTTGCAACATCCTATGGAATCCTGGGGTTTGCAGTTTCAGGAGGGAACGGCCTGCAAACCCCAGGATTCCATAGGATGTTGCAAGTGGAATCATCGCACTATAACAGTATAGTGCGGAAACAGCCTTTGTTATCTAGGGGTAGTTGGAGACAGGGAACTCCTAGAGCCCTAAAAAAGCACTGTGCAGTTTTGCCTCTTTCATGGAGCAGTTTTGTGGTTTCAAAAAATATGGAAGAAATAGTGACAGAACAGACAGTCACAAATGAAAGATGTGTCCTGGATCCTCACACGATTCTGTATTTGAGGCAAAGCAGTTGCAGAATAATAATAAAAAAAAACTCACTGAGAGCATGGTTCAGTTGAATAGCTCATATTTTTGCTTTATAGAACCTATGCAGTTGTGCCAACAATTTCACTCTTCTGCATTTTAGGACTTCTATGCAAAGCCTTGGGCACAACATTTTTGTTTATACAGGCCTAGATTTGTCTACACTACATAGTTACATCAAAATGATGCCACTTTAACTGTCAAGCCTCCATCCGATGCAACCTGGGATTTGTTGTTTAGTGAAGTAATTAGAATTTTGTGCCAGAGAACTATAGAACCCTTGAACTATAGTTCTCAAGGTACCGTAAGAGAGACATGCCAAATTAAATTGGCTGGCACAGGTTTTTTTTTAATTTAACCATTTTTCTTTTTTTCTTTTTCTTCTAGCTGACTCGAAAGGAAAGGAATGTAGACTGCACCAGCTCGAGGGCTGAATAGTTCCTCACCTGTTTTAGGGACAAAGGAGAGCTTTGGATCATTTAGTATATCCTTTTTGTGCTCTGATGGTTCACGCTTGACATCACAGAAACACTGGCTGCAAACTGAAGTCTTAGAGGCTACTTAGCCATGGAGAGCCCCAGGGAGAACCTTGGGCAAGTCACACTCTCTCAGCCTCAGAGGAAGGCAAAGGCAAATGCCCTCTGAACAAATCTTGCCAAGAAAACCCCATGATATGGTGACCCTAAGTCAGAAATAACTTGGAGGCACACAACAACGACAAAGAGGCTGCTGCCGCTGCTGCCAGATCCCACCTCTGAGGGCAGACCTTGCATTCATGGGAGAGAAGAGAAGGCAGAATAAAAAAAAATCCCATGATCTCTGGGGTGTCTTCCCAGCACCCATAGGCTCAGAGTCTAAAAGCATTTCTTATTTTTAGAAAAGGTGTTGCTATCCTTCCGAAGTGCAAGACTGAGGCTATTTCCACACTAGACTGTTATATCGCTATTATTCCACATTCAACACATCCTGTGGAATTCTGGGGTTTGTAGTTTCCTGAGGCCAAAGAGCTCTCTGGCTGAGAATTCTAAAGGTCCCTCTCTAAACTGAAAATCCCAGGATTCCATAGGATGTTGAGAATGGAATAATAGCACTATAACAGTGTAGTGCAGAAATGGCCTGAGATCATCAGACGGACCTCTCTCAGCAGGGAGTTCCAGAGGGAAGGTACTGTCACCCCATAGGCACTGCTGCTCATCACATCTGTCATCCTCAAGCCATGTAAGAAGGCCAGAAAGTATTTCAAAGAATAAATTCCAAATCCACTACAAAAATAGTGGTGCATGCCAGATAGTTTTGCCATATGCATATACTTTTTTATTTTTATTTTTAAAGAAACAGAAATGAGACTACTTACAGTTCTCGGCCATTTCCCGACATTTTAAAGCCACCAAAGGGAGCTTGTGCAAAGAGGGAATTGTAGCAATTGATCCTGTGGAATAAAAACACTCACAGAGATGAAAAGCCTGTAGCAGTTAGTACTCTGTAATACATATGTTGTTCCTGAGGTTATAGGTCAAAGACATCTGGAGGGCCTGTTACCCCTCCCTGTACTAATTTTATGACACTTTTTGCAGACAGATAGACTCCTGTTCACAGAAGAAAACCACTTAATAAATCTCACTGTGTGGCACTGACTTAAATCCAGCTAGACAGAGCATTTTAGATGCCTAGAGTCATGCTTAGTTGCAGAATTCAGAGACCTAGTCCTTTTCCACACTACACTGTTATAGTGCTATTATTCCACTTCCAACACTCTGTAATAATTCTGAGGTTTGTAGTTTACTGAGGCCAAAGAGCTCTCTGGCTGGGAATTCTAAAGGCCCCTCCCTAAACTGCAAAGCCCAGGATTCCATAGGATGTTGAAAGTGGTATAATAGCACCATAACAGTGTAGTGCGGAAAGGTCCCTAGACATGCAAAGGAGGCATTTCAGGACACTGTTCTAAAGTAAAACAGTACCCCCTGAGTTTCAGTCACATAGCAAGTATTTACACTCTCTCTTTGTGGGGAAGGGGTAAAAAATGGGTGGACAAAGAGAAGAGCCAACAGCTGCTCAAAACTAACTTTCCATTCCATGTGAACATGTCTGTTTTCACCATGGCTATTGGGAGATATCTTTAATTCTGTGCCTATAAACACTGCAGTGAACACTGCACATTTTTAAACCACACAAAACATTGGATTTCTCATTGGGTTGGAAAATTCTCCAGATTAAGGCATTGTCTTAGAGTTAAAAGTAAGATAGCAAGTAAGACAGCAGCATAAAGATTTGAAACACTGTTTGAATTTAAAAGCAGTAAAAAAAAAAACACTAGCATCTTTCTTCCCTTTGATGCCAGCACCCCTGTGCATACTGATAAAAGGCAGCAAGTTAAATATTATAATACGTGGATGTTTTTATGCAGTGTTTTGCTGATGTGTCATGCGCTGGTAAACAATCGCACCAAGAATCTAGGTACAATTTTATATGCCATCACACAAGAATTACAAGAATTACTACTGTGCATCTTTTTAAGTTAATACATATGACTGGTAATATTGCAAGAGGAGAAGACATGTGAACTACTCTATAGAAAATTGTGCGAGCATAATGCTATGTAATTTTTTAAAAAACAGGAATTGCCAAGTTGAATGAGATGTCAGAGAGATTATCCAACCCAGCTCCTTGTTAATGCAGGATCCACCTGCAGCTTCTCTAATGGAGGCTGTCCAGCCTTTGCTTAAATATCTCCGATGTAAGAAACCCAACCAATCCCTGGAGCATTTTGTTCCATTGAAAATCAGCTACTGTTTGGAAACATCTCCTATTCTTAGTTGCAATCTGCTTTCCTGCAACTTCTGTCCACTACTTCTAGGGCAAAGCTGAGGAACCTCTAGCTCTCCAGATGATTTGGACTGTCATTTCTGGAAACTCTGGCTAGCGTGGCTGATGGTAAAGGCCTGGGGAAGATATACAGAAGGCTAAAGGTTCTCTAGAGCAGCAGAGAATAAGGGTGCTCCATCTTTTTTACAGCAAGTATTTAGAGACAGTGTTCACATTTCCCTTTAATCTCCTCTTCTCCAGGCTAAATATCTCGAGCTATTTCAACTGTTCCTCATAGGACTTGATTTCCAAACCCTTCAGCATCCCGGCTATCTTACAGTTTGGTTTATCAGTGATTCTTATAGTGTAGCTCCTGGAGGAAGGGAAACTTGGTACAAAAGAATGCAGAACAGAGTGGAATTATTACTTCCTGCAACCAGCTCACACATTGCTGGTTCAATGTTCAGTTTCTGACTAGGATTTCTAGATTGTTTGGAAAACTACTGCTTGTTGACAAAAGAGATCTCCCACAGACCTATACTTGTACCTTTGAATTGTTTGGTGCCTAAATGAAGGACCTTCCATTTACCTCTGTTGAATTTCATCTCACTGATTTTGGCCCAGGATTGGAGCCTGTCAAAAGAATCTTTAATCCTTATTCTGCCTCCTGTGAAGTTGGTTACCCCCTCTCAGCTTCATGTGATCTGAAAATCTGATATGCATCTTCTCTATGCTCTGAGGGGAAGGAGGATCCCTAAAACATTCCAAGAATCTGGGCTGAAAGTTAGAAGAGGAATGTTTCTGAAGTATTGCCACATTTTTATCCACAGTACCTTGTGAGTAGAAGGCTGGATCAAATACAGTTAGACTGCCATAAGCTTGGACAAAGCAAAAACACCTTACCAGACTGTTCCAGACTGTAGTGCTGATGCTAATGTCAGTGCTCTGTCCAAGTTCTTTGTAAATACTGCTGCTGTGAGTCCATATTCTGTGTTGTTGGCTCTCTGTATGACTTCTTCTATACTTTTAAACTTCATTATGGGTTGCACAGGTCCAAAAATCTGTTAAAATTAATAAGCTTAGTTGAAAACCAACAGTCTTCTAAATTAAAAAAGCTCACTTTGAACATTTAATCTAAGCGCAGCACCTGGCTGCGTCCATGTCAGTGGGACAGTGCATCTGCTCCAGGTTTTAAACTCTAGAGGAGCTATCCAAGGTGCTGAAATCTATCCCCAAAATATGCCAACAGTACAGATGGCTCTTTTAACAATCCATGGTTCTGGACATATTTTGTAGATAGTTCCTGCAGGGGTTTGGAATTTCTGGAAGAGTTGACAAGGAGTATAAGTAGCTCTCACATTCATTCTATGCACATGTTTTATGTGCTTAAGGGATGCATAAAACAGTGACTGGGCATTTACTAGTTAATCAAACTGCCCTGTAGTAAATGAAATGAAATGAAATGAAATGAAATGAAATGATGATGATGATGATGATGCTTTCAGGAGATGTAGTTTTTCTAGCAGACTGTGCAAAGTCAGTTCTTGCTGAAGGGACAGATCAAAATGTTTCCATGTTAGAACGCTTGGGAAGCTATTCCATTTTTAAAGTATGGGACAATTATACCTCCCCTTGCCTGAGAAAGTGTCAGCACTTTCTAGAACAAGGGAGACGAGATATTTAAAAATTAGATTACTGCTCCCAGGGGATGCATTTTGGTCAAATTCAGCTCAGAAAACTGGTCTAGTGCAGGCAGTATCCAGCTTCTCCCAGGGACCCAAAGAACAGCAGCTTTAACAAAATATTGCGTTGATCAGCTAAGGGACGTGATCTGCCTTTGCTTTTGATTTATTGCTGTATCCCACTTAATATAGTCACTCAACCTATTGTTCTGACACACCTGTGACTTTGTTTCATTTTCGCCCATCTTCCAGCCTGAGTTGGCCAAGAACTGAGAGGATCAGGGAGCTGGAATCAATAGCTCCTTTAAAATTTTGGCTAAAATCAGGAGAGGTTTCATCGTCCTGCTGACATGGAAGTTGCCAGCCACCCTTGCAACCCAAATACATTTGCTATATTGAAAGTGTGAAATTTGCAGCAAATGAAAGTTAACTGAAGACAAAGGGGGAAAGTGGAAAGAGGAAGGAGAAACCAGGACATTTTAAAAGCAGCTGAAAAAGCAAAATAACAAGATTAATTGGGACTGTTCTTGCCAAAACAGAGGAACTGGTGAGTATGATTCATATATGCCTCCATCACTCTCTCAGTCAAATAACTTCTGTTATTTATACTGTACCTCTTCTCTAGCGATCCGCATGTTGTCTGTGACCTCTGAAAAGACAGTTGGTTTTATGAACAGGCCGCAGTCCCCCACAGCTAAGCCACCGCACTCCAGTTTGGCACCTTCTTTCTTCCCACTTTCTATTAATTCCAAGATTTTGTCAAACTGTTTTTGGTCAATCTGTTGCAACATACAAGACAAGCATCATAACCATTGTGCATACCTTAAAGTGTCTTGTCTGTCAAAACCATACATTGCCATTTATTTGGAGGGCTCTCCCCATAGAATCATTTCCCCACAGAATCCTTATACAGTAGGAAACCCAGTTGTTGGAAAATACACCCCCCCCATAAGGGGCTGCAACTGGCTTAGAAAGGGGTTTTTGTATGGTTTATAAATACTTCTAAACAAAACTGGTGCAAAATTGAAATTCAAGCATTAACATAAGAGATAGAAAAGCGTGAATTGGCATGAAGTTAGTCCCACTATAATAGAAGAGCACTCATTAGTGAATAATAATTACACTTGCTGTTGTTGTGTGCCTTCAAGTTGTTTCTGACTTACGGCAACCCTATCACAAGGTTTTCTCAGGCTGAGAGTGTGTGACACACCCGAGGTCACGCAGTGGGTTTCCAAGACCAAGAGAGGAATTGAAACTTGGTCTCCACGGCTGTAGTCTGACACTCAAACCGCTACACTACACTGGCTCTAATAATTACACTATGACTAAACATAAAAAGAAACTGGCATTCTATTTGTAGCAAATGTATTCTCCACGGGTCTCTCCATACTACACAGATACAGCACTATGATGCTGTTTTAACTAGCAAGGCAGAATGCTCTGGAATTCTGAGATTTGTAGTTAAGTGAAGCAATATTGCTCTCTGGTTGAGAATTCTAAATTTGTTGTTGTGTGCCTTCAAGTCATAATGGCACTCCATCCTTTTTTTTGGGGGGGGCAATATTTTTTCAGATGGGTTTCCCACCCCATCTTTATCAGAGGCTAAGAGAGTGTGTCTTGTCCAAAGTCACCCAGTGGGCTTCCATGGCAGAGCAGGGATTTGAACCCTGGACTCTCAGAGTCCTTGTCCAGCTGTCTCCCTGAGAATTCTAAATGCTCCTCTCTGAACAGGATCCCATAGGATGGAACTATGTAGCTATGTAAAATGTAACCACAGCTCTATATTTCTGTAGCATGAAAGGTCCACAGATTTCCATGTGGTAGCCACGTTGGCCTGTTTCAAAAGGAAAGGGGGAAAAAATAGTCCTACAACTGACCAATTTATTTCAGAATAAGCTTTTGGTGGTTACATCTAAGGCTTGCAGGGATATAAAAGAGTGTTAAGGAAATAAGTTCCTTAAGAGTTCCAATGAGCGCTGGACATACTGTGTAGATACGGGAGGGGGACAGCCATGCCTTTTCCAAGCCTAATGGAGGTGAAGGCAGCTCACAAGGGTTTGAAAGGACAAAATGCCTGCTGTGCCAACACAGAGAAGGGGACCCACCGTGGCACCTGGTGCTCAGCCAGGCACTATGCATACAGGGGACAGAATCATGAAACAGGGCAGGATGCCTCCATTGTGAGATCTCACAGATGATGTAACCTCACAAGACTAGTTGATCACCTGAGAGACCTCTTCTTGTGAGATACGAGCAGGCTATATATCAGCCTAGACAAGTAGTGTTGGATAGTGGTTTGAGCATTGACTTCAACTCTGGAGACCAGGGTTTGACTCTCTTCTCGGCCATTGGAAACCCACTGGGTGACCTTGGGTGTGTCACATACTCTCAACCTCAGAAAGCTCCATGATACGTTTGCCGTAGGATCACCAGAAGTCAGAAATGACTGGAAGGCATACAAATATATTGGCCTGCCCAACTTGGCCCAGCCTCTTTGGCCTGCTCGCTTTCTAGGACTCACTCACTCACCTGTTTCTTCAATTCAAGTATCCCTGGGCTATTACTAGGGTCAGGAAGGAACGCTTTTTTGTATCACAGTGGCGTGGTTTTCACTGTCCCTGGGGATCACTCATGGGGAAATATGGGCAGCTGGGAAGGTGCAGCTGCATAAGTGTTACTAAGTATGCTAGGACACCATTCTGGATGTTATATCTTTTGTCATGACTGGGGATATTGAGATGAGTAAGGAGTGATCTGAACACTGGCTTGGGATCAGTCCTAGTCCACCACGCACAGGGAATCTGTAAAGGTGGCTGGACCAGCTCTGTAGGCACAAGTGTCCCCTCGTCACCTTCAGACTTTGTAATGGTTGTACAAATAAAATAGTGGCAGGTTTTAATCCAATTGGTGGGAGCAGGGGTCCTCTGGCTCTTATATCGATGCAAAAAAACCCCCACAATATGAAAATCTCAATACATTAGGTTTGCCTCTTTCATCAAGTGGAAGAATCTGGTAATTTAAAATTTTTTAAGAACTTTAAGAATTGTACCTGAGTTAATTATTTCGTTTTCCTCCCTGCCCCCGCTTTTCATGTCATGTCATGTCTTTTTGTATTATAAGTCAGAGGGCAGAAACGGATTCTGTAAAGCAGAGAATAAATGCAAGGACGCAGGGAGAATATTTACGTAAACAAGGCAGGTGGCTTACCTGTGGCCCCTGTTCAGTTTTGGCATCAAATGGGTCCCCCACAAGCCGTTTCTTTGCATATTCCACGCTGCGCTTGACAAATTCTGGGTATACCTGCTCTTCCACAAAGACCCGAGAGGCAGCTGTGCAGCACTGGCCTTGGTTGAAAAAGACACCCTGGTGGGCACAATCAACTGCCAAGTCCACTAGAAGGAGCCCAGGATGGAAGAAAAAAAGAGAAGGTTACTCTCATAAGAAACTGCCATGCTCCATGTCTAGCCATTGCGCTCTAAGGGTGACAAATCTACAGACTTCTGATGCCTTTGGACCAGAACTTCCAGCTTCCATGAAAACTGTCTGTGGCTGATGGGACTTGGCACTGGACACCTGGAGGATCAGAGTTTCACCAACCCCTGATTTAATTGGTCTAGTTTGTTCAGTATTTCCTACACTGATTGACAATGTATTTTTGGTGTTCCAGAGAAGAAACCCATGTTTTCGTCCCAGCCCTGCTTCAAGGTGATGTGACCTTTTGCTTGCAAGAGCTTACATGTTCCACCACTGAATTATAAACCTTTTCCCTTGGACTCTGACTTTTTCCTAGTCAACTAAACTGGCTGTCAGGGTACCAACGAGACCAGAGTGAAGGCTGACATCTGTATAAACCGGAATGGCAGGCACAAAATATTAGTACGTCTTAACTAAGATTTCAGGTGACTCTTGCTATATAAAGTTTGTTTTTGTTGTGTGCCTTCAAGTCCTTATGACAAACCACCCTCATTTTAACTTGCATGTGAGTTAAGGAATGCTCAGCTGAGATTCTTTTTGGGTCTTCTCCAGTCTGACTTCAGTTGTAAAATTCCCTTGTCATACCTGTTAGCCTAGTGACTTCTTCAAAACTTTTAGTTTACCATCAAAGGCTCTCTTTCCCCATCTCTACTCTTAAAAGGCAATGGTCAACCTTAATTATTTCCAATCATAAGTTTATCTGTGTGATGCTGTGGCTGAATGATTTTTCTGCTGGTGTTATCTTTCAAGCTCACTACCATCTCATACTTTCCAACATTTCACAAGTGTAAACCAGGATGTGTGTGGCTAGGCATCAGAGCACGGCCAAGACAGCAAAAGTTATCAATGAGGAAGTACTTGCAAACCAGAAGAGGCTGCAGCAGTTTGCCTTGCTTGATCTTTTTGGGAAGGGCAAGATTCTCCTGCTGAGTTAATTGAGGGCAAACTACTTTTGCATTTTGAAATAAGTTTGCAGCAAGGGAAGAAAGCTAAGGATGAAGGGGGAAGGTGAGAGGAGGAAAGAGGAACTGGTACATTTTAAAAGGAGCTGGAAAAGTGGGAAGGCAGAGGATTAATCAGGACTGTCCCTGCCAAATCAGGACAGTTGGAGAGTATGCCACCAGTAAAATAGGAATAGCGACAGCCTCTCTCACACGACTGGTATGAGAGCCACCTCCAGATGTCTTGCCAATTACGAAGAATGTAAAAGATTATGATGAAGTGGGGCTAGCAAATGCCTCCATGGGCCAGATACTCAGGGAATTATCTTTGGCTCTTTCAAATGCTAAAGTTAAATTCCAAAATGCATTTGTTATGTAGACCAGCATCTGCACTAGGCAAATGCAGAGTGGTGAAAAATTTCCTTTAGAAAGCAGCAATTCATACAGTCTCTGACTCCTCTGGCTAGGGATTCTGGGAGTTGCGGTTCAACCAACGAATCTTCCCAAGTTCTGGATGCATGGGACCTGAAAGACCACAACTTCCTCCCCTCATGAACTTTCATGCTCTTTCCAGAAACAGAATTGCCTGACACTGTGGCAATGGTCACTGAAATTTCATACCCTCCAGCGTTTCACAGATGGAAGCCAGGATGGCAAAAGTTAACAATGAAGAAGAAAACACAAGTTAAGAGAGCCTGATTTTGCCTGAACCTACAGGGGAAAGGCAACTTTCTGCTCCCTCTTCTCTCTTTCCATGAGTTAATTGAGTGTAAACTACTTTTGCACTTTGAACCCAATTGAAAGCAACTGAGTTAAGCTGAGGTCAAAGAGGGAAGTGGGAAGAGGACAGAGAAAAACTGGAACATTTTAAAAGCAGCTGATAAAGTAGGATGACAGAGGATTAACCAGGTCTCTTCCTGCCAAATTGGGACAATTGGAAGGTATGGATTTTTTTTTTCATACTTACAGTCGGCATCTGCGCAGACAATGCAAGGATTCTTTCCACCAAGCTCTAATGTCACCCTCTTGAGGTTACTTTTCGAAGCAGCTTCTTTGATCAGCTTTCCAACCTGTGCCAAGAAGAAAGCTGATCAAGTCAGGTTTTGTCCCAGTCCATTAAGGCCATTTCCACACTACACTGTTATACTGCTGTTATTCCACTTTTCAACCTCCTATGGAATCCTGGGGTTTGCAGGGTTTTCTTCGGGGAGGAGCATTTAGAATTACCAGCCAGAGGGCTCTTTCACTTCAGTAAACTACAAACCCCAGAATTCCACAGGATGTTGAAAGTGGAATAATAGCACAACAGTGTTGTGTGGAAATGGCCTAAGATACATACAATTCACCCTTATAGTACAGATAGAGGAAGAGGGAGTTTTGGACTCATAAAAGAATGGCACAAAACTTGAAATTCCTGTCAACGTGCATGTCAAAAATAACTTAAGGGATACTAGAAAAAAAATATTAGTTATTCCAATAAATTAACATTGTTCCTGCTGCTTGCATCACTTTTGGAATATGGCTTTGTTAAAATTAACTAGCTAAAGTAAGCTTCATTAATAATAATGTTAGCACAGGTGCTGTTGGCTATATTTCAGAGGAAGGAACTCGCAAAACCACCTCTGAGCATTCCTTGCCCAAGAAAAACCTATGAAATTCATGGGGTCGCCATAGGTCAACAGGCAACTTGAAGGCACATAGGAAGTTATTGCAGGGGTGAATCAGCAGAACGTGGCCAGTAGGTGGTGGTATTATCCCTCAAGATTTCCAACTGTCCACTTTTGTTTGACATCTGAGAGACCTCTTTGGTGCCAACAGCAATTTACCATAATTATGCAAGGTCACATCAAGCATGCAGAAAATGCCACAATAAGTGGAGCTGGTCATGTGCCAAGCAAAGATATTAATTCCCTCAACTGCCAACACAAAGCATGGGCTGGCTCAAACATTTTTATAAAGGGGCATTTGAGAGTGTGAACTACTCAAGAATATTGAACAGTCTGAATAAAGCCAAGACCAGGTCACAAATGTTCATAATTTAATGGTCACCACCAAATGGTTGCTTGCATATGTCAATAAGCCATCTCAGATTGAACACTATGTTTGGGGCAATTTTCCCAGAATGGGTGACCTGCAAATGTGTTTGATTACAATCCTCACAACCCACAGCTGACACCCATAACAGAAAGGGTTGAGAGTCACAGGCCAGTGCAGCCAGAAGTTCCTGGCTGGAGAAGCCTGACTCAATCATAGAATTTTAGAGCTGGAAGAGGCCACAGGGGCCATCTAACTCACCCCCTGCCACGCAGGAATACATAATCAAGGCACTTCTGAAAGATACCCATCCCGCCTTTGTTTAAAGACCTCCAAAGGAGAATCCACCACTCTGAGGCAGTCCATTCCACTGTTGAACACCTCTTATAATCAAGAAGTTCTTCCTAATGTTTATATGGAATCTCTTTTCCTGTGATTTAAATCCACTGTTTTGTGTCCTAGTCTCTGGAGAAGCAGAAAACAAGCTACATGACATTCTTTCAGATATTTCAAGATAGCTATCGTGGCCCCTTCTCATTCTTCTCTTCTACAAGCCAAACATTGCTTGGAGTCCTTCAGTCTTTCTTCAGAAGGCTTGGCTTCCAGAATGAATGAGATAACCCATCCATTACCACTGGAGGCACGCTTAATAGCAGTTTTTAGTGGCTACTACAATCCTGCGAACCTCCACGCCAAGTAAAACTAGGTTAGCACTCTGTTGTCCTTCCACCAGAAAGCGAAGGCCTTTTTTTCAAGCAGGCTTTTGGTGTACAAGCAGGTCTGCAGCTGAAAGAAACTGATTAAGTACTTTGTATGTCTTTGTATGTGTGTATGTATGTGCATTCAAGTTGCCTGTCGACTTATGGCAACCACATGAATTTATTAGGGTTATCTTAAGCAAGGAATACTCAGAGGTTATTTTGCCACTTCCTTCCTCTGAAACATAGCCTCCAGCATTGAGGGTTTCCCATCACTCCTATATCTTTAATGCTGAAATCCCCTTTTCTACACATTAAAAGGAAAGAAACCATGCCCCTTATTTTATCTGGCAATCCTGGTCTTGACTAAAAATGTATCTTATCATCATCACTAGCTACCTGGAACACCTTTAGCAGAAAGGAAGAGTACACATTAAACAAGCTCATATGTTCACTGGACTACATCAGTGACATAAAGAGAACTTTACCTGTACTTTCAAACTCATTTCTGACCTATGGCAACCCTGAAGTGAACCTATCATGGGTTTTCCCAGGCTGAGAGTGTGTGATGTGCCCAAGGCCACCTGGGAGTTTCCATGGCAGAGCTGAACTCTGGTCTCCAGCATCATAATTCAACACTCAAACCACTGCACTACATTGCCTCTCTCTTCAATATAAAATTGAGTTTAAAGATCATGGATAAAACGAAGTTTACTGATTCCCCAGTCATACTCCTAATTTGATAGAACATCTAGCAATATTGTAAAATACGCTGGAAATGAGTCTTTCTGCATCCCTCCATGGGAAAGGAAATATTAAAAAATGTTTTCTTAAGAAAAAAATGCCCCCAAATAGTTCATAAAATAAACAATTGTGATGGGGCGAAAGAGACAGCAAATGTTTAAGCTACTTACAGCTGTTGATCCGGTAAAAGCTATTTTGTCAACATCGGGATGTGTTGAAATAGCAGCACCAGCAGTAGGGCCGAATCCCGGCACAATATTCACCACACCTGGAGGGAATCCTGCCTGAAACGTTTATGGAAGATTTTAGTTTACATTTGGAATAGCAAAAGTAACAGAGTAGTCAAAATATACCAGCAACAATGGAAAGTAGATGCTGTAATGCTCCTGTTCAGCTTAATGTTTGGAAAGAACCCCAACTGCAATCCTAGATTCACTTTCCTGGAGAGAAAAACTGAGCTCAGTGCAACTTAGCCATTTCCGTACTACACTCTTATAGCGCGATTATTCCACTTTCAGCATTCTATGGAATCCTGGGGTTTGCCTTTTGCAGATATTGCAACCTTCTGCAGACCCCTTTCACTTCGATAGTGCCTGTGGTGGTGAGCTTCCAAAGGGATTGTGTTCTTTTTTTGCATAGACACCTGTTATTTGGAATGTGTGATTCAAACACCATGCATAGCTCTCCTCCTCATCCTGTGTGAGCACAGCCAAAACACCCACATCGGGTTGGTATTTCAGGCCAAGGCCTCAACCCACCCACCTTAAAATGAAACCTTCCACATTTTACGTACCTCCTTGATTAAAGAACCAATGTATAATGAAGTCAGGGGGGTTTGCTCAGCAGGTTTAACAACCAATGTGTTCCCACAGCAGAGAGCTGGAGCCATCTTCCAAATCAGCATAAGCAAAGGGAAGTTCCACTGAAACAGAAAAGTACAATGTTTACTCTTTACGTATAGCAGTCTTTGCAGATCAACAGTTATCTTTGGCTCTATTTCTAGAAATCCAGACACTTGCCATTGCTCCAGAGCTGTATGCAAGTCAAAGGCTCCAGATCACAGCCTGGAAATTTTTATTGGACCACATCTCTCAGAATCCCCAACCTAGCATGGCCACTGACCATTTTGGCTATAGGATTCTGAGAAATTTAGTGCAAAAGGTAAACTTTCCAAGCTGTACTCCCGAATAAACAGCTGTAACAGCACTCAAGATTCGAAGTTTCTGTATAAATCCTCAAGGACAGTTTGCACCATGAGCTGTTATTCTATATTTTAGCGATGTCTGATTTGCAGTTCTAGGTGTGTGTTTAAGAATATGCTTTTCCTCTAGAGAGATTATGGTTCCCTTGGTATCGTAATACTTTCTGCTGCTTCCGATTGTCACTGTGGTATTTGCTTCAGCACACACTGAGGGCATTTCCCCCCTACACTGTTATAGAGCTACTATTCTACTTTCAACATCTTATGGAATCCTAGGATTTGCAGTTTAGGGAAAGGCCTTTAGAATTCCCACCCACAGAGCTCTTGGGCCTCAGCAAACTACAAACCCCAGAATTCCACAAGATGTTGAAAGTAGAATAATAGTATTATAACAGTATAGTGTGAAAAGGCCCTGAGATAGCAAACAGAACTGAAAGTAGAATAATAGCATAGAATCATAGAAATGTAGAGTTGGAAGAGACCCCAGGGGCCATCCATTCCAACCCCCTGCCATGCAGGAACACCCATCAAAGCATTCCCAACAGATGGCCATCCAGCCTCTGCTTAGAAACCTCCAAAGAAGGAGACTCCACTACACTCCGCGGCAGCACATTCCACTGCCAGACATCTCTGACCGTCAGGAAGTTCTTCCTGAGGTTCAGGTGGAATCTCCTTTCCTGCAGCTTGAATCCATTGCTCCTTGCCCTGGTCTCTGGAGCAGCAGAAAACAAGCCCTCTCCCTCCTCTCCATGGTATCCCTTCAGATATTTAAACATGGCTACCATGTCCCCTCTTAACCTTCTTTTCTGTAGACTAAACATACCCAGCTCTCTAAGTCTATCCTCATAGGGCATGGCTTCCAGGCCTCTCACCATTTTTGTCACCTTCCTCTGGACTTGCTCCAGCTTGTCAATATCCTTCTTGAATTGGGGTGCCCAGAACTGGACACAGTATTCAAGATGAGGTCTAAGGTCTAACCAAAGCAGAGTAGAGTGGTACCAGTACCTCCCTCGATCTAGACACCATACTCCTATTGACGCAGCCGAGAATTGCATTGGCTTTCTTGGCTGCCGCATTATAACATTATAGCATTATAACAGTATAGCATGAAAAGGCCCTGAGATAGCAAACGGAACTGTCGTACGACTCATGGAGAGGAGGTATGCCAATCACAGGAGTGAAACTCTTGAAATTATTATCTGGGATGGGTAGGAAGATCTTTCTGGTTCTACAGGACCACCGTGCATAAACACAGCGTAAAAAAACTATGGCCAAATAACCGTCTGAAAGGACTGCTCCGGAATGTGGGGGTATATGTGTGTGTTCTCAGCCACATAAAGCTGCCATTGAAGCCAAGGCTTATGTAGACTACAGTTAGCTTAGAGAAATGTGTGTGGGTTTGCAATTGTGTAAACTCCTCCACAGCAGAAACAAATTTATCATCATTTTAGAAAAACAAAACACAGAATTTCAGATTTCCAGTGGGTGGAGTAATCCATAGCTGGGTAACAATGTGATTTGCTTATATAACAACCTGGATTCAATTCCTGCCTTTTATTGTTTAAATTATCTTAGGCCAGGCTAGGAAATATATCTGCCTCCTTATCAGAATGGAGTGCACACAATCCTGGACTAGCTGAGCTATTGGTAGCCCCTTTTAATCCTTTCATCTGACCAAAGGAAAGGCAGGAAAAAAAGATCTCTCAGAGCTGAGCTTCCAGTCCACCCAGATAAGTGAACCATTTGTTTTTCCGCAGACATCTGATGTCAAACCTAGCCTGGTCTAACACAGTACTGGCCGCATCCCAGGAGTGGTAAGGAAATATCCCAGAGTGGTATTTTATTCCAACAGCTGCATAAACATTCTCAGCCTAGTTATAATCATCCTTTGCCAATGAAAATACCTGTTGTAGATTAAACAGAGTTAATTGCTGGCGGCTATCTTCCCCTGCAGCGCAATCAACAGAATGGGCAACGATACACTGGGATTAAGCTACAGAGCAGAGTCTCAACCACAGTCAAGTCCCTGCTGTGGACTAATTAGCTAGGCGTTTTCATAATACAGAAAGAACGGCTAATAGGTCTCTAGCAGTAAGTTCTTTACAACATTTCCTGCAGTGCGGAACTCAACAGAGTTTATTGCACCGGAAGAAGGGAAGAGGAGGCAATGTTACCACCACCACCCCAAACAAAAATTCTGGTAGTCTGGCCTGTTGGTTTCAGGGCTCAACAAACAATGGCATGTACTTCGGGCAGTTACCCAAAGCTTTGACAGAACTCAGTTCTGATCTCTGTTCCCATGAGAAATGCTTCTGATGAAGTGGGCTGCGGCCCATGAAAGCTTTAAGGGGAATAAAATTTGTCAGTCCTTAAGGTACTGCAAGACTCTTTGCTGTCTTCTTTGCGCCTTCAGTTTCTATGCAGGCTGCAGGATTCTCAGAGATGTGGTCAAAAAAGGGAAAAAAAAAATCCAAGTCCTGATCCTCCCTACCATTTTCTGTGAAAAGAGAAAGCTGAAGAAGGAAGGGAGAGATGGAGACCCTCAAAATGTCAGCAAAATGACAGTGACTGGTTCTTCCCACCATAAAGAAACAACAACATGATACTCACGGGTGTTATGGCCCCACAGACTCCCACTGGCTCATGTTTGGTGAAACAGACATAGTTGTCATCTGTAAGAGAATTCAGAACATAAGTGATCTGCTGAGGATACTTTTGATATGATTCATCCTAAGGGATGAAGTACGAAACACAAGGCTTAGGATGTTGGGCAAACTATATATTTAGTTGTCTCTTCTCAGGGTGAACCATAATAGAGGACAAACTGTATCAAGTCAATTTAAAATTGGTACCCTTAAAAGAAGGAGGTAATAGTGAATCAGAAGATGGACAAGGAAGGCTTCAGAATTATGAAGTCTGAGTATTTTGGCTGCTGATTTTTCTTCAGAGGTATCTTTGCCCCTCAGAACTAGAAGCTTAACATGAAAGCTTGTTTAGCATTGCAGTCAGAAACCACAGGGTCCACAAAAGCACATCATGGGTCAAAACCTAAGGATGGTCACCTGATGATGCCAGTAGGAAAGAAGTATTAAGTACCACCTACAGAGGTTCACGTCTTCTCATTCCCAAACTCATACATGGAGAACACACTTTTCAGTTTGAAAATAATACAAATTTGAGCTGATGGGGCTGTTCCCAGATCAAGGGGAGATGAGGAGGTTATTCTTTCTCACTTCCTTAGGGAGATGGAATAAGGAATCTTTAATGTAGCTTTCTTGCTTCTAGCCAGAGAGTGCATGCAGAGTGGAGAGTGAGCCCTGGCACTACAAAGACTAGGAGAAAGTAAATGCATAGAGTTCTTCGAAAGTTCAATGAAAGAAGCCTTGAAAATTGTAGGAAGCTGCTGCTCTGTACTGGCTGGAGATTTACAGACAGCCCTTTCCTCTTGCTCAGAGCTGAGTCCAGCAAAACTGGGGAATTTTCAAATGTGTCTCTCACCCACAAAAACCGGAGACTCAAAACCAGGTCTTGAGATTTGGCAACCCCAGTTGTGTTATTCAGTTGGATTTTTCCAGGTTTTCAGGCAGCGAATAGAGACTGTGACAGCTTAAACAAGGCAGAGATGTGTTACTGTCTGTTTCACTGGACATGTGGATAACAGTGCTTTGCAATTCCCTTTTGAACTTCCTTCAGCCTGCTTCACGAGCCTTAAGGAAACACCACGCTCTTCTCCATGCCCATCCTGCCATCATTTCTGTTTCCTCCATTAGGATCTGGTTAGAAATGCAAATCCAGCCAATGATTATGGTGTGTTCCAATGAAGCCACTACAGACAGCCCTTTCATAGGTTCTGATGCCTACAAAGAGCACCAAAGGTGACCATTCACATATAGCAAAGTCAAAATGTGACTGTTCTTCAGGTGCTAAGAGTTCATGTACAAAGGAAGGACAAAAATTATCTGGTCTATCTTAGCTTAAAACCCTCACTGCCAATAACTACATTTAGGACAGAGGTGTGCAGGGTGTGACTACATGCAGCCCTGGGGTTAAAAAAAGGCGGGGTGGAATAAAGGTTTTGAAATTGCTGGGGGCAATTTCAGCATATTTTGGGGAATGAGAGGGGAAGCTCCAGTGGGGAGAAGAAGCGTGCGTATGTACCTTCCTCCCCACTCCCTTGCCTTTTGCCTGGGTGTGCTTATCTTCCTTCTCCATGCCAGGCAAAACACAAGGGAACAGGAGGAGGAGAATGGGGGCAGACATGCACACGTCTTGCGAATAATCGAATTTGCGAAGGTCAAACCCATGAATGTGGAAGGAGGACTGTAATTCTGGCTTAGAGGTAAGCTAAGATCACAGTGAAATAGGATGTGAGGGAGAGTTTCAGAAGAGTTGTTCCTAAACAACCAGATCATATTTAACCATGACATCTGAACCAGGTCTTCAGTCTTTCATCTCCACCCAAATTGCTTCAAGCTTGTTCTATTTGACAAGACTTAAAGAATGGCTCCAAGTTCAGCTTACCCACAGGTATAGTCTTCCCCTGGATTTTATCAGCCCACCCGGCGTAGTATCTTAGCGTCTTTATGCAGCCTTCTAAGTCAATGAAGAAAGCTTGAAGAAATGGTTTCCCCGTGTCCATTGTTTCCAAAGTCTGGGAGAGAAAAACATTTGGTCTTTTTTCTGCCCACAATATGCAGTATACACAATATACCTTTTGCCACAGGTAGAATTCCCCCCTCCCCCCCAGCCTTATCTCTAATAGGATTTCCATTGGTGGAAGCACTAGATGGTCACAGGTAACTATTTATCACTCAAACGAGTGACATATGCCATAAGGATGCATGAAGAATTCACTCCACTCAGTTTTGTTATTAAAATTGATTTAGCCAATTCTACATCTCTTGCGTTCAATATGGAATCAGCTACAACCCACCATGAGAAATCTATGCATTTCTGGACATCTGATATGTTCAATAAAAATGTACTTTACAACAAGTATCCATTTTACAAATGTGCAGAAAACATGGTGTACATTTCTATATTGGGATCAAAAATCTTCTACTCTGCCCTGGAACACAGTATGCAATATTGTGAAGATTCTCAAAAAAGTAAGGTTTTGTACATTGTCCTCCACTGATGGAGAATAACAATATTAGTGAGTTTTTTCCTCTAGTTTTTAATTGGCTACCTCTTCAGGACAAAAAGGTAAAAACAGATCTGTGCCTTGCCAAATCCATTCCCTCTTGAAAACTAGATTTTGTTTTCTGGCCAATATGGAGGAAGCAAAAAGTTGTGATTGCATGGCCATTTAACCTTGTGGTCACCTCTGGAGTAAGGAGCTTTCCAATCTCAGCCTGATTAGAATCTACCAACAATTCCTGGTTTCTCCTCCCCATCCTTTCTGCAATATTTGTACCTGCTCCCATGCATCAACTTTACTTACAGCTAACACCACCCGATCTCGCTCAATGAGATCAGCTAGTTTGTGAAGGAGTCTTCCTCGGCTTACGGCATCCATTTGTCTCCATGGAGATCCTCTTTTGAAGGCCATTTTTGCTGCCTCCACTGCTTTATCTATGTCTGGCTGCAAAACAAAGTCCAAGAAGGAAAAGAATAATTAAGACATCTCTTCTGATCAAAAGACATAAGGACAGAAAATAAAAAATGCGTAGGCTACTTCTGAATTTACCAACACTGCATCTGTGCACTGTATCGATATGCAGCATATCCGCCAGCCAGCGATGTAGACTTGAGTTGATAGACCCAAGTCGGATTTAAGTCACTTCAGTGACTCGACTCAGGCCATTTCTGCACTAGGCTGTTATAGTGCTATTATTCTACTTTCAACATCCTAGGGAATCCTGGGGTTTGAAGTTCAGAGAGGGGCCTTTGAGGCCCTTCCATAAACTGCAAACCCCAGGGTTCCATAGGATGTTGAAAGTGGAATAATTGCACTATAACAGTCTAGTGCGGAAATGTTTTCAGACTCAACCATAAATGATGCATTGACTCGAATAGATTTGAGACTTGTATATTTTTAATGACTGACTTGCTGCCCTTGATTCAGTAACAGAATGTGTTCATCCAGAAACCTTGCAACTTTGAACAGCGCCTCCATCTCTTTTTCACTTACTGATCACACGATGATCAGTCTCAACCCCAAAGTGCCAGTGCATTTATCAGAGAGAACCAGCAAACAGGTTAGGCGATGGGCTTGAGGTCTGCTCAGCAACCTCTCCCCACTGCATATCGAGGAGCCTTCCAAAACGTTTCCTAAGATCAGAAGACAAGACTCACCCCTGGAGTGCAGGGTGCATTTCTCAGAGGAGAACGGCAAATGTGTTAGGCAATGGGCTTGAGGAAGAAAGGTCCTTCCTTTTAGAGCATTTGAATCTTCAGTAATGAGGTGTAAGATAGAATCCTATTCCCCACTTCCGAAGCTACAGATGGCAACATTGCAAATATGGAGAGCCGACTCTGCTTAAATTGTTAAAACTGACTGTATTTCACTCTATCCAATAATTCTGGAATTTTGGTTAAGGTATAAAGTTGGCTTCCAGACTTGAGACTTGATTTGAGACTTGACTTGAAAGTATCTTCAAGGACTTGAAGGTAGAGACTTGACTTGAGACTTGGAGTAAAAGACTTAAATACATCACTGCTGCCAGCTGTCCCAGTTTGGAAGGGGCAGTCCTGATTAATCCTCTGTCCTCCCACTTTTTCCAGCTGCAAAAATACTTAATTAAGTCCAGAGGAAGGAGAGGGAATGAGTGGGATCTTGCCCTTCCAAGTGTGTGTTTGTGTGCCTTGAAGTTGCCTGTCAACTGATGGTGATGCCATGAATCTCATAGGGATTTCTTAGGCAAGGAATACTCAGGGGCGGTTTTGCCAGTTCCTTCTTCTGAAATACAGCCTACAGCACCTGATATTCACTAATGGCCTCCCATCCAAATACTAACCAGGGCTGACCCTGCTTAGTTTCCAAGATCAGACAGGATCTGTTGCTTTTGGGGTATTTAGGCCAACAAAGGCAAACTGCTACTGCTTCTCTTAGCTGGTACGTTCACTACACTCTGACGTTGCTTGGCCATGTGTATTCTGCTTTCCATCTGTGAGATTTTGGAGGGTATGATAAAATCACCAGCTCTGGACAAAAGGCTGGACATAACTAATTACAATCTTCAAAGTTATTTGTAAAAAGTTACTTGCAGTTTTTTTTGCAGTAGCAAAAACAAAGCTATGTTAAATTCTGATTGTAATGAAGCAAGGCATAACTCTACCCTTTTTGTAGTAACTTTTAAGTTACTTTTGTAGATATAGGCCATATGTGGCCTTAGCAAATAGGGATGCTTTGTACTACAAGCTGGCAGCAGGGTGCAATCTGTATGTAAAAATAACTAGATAGTACAAATATTTCCACTAGAATGGTAACTACTTCCAGGAATCTGTAACTAACGTATCTTTCTGTATACAATATAACAAGAACTAACAATGACAAACCATAAGGTTTATTTAGCATTTCTATTCTGCTTTATGCTGGATGGCCTCTAGGGGGCTTACAAGACAAGATATGATAACCAAACAACTAGAAAAGCAAGGATGATCAGATAAAACAGACCCAGCGATTGAACATCAAGGCCATTCCCACACTAGACTGTTATAGCGCTATTATTCCACTTGCAACATCCTATGGAATCCTGGGGTTTGCAGTTTTGGGAGGGGCCAATAGGCCCCTCCTGAAACTGCAAACCCCAGGATTCCATAGGATGTTGCAAGTGGAATAATAGCGCTATAACAGTCTAGTGTGGGAATGGCCCAAGACATTGGCTGGAATCTTGTCGGTCACAATTGAAATCAACTGTTGGATCAACACATGGGAAAAGCCAATTGATTCAGTGAGTCTACTCTAGTCAGAGAAACTATAGGAGTAATGTCATTACCAGAGGTCAATACTAGTAATGTCATTACCAGAGGTCAATACTTCTAGACAGACACCAAGCAAATCCATTATCTGCTTCCAAAGAGAAGATGAGAAGATAATGATTTCCCAAGACATTTCACCAAATTAAGGCTGGAGGAAGGCTGAAAGGAGTGGGAGCAAAGCAACCTTCAAGAATGTTGAAATATATTGGGTCGAATCATCAGTTATGTCTGCAGTTCTCCACACTATTCAGAGGTAGAAAAGCTGGTACAGGGGAAGGGAGCACTGAATATATTCCAAGCAGGCTAGAGTTAGTTCTCCAATAACTCAAGAGAAGTCCAGAAAAATTCTGATCCTCCCCCTCTCCCCAAGATATTATGGCCAGGCACAATTCTGTTGCTATCCTCCATGCAGAATTGACAATTAGACATGATTGATTCTGGTCACAACTTTACTGGTTGAGGATCAGATGCCAGGAAGGAGTATATAAAAGAGTTAATTTTTCCCATATGTGGGCCCTCTACGTGTATTTTGGAGACTACCTTTTATCTTTCATCATTGGCTCTACCAGCTATGCCGTTGGAAAGACAGTCCAATCATATCTGGCAAGCTTATGTTCCTTATCACTGCTGCAGCAAAATGATCCTTCCCCAAGGGCTGTCTCTTACTGATCAAATGTATATCCTGTCTTTCTCCCAAACTGAGGGCCATGGCAGCCTATGTTGTTGCTGTTAATTACCGTCAAGTCGACTTGGACTAATGGCAACTCTAAGAATGAGACCCCTCAAAGTCTCTTTGTTATCAGCAGGCCTGCTCAGTTCTGGCAAACTTAGGGCTGTGGCTTCCTCGATTGAATCAACCTGTCTTTTCCTACTGCCTTCTACCTTCCCAAGCATTATTGCCTTCTCTAGTGAGTCCAGTCTTCTCAAGATATGTCCAAAGTATGACAGTCTCAGTTTAGTCATCCCAGCTTCTAGGGAGAGATCAGGCTTGATTTGTTCTCAAAACCATTTATTTGTCTTCTTAACAGCCCACAGTATCTGTGGAACTCTCCTCCAGCACCACATATCAAATGAGTTGATTCTCTTCCTGTCAACGGAGTCCCTTTCCACAGCACCTTCCCATCCTGCAATGGGGACGGGAGAAGGTCGGGACCACAATGCTTTTGCATGACATCATTGGGGTCCCATCTTTCTCCTGTCCCCAGGCAGCATGATCACGGATTAAATCATTGATAAGTTTTCTCCATCAATGACATGCAATCACACCTGCAGAAGCACACTGGCTGCACTTCCTGTCCCAGAACTGCCTAGGAAAGTACCTGGCTGTGCTACGGAAGGAAGAGGCATGGTCATTGTGCAGGAAGCCAGCCGGTGCCGAAGGGAGCACTCCCGTTGTGCTCCCCTCCTGGCAGAGCTGCTAATGGGATTCCCACTGCACAACTTCAGGAAAAGCAAGGGTATGGAAAGAGCCTGAGTTAAAAGTGCAAAAGCAGATTGAACTCAATTAATTTAAGAACAGGAGGGGTTGAGCCTTGCTCTTCTTAGTAGGCTCAGTCACAAGCAAACTGCTGCAGCCTCTCCTAGCCTTTGTGTTCTTTGGCCATCTTGGTCACACTCTTCTGTTGTGTGGCCACACAAGTCCTGTTATCATCAGTCAAATCCTGGAAGGTATGCTCTAAATTAACTGAGTGAAAATTGCTTTTACACTTGCAGCAACCTAAGAATAAAGGAGGGTAGTAGAAAGAAGAAAGAGAAACTCTGACATTTTAAAAGCAGCTGAAAAAGTGAGATGACAGAGGATGAATCAAGAGTGTCCTAGCTAAACTTGGAGAGTTGGAGGTATGTTGTAAAAGAATGGTGAGGTAAGAGAAGCACTGTTTTTCCAGTGGTGCATGCAGGTATCATTTGAGAAAAGGCACTATCTCCTGAGAAATACAGGAGATGAGGGAATACCTCTAAAAATGGTTCCTACTCATGGTTAGGTAACAGTTTTTAAATCATAGAGTTGGAAGAGACCCCAGGGGTCATCGAGTCCAACCCCCTGCTATGCAGGAACACCCATCAAAGCATTCCCAACAGATGGCCACCCAGCCTCTGCTTAAAAACTTCCAACAAAGGAGACTCCACCACACTCCAAGGCAGCATATTCCACTGCTGAAGAGCTCTGACCATCAGGAAGTTCTTCCTGAGGTTCAAGTGGAATCTCCTTTCCTGCAGCTTGAATCCATTGCTCCTTGTCCTAGTCTCTGAAGCAGAGGAAAAGAAGCTCACTCCCTCTTCGACATGACATTCCTTCTAATATTTAAACATAGCTATCCTGTCCCCTCTTAATCTTCTCTTCTGCAGACTGAACATCCTCAGCTTCCTAAGATGCTCCTCATAGGCTTCCAGACCCTTCACCATTTTGGTCGCCCTCTCTGGACATGCTCCAGCTTGTCAATATCCTTCTTGAACTGAGGTGCCCAGAACTGGCCACAGTCTTCCAAATGAGGTCTAACCAAAGCAGAATAGAGTGGTACCATTACCTTCCTCGATCTAGACACCATACTTCTATCGATGCAACCAAGAATCACACTGGCTTTCTTGGCAGCCACATCACATTGCTGACTCACGTTCAGCCTGTGATCTACCAAGATTTCTAGATCCCTTCCACGCGTACTGTTAAAGTTCCCTAGAAGAATAACTCTGCTTCCAACATTACTCACGGGGACATACAACTAATTGATTTACTTGAGCAGTTATGGTTATTTACAATTTTAATGAAGCTGGCCACTTTTGAACAAAAGGACCTGATCTGACATGCGTGGATCAATGCCCTGTACCAATCTCTTGTTCCCAAGCCACCAAAAGCCACCTTGGGAGGGGGAGGAGGTTAAAAGAAGTCTCTGTTGGGGGAGTAAATGTTGGCACAAACTAGTGGGCCTAATTCAAATCATGTTGTGGAATAGCACCCTGAAGATATTTTTTCCCCAAAATATGTGTGGCCAACTGTGGAGATGTGGGATTAAAATGCAGTCCTAAATATGCCTCTACATTCCCATACTCTCCGGCTTTTCCAATTGGCAGGGACAGCACTGATTACTCACATGATGACAAAGGATTAATCTATAGCAGGCAGTATCTGCATCTGTTCGCTCATCCAGCTTTGAACCCAGACTGAGCCAGCTGAGCAAAGGTTACGAGACATGCTTGCTGGTATTGCACAGTTCCTATATTTGCACAAATGGAAACACTTGGCTGAAGTTTCTCAATGGAAAGGTCAGGCCCAGCCCAAGCAAACTCTTCAGTTACATCAATTATTAAGAGGTCCAAGACGAAACCCACACACAAACAAGGAAACTATGGGCAAGGCTGGAATTCCAGTCTTAATCCACCTAGTGTTTAATCAGTGTTACGTTACATGGGTGTTGCAATACTGAGACATAACGTACTGCTAAAATTTTGGGTTGGGGAGAACAGGGAAGATTAGATCCACCACAGCTGTTGGCAGGCACAAATCAAACTTAGGCATGATTTTTAACCCAGGAAGGACTGAGGAGGGAAACGACAGTTGTGAAATGTATTTTCAAAGGAACAAGTAGCTTGTTTCAGAATAGGACCAATCCAGGCCTATGATTTCAAGGGGCACTTAGACTTGCTTCAGCTACCCAGGAACAATCTGTCTAAATGTGACATATGCATATAAGATCTTCTATCTTGTTCAAAAAAGCATGTGGTAGATCCCCAGATATTTTTTAAAGTACATGGTTCTCATACCTTCCACCATTTCATAGATGAAAAGCAGAATGTGCATGACTGAGGCTGTTTCTGCACTACAAAATTATAGTGCTATGATTCCACTTTCAAGATCTTGTGGAATTCTGGGATTTGTCGTTTGCTGAGGGCAAAGACCTTTCTGGTTGAGAATTCTAAATGCCCCACCCTAAGCTGCAAACCCCAGGAGTCCACAGGATGTTGATAGTGGAATAATAGCACTATAACAGTGTAGTGTGGAAACGGCCTGAGCAACATCACAATATAGTCAAGACGGCAATAGTTATTAATGAGGAAGAACACAAAAACTGGGAGAAGCTGCAGCGGTTTCCTTCTGCCTAAGTTAACTGAGTGCAAACTATTAGTGTTGTTTGAGTTTGCAGCAAGCTGAGGATAAAGAGAGAAGAGGAGAAAGAAACCAGGACATTTGAAAAGCAGATGAAGGTATGGGATTGCAGAGAACGAATGGGGACATTTGGAAGGCATGGAATATACTGTGTTTGATTTACATAGAAGGTATGGAATATACTGTGTTTGATTTACATAGAATCATAGAATCATAGAGTTGGAAGAGACCACACAGGACATCCAGTCCAACCCCCTGCCATGCAGGAACACCCTCAAAGCACTCCCGACAGATGGCCATCAAGCCTCTGCTTAAAAACCTCCAAGGAAGGAGACTCCACTACACCCTGAGGCAGCAGATTCCACTGCCGGACAGCCCTGACTGTCAGGAAGTTCTTCCTGAGGTTCAGGTGGAATCTCCTTTCCTGCAGCTTGAATCCATTGCTCCTTGTCCTGGTCTCTGGAGCAGCAGAAAACAAGCCCCCTCCTTCCTCTACGTGGCATCCCTTCAAATATTTAAACATGGCTATCATGTCCCCTCTTAACCTCCTCTTCTGCAGGCTAAACATACCCAGCTCTCTAAGTCTATCCTCATAGGGCTTCATGGCTTCCAGGCCTCTCACCATTTTGGTCGCCCTCCTCTGGACTTGCTCCAGCTTGTCAATATCCTTCTTGAATTGGGGTGCCCAGAACTGGACACAGTATTCAAGATGGGGTCTAACCAAAGCAGAGTAGAGTGGGCCTGCTAGACGCACTCAGCCCTTCTATTCTCTCTGCTGAAGCATTGCTTCTGGTCTTTTTGAATGCATGGCTGAGAAAATAGTACTTCCCCTCAAAGGAACTCCGAGAGAGTAGAGGCGGTTGGTGCTTCTTTCAGTTTCTCCCAGGATGGACATAGGCCATTTCCACACTAGCCTGTTATAGCGCGATGATTCCACTTTCAACATCCTCTGGAATCCTGGGGTTTGCAGTTTCGGGAGGGGTCGGCCGGCCCCTCCCGAAACTGCAAACCCCAGGATTCCAGAGGATGTTGAAAGTGCAATCATCGCACTATAACAGGCTAGTGTGGAAATGGCCTAAGTTCTCACCTCTTGTACTCTCCTCAGAGAAAGGGATTGCAATACTGTACCCTTAACTTTTACCAAAAAAAGAAACCATCTCCTTCTCTAAAAAAGTGGCAAAAGACCTTTTTGAATACCTGAGCAGGAAAATGGTGGTGATTAATGGAAGCCAGCCCCCAAGGATGGTGCTGGCATTTTCCCCTCTCCGCAGAATGGCCCTCAACTTATCCACAGGTTATAGCAAAATCCATAATTTCAACCCCAAAAATCTGCCATCAATTTATACAACGAGGTGGACTTATACAACAAATTACTTGGTTTTGGTAACAATTGTAACAGCCACGTTTGAGAAGCAACAGAAAAGTACCAAAACACAATTATTTTACTGACGCAGCAAGTAACATTTTTTATTTACTTTTGAGGGACGTTTCCAGGCATTTTGAGAAACATTTTGACAGGAGCCTTGAAAGTGTTATACCATTGTTTTATCTTGATATTTTCTCTTGTAAAAAGCAATGAAGAATGCAGTGAGTTACTTTTAAACACTAACAAGCAACAATTATGGATTACTTTTACAAGTCGTAGGAATGCATTTTTTTAAAAAAAGTAATTCTCCATGCTCTACCTCCTTATCATCTGTATGGCCAGATAGAGGTATGAGACTCTCTTGGCCTCTGTTTCACTGCATTTGTCAGAAGCCCAACCACATTTGCTTTCTGTTCCCATGGAGTAAAATGTGTTTCTGTGTATTTTCCACAGTTATGCACATGTGGCTGTTTGTATTTTAAAAATACACGCACTGTATGGAGACAGGTTGTTTCTTGGAAATGCCTTATGAACCTCACAAAATGTGCAAATGGTCAAGGCAAGGTGTATATTTTCTTGCAACAAGTCTCAGGATGTGCAGAAGTACTATTTTTATTGAGATTCTCAAATGTAATGACTTTTTTCCAACCTCTACAAGCAAGGCAGAGGAAAGGAGGGAGTAAAGAACAGCAACTATGACGCTTGTTGTAACAATGCACACGGGCTCCACACAGCCACTCTCCCAAAGGTATCCTAATCGAAAATCCAAATTGCACCCACACGTAAGTACTGAAGTGATCATATTTGCTCACCTCTAGACATCAACACTAAGTGTGTGTACGTGTGCATTTGTAAGCCACTTCTAATTTGTTGCAACTCTCAGGTGCACTTATCATGGGGTTTTCTTGGAAAGATTTGTTCATAGGGGGTTTGCCATAGCCCTCCTCTGAGGCTGAGCGAGTGTGACTTGCCAAAGACACACTATTCATATTTGTGTGCATGCATACATCTTCAAGTCACCTGTCGCCTTATTGTTGAGTGCATGAACTTCTCAGAGTTTTCTTAGGCAAGGAATACTCAGAGGTAGTTTGCCATTGCCTGCCTCTGAAATACTAGTGAGTTTTCATGGTGCAGTGGGTTTTTGAAGCTTAGTTTCCCAGAGTCCTAGTCTAACACTCAGGCCATTTCCACACTACACTCTTATAGCACGATTATTCCACTTTCAACATCCTATGGAATCCTGGGGTTTGCAGTTTCGGGAGGAGCCAGTTGGATGTTGAAAGTGGAATAATCGCACTATAAGTGTGTAGTGCAGAAATGGTCTCAGACTACAGTGTCCTGCTGCCTCTCAGGCACAAACAATGCCATGCATAAAATATATGATTTCCCAGATAGGCCAAGTTCTAGGTTCTCCCCTTCTTGCATGCTGATCATGCTACTCTAACCCCCAGAGAGGCATTTTCTAACCAGCCTCAACTCTTATAGAAGCAGAGATACTATTATTTCAAGTGCTGCCAAACCCAACAACTGATCAGGTATATATTTAACTAGCATATATATTCAGCGTTGCCCAGGATTTTATTTTCTTATAGGTAATACTTGTTAGAAATACTTAGGAATTATCTTGCTTTACCTTAGGAATTAGACGCAGTTGAAACACACAGATTTGAGATCTGGTGTCTCTAATTCCCCCAACTGTCTTGTCCAGGACCTGTAACTTTCCTCCTATATTCCCCAATCCAATCTGTATTCAGAGTTGTTAACATACAGAGGTTTGGTTTCTGAAGGAATATACTGCCCTCCTCCTTGCTGCTAGGCCTCATCTCCATTGCAACGGGCCAGGCTCACGACCTCTCTGGCTGAGAATTCTAAAGGCCCCTCCCTAAACTGCAAACCTCAGGATTCCATAGAATCTTCTCAGGCAGCCAAGCATATGAGTTCTTCGCCTGACACAGACAAACTGAGTTTTATATATATATTATATGTGTCCTTTCCAATAAGCTAGAATAATTATGCTAGAGTTTGTGCTGCCCTTGCCAAAGCCGGCTTCACCACAGTTTTGCAATACAGTCATGCCCATGCCTTCTACAGTCATTCAAAATCAGATTAGGAAAGAACAGACCTTGTCACCCTCTTCAATGTCACAGATCTTCTCACCCTTTGAAGGGTTAAAGGTAGGGAATTTCTTTCCGCTCTTTGAGTCATGCCATTCGTTGTTAATAAATATCTAAAAAGAGAAAGAAAGTATACATAATATTTTTTTAGCCTTCATAACTTAAAGTCAAATTTTATTACCTTCAAAAATTTACAAGGTACAAACAAATACATAATGTTATTCAATATCAATCAAATCAGAATGTGACTATAAAAACAATTTCTTTCTCGTAGATCTTATGGCTACCACATCGCATGGTTTTGGGTTAAGTTATACGATTTGCAATAACTTCTCCATCAAGCATTCAAATATAGAACATCTTTCCAGAAATCTTGGGGGTGTTCCTGTGGTCCTCTCAAGTGTGCGCCTGTATTTATAAAATCAATGAATGGGAGCCACTTTTCAATTTAAAAAAGTCATGGTTTGTGTCTCCTGTTGTCCTCCTTATATTCTCTGGTAGTTTCTCAAGCAACTAAGCATCCCATATGCGCGCCTACCATTTCTCCGACATTTGTTTTCCGCGCAGAAGCTATTTCAAGTCGGGCTGCTGCTAGAAAAAAAAGTTATTAAATATTTGTGTTTCAATTTTTAAATATATGTATTATTAGAAGAATAGATGAGACCACCTCTATTCCTGAGATGCTAGTTTTCTGTGTACATTTTTTAAACGACCATATTCTCCTGTGCACGGCTACCATTATTTCAGGTCAGTGAGAACTACTGATCTTAGTGTCTTAGTAGGGATAAACTGATGAAATGCTGTACTTTTAGCTCTCTGGATGTTTTTAACTTTCACTCCCAGAATCTCTTACTATTGGCCAAACTGGCTGGGTCTCTGGGGAACTGAAGTCCAAAGCATTTGGGCGATTGAACTTTGGAAACCACTGTTCTGGAAGCAGGCTTCTTCTCCTACTGAAAAGCGTACCAAGGCTAGAATCCTACACGTGCCTCCGAAGTTACTTCTGAATATTACAAGAACCTAGCAGCAGGAAGGGCCATAATATTCAACTTACAGTTACAGATTGCAAGTTGAAGTTGCATGCAATGTGATAATCACACATACCTTTTCCATTCTGACCACAGGATTATGTCAAGGGACCTGCTCACAAGTGTATCTGCTTAGAACTGCATACAGGTATCTCCTGCCTTCTGTCAACTCGTTTTTCAACATTCTGCTGTTTCAGTGCTTGCAAATTATAGACAAGTTCTACTAATTTCACTAGGGGTCTGCTTTCTCTTCAGTTCTTCTTGCCTATTAAGGTTTGCTTAGGACCATTCACACAGGCTGTCCAAGTTCTTCCTACGGGAAGAGTGGACTCCTCGTCAAATTATTGGAACTTGTCCATAATTTACAAGCATCAAACAGCACGTGTTCTCCAGTTCTTCTCGCCTACGGAAACTCACTTGGGACTGCATGTGTGGCTTGAGAAGCAAGCTGAGAAGGGGGGGAAAAAGGCATCATGCTAACGGAAATACTTTGCAAGCAATGCACGGTCAGTCCCAAGCGAATCACCGTGATTCCGTCACGTTCCCTACACGGGATCTGCTTTTCAACCAATTCCACTTTCTGACAGTGCTCTGAAGTCTAACCCTTCAGATAAGCACGGGAAGCTTGCATTCATCATCATCATCATCATCATCATCATCATCATCAAATTTATTTGTATCCCGCCTCTCCATATGGATCGAGGTGGCGAACAGCATGAAATACATTATTCATTAAAATACATTAAAAGACATTAAAAACATACCCAATCCTCCCCACCCACCCATCATGAAGACTCAGGCTTCATAACAGAACCAACCTTCCTGAAAACATCTTTGTTGCAAGGTTCAAACAGATCTCACCACTGATTTTTTTATTTAAAGTATTTTCCAATCACCCTTTTCCTTATAAATGCTGTAGGCATTAGACAATAAAACATACAAAATTCTCAATGGCTAAAAATGAGGCAAATAAAACACAGATATTAAAATAAATTGGCAGTGCCTTCTAAAATCAGAGATCAATATTCACCACAGCAAAACAGTATTGTCACCAGCTGTCTAAAAGGCCAGGAGTAAGGAAGGCCTCCTAACCTACCTGGACAGTGAGTTCTGTAATGATGCCATTACTACATAGAAGACCCTGGCCATTTCCGCACTAGCCTGTTATAGCGCGATGATTCCACTTTCAACATCCTCTGGAATCCTGGGGTTTGCAGTTTCGGGAGGGGCCAGCTGGCCCCTCCCGAAACTGCAAACCCCAGGATTCCAGAGGATGTTGAAAGTGGAATCATCGCGCTATAACAGGCTAGTGCGGAAATGGAACCTGTCTAGACTTCCTATCAACCTCTGTAAGATATGGGACATGAGAAATGCAGGTTCATGTGGAAAGTGGTCTTTTAAATAAAATGACGCTAACTGTCTTGGAGCATGGAAAGAACTTTATAGTGGCCTCAGAAAGAAATACAAAGGCAGGAGAGCTGTTTTAATTTATTAGATATCTACCTATTGGCCACATTAACGTTTTCATCAGCCCTAGGCTCTCTTGTATTTGACTCCCCACTTGACCTCAACATCCCACTAGGGACAATTTTTTTTTTTTTTTGGTTAATCCTGTTTTCATAGGCCATAGGCATTGTGCCTAACGTGCCCAATGGATAAGTGGCCTTGTATAATATATATACGTAAAGAATACAATGTTGGTATCAGATAGTCTGCTGTTAACTGCCACCACTTTCTGTACTCGCATAGTTTCTGAACTGTAGCTCCACATAAAGAATATTACTGTGTGTAGCCCCAAGGCTATTTTCATGGCCCCTAGCAGCCCCCAGGGCCAGATACACATGTCTATATCTACGTGCACGTGCACATACATGCACATGCACACACTCCAAAATGCAAAAAAGTATACATCTCTAGAGTGCATAGATGGCATTTCCACCATATTTGGAGCCACCTGTATCCCTCACGGGTCAAAATTGAATTCTGCAAAATTTTGCAACAAAAAAACAAATTCTTTTGCCTCAAAATGTCCTCTAGGAGTCAAAGAAGACCTAAAAACATGCCCTGAAGTCAGGAGGTCGTTTCTTCCTGAACTGCTAGGGGGCATTTTAAGGCAAAAGACTTTTTTATTTTTTTTGCAAAACAAAATTCATTGAAAATTGAAAAAAAAATGCTTCATAAAGTTACTTATTTATTTGCAGGAGCAGGTGTAGTAGATGTGCAGCCCTCTAAGATCTCCTGGAGGGATAATGAAGCCACCTGGTCTTCCACAGTTATCCATCCGTGATCTAAACTGTATGCAATTGGACATCTTAAAAAAATATATGGCATTATAATAAAATGGGAAGGAATCCAGTTTTCATTGTGATTGCAAAATATGTAAAGAAGGTTTTACTCTTCCTTATCCAGCTCAGGTAAGAATCACCTGCTCTATTGCCACTAGAGAAAAGGTTCCATTATCAATAATCCAGTTCTTCCCTCCATTAATGCTTAATACCAGTTGAGAGGGCTGAACTTTCATTGGAACCGTATTTGAGGGGAAAGGAACACAAAACCTGTGCTCTCCATGTATGGTGGGACCAATATGAGATGGGGCACCGTCTTTAATATTCGGAAGGCAGGCTGAGAGTTAAAGTCAGGTCCTCTTTTGCCCCGGCACAGCCAGGTCACCAAAGAGTGACATCTGCCATCAGAGAACAACAGTTATCTGTACTTGGTGCTTCTACATTTGTGCTTTCCAGTGTAAGAACTGCACAGCTTTAGAACTGCATAATGTGGGAATATTAGTAAATTAATTAAAAACAAAAGGGCAGAAGATAAAGCCCTGGTGATGGTGACATGAACACATCAATCTGAACCCTTCAAGGTCAAGTTTATACTATAAAGGTGTAACCTTCACCACTGGAGAAAAAGCAAGATTTCTGAAGCACAAGATGTTATTCAAAGTGCATAGGAACACTACTACCTGAAACACAAGTGCTGTTCACCCATTTGCTAGATTTTAGCCTTCTGCAAGAATGCATCTATGCCAGAAATTTCACAACTGCTGGCTTATGCTTTTGCTTACAAGACCATTTCCTTGGGGAAAGTCCCCCAGATTGCGCTCACAAAACTGCTGAGATGTTTAGTGATTGCTATGTTTTTATTGAAATATAGGCAGTCGGACTCCTTATTTGCTGGTTTAACTTTCACAGATTTGATTATTTTCACATTTGTCCAACCCCTACTCCCATCTTAGGTGCTTCTTTTTCCAGGGGAATTTTCCCTGCCAGCGGTTCTGATCCGGTTGTGTAGCCCTTTAAAAAATCACCTCTGATCCTTCTCCAGTCACTGCCTGGCCAGCTAACGACAGCTTGCAGCCTGATTTCCCAACATGACAAACCTTTTTCTGACCCTCCTCTCACACACACAGACACAGAAGGAAATGGATGAAAGAGAGAATATAAGGCCATCATGTGGACCCAACCTTTTTCCTTCCCCTGATCAGGCATGGATCCTGGGTGCCCCCTTTCTCTATCATGCCTCAGACCTCTTCTCACACTCACACACTTTGATATTTGTGTGATTTTTCCACTTTTGCAAGGGTCCTGCACCCCTAATACTAGCAAATGTGGAGGGCCAACTGTACGTATCTTGGGATCCCAGGGGTGTGTACAAGTAAAATCAGTTTAACCATTTAAAACTGAAGCCAGAAATAATTTTAAAAGACCGAAATCATATTAAACTTCATAACAAGCTTGAACCAGCTAAAAAGGTAAAATAAATTTAGGTACGTTTGGGAAGAGATCCTGAATAACCTAAAGGCAACAGATTCTGGTTGGTCTTGGAGGTTAAGCAGAGTGAGTTCTGGTTAGTACTTGGATAGGAAACTGCCAACAAATACCAGGTGCTCTAAGCTATGCTTCAGAGTAAGGAACTAGCAAAACCACCTCTGAGTATTCCTGGCCTAGGAAAACCCTAGGAAATTCATGGGATTGCCATAAACCGACAGGCAGTTTGACACCCATTTGGGAAGAGCAAAGATGTGGTTCTAAGCAAGTTTGAATTGCGGCTGAAAATACAATTTTCAATGAGCAGATGGAAGTGGCCAAGTCATCACTAAAACGAAGAGCAAAAAGGTGAGAACCACAGGGAATACTCTAATCAGGTGTTCCTGTGAAAGTCTAATTTACCGCATTGCATAGAAGCAGACCTGTCAACCAGAAAGAGAAATCAGTTAAACCAAATTATAGTCCATTTACTTTGCATCCACAGATGTCCTTAAGCAAAAAAACTATCTTTGTTTTAATCAAGCGCTCGATGGGATTCGGGGTCGAGCCCACCATCACACAGTGGGACAAAAATGAACTAGCCGCAGATGTTATAGTAAGGTAGATTTTTTAAAATTTAATTTAATTTATTTTGGTAATTTTACTGACAGAAGTCAAGAGGAGTTTTTGCTTCAGATGTGGAATTACCTTGGGTAACCTTGGATATGTGCTTCCGGGCACTGACCGGCATGCTTTGGAAAATTTTAAAATAGACTTTGTTATAGTTGCAGTCCCAAGACCGCAAAAAGCGCTAACCATGTAAATGGAATTTTTGTTGTTGTTGCTGTTTCTCAAAACTTAAATTGTTGCTTTTAGTTATTTGGGAGAAACAAAGACTTTTGAATACCACAGGCCATGGGTCCATGATAGAAAACAGTCTCCTTCTAGCTACCGCGTGATCCTGTCAGTGCAGATGATAGAAGACAAACCATGGGCTCCTCCACTTCAACATTTTAATGAAGCCACACATCCATAACTGGAACCCAAGTGGTACAGATACATAACAAGCATGATATAATTCCTCATTAAGATAATATATACATATATCATATATATATATATATATATATATATATATATATATATAAATTATTGAGCAAAGGAACAAACAAGTCATTTGTTATGTGCAACGTGTTAACTTCCAAGCTCTGGGCAGCAAAATCTTGTGACCAGTTCCATCTGGGATACATATTTAATCTTAAGAGGAGTTTCCTTATTTGAGAGTGGAGAGGAGATGCCTCTTTTTAAAATACCTTGAGCTTTTTAAGTTACTTTTTTAAAAAAAAAATAGTTTCAGTATTTAAAACTTGCCCTGATTTGTTTGTATATCTTTTTTGACAATTTTTTTTTTTAAAAAAGTCTAATTTATTCCTGGAATTAGCTGGAAGTTACAAAGGTGATACAGAACCCTTTCAGAGAAAACCATCCAAAAGTCCATATTAACAATTCAGTGGGGGAAGATTAAAATTAATATTTAAGGCCTGCATTCAGCAGCAATAAATGAGCAACTGAGCTTGCAACAGAAAATGTTTGCAATTCCATCACTGTTTTTACAGTTGTTCTTGAAGAAGAGTTTCTGGCCATAATACCGAATTTCATTACATCAAATCCATCTCTAGACACCTGTTGGCTTTCCCTCATCTCCTGTTTCTCATCCTCCATTTTCCCCTTCTTTTTCCACTAGAGACACTGAACCAGGAGTGGGAACAATGTGACTCGCCAGCTGTTGTTGAACTATTGCTTGCTAGGGGCTACTGGGAATTACACTCAAACATCTGGAGCTCCACATGATTCCCACCTCTGCATTAAACCTGAAAAATGGAGTTTAAAGAACACTATTTGGGTCTGCAGAAGTTAAGAATGCTAGTTCTGAAAGGTGCTGTAACTTCCTGAATCCAGGGTGCAACTTCTTTTATTTTTACCTACCTCCAATAAATTGGTTGTTTGCTCAGATGGAATCAGCTCCATAGTTAGGGCCAGCACTACCATTCATACAAGGCAAAGCAGCTTCTTGCACGCAGCATTAGAAACCCCCAGATCATTATTTAGTCTATTTTCGTCAGCTTGGACCGTTCAGGATTTTTATGCCACTGGCAGCGATATTGCCATAGTCATCTACCTTGCTCATCTGAACCTTTCTGTCTCACAATGACCACTGTGTTTTTATCAAGAATCAGAAGACAATTTCTATTTTGCAAGTGAAAGATTATATTACATATGTTTCATCATGAAGAAAACTGGGAAACATGGAAGTATCAAAAGGCAAGAGGCCAGTTCCTTAAACTTCAGATGTAAAACAGAAAATGAGTCACATTGTGAAAACATCACCCAGCTGTTTCAAAAACACAGAAACTGCAGAGGTAAGCTACAGAGAAAATGAATCTTTGGTTATATGTAAGCAGACTGTAGTCAAACACATTTGTAAATCTCAAGCACGCCAAAAATGACGATCTGAATTTTGAATTGATGTGTCAAGTTTTATAGGGAGCCTTATCATTTATCACACTAAGACCAGTTAAGATTAAATGCAGAAAAAAAAATCATTGTAAAATATACTTTAGATAGCCCAAGACTGACTTTTTGCAGGTGTTTAATGCTAAAAGAAAATTGCAGGTTTTACATCATACTTTCCAGGCCCATAAGCCATACCTTGCCATCACTTTTTAAAAAATCATTCATACTTGGATGTGGAATCTATTCACATGCTTTCAGTGCCCTCTCCCAAACTAAAAGTTTTATAGACGAAAGCCTTTCAAACATGCAAAAGTTCCCCTGCAAATATGGCCACTGCTTCCACCTTCTGTTAAAAGCGCTGTTACATTCTGAGATGTGCAACATTTTAAAGGGGCCAGCTCAGAACTGAGATACTCCAAACCTGTGAACTGAGATACTCCCAACCTGTGATAAAATGTTTTATCAACTGTTGCTGAAATTCTCAGCAAGTTTAAACTGGGAACTGAAGAGCTTTGGACAACTAGCAAAAAATCTGTGACTCACGAGTCTTCCGGGGCCTCTCCGTGTGTAAATATGGCAAACATACTGCTTGCCAAATCTGATAAGGATTCTTAAAAATGACTTTTTCTTCCAGATTGGAATGTAGCCAGGGAGTAGAATGAGAAAAGTTAGGTTTTCCCCCCCAGAAAAAGTCTTGAAACTAAAATTAACATCACTCAGTCAGCTAAAACACAGGTCAATACCTCTTATTAAAACTTGTGGTTTGGTTATTAAATGGCTCCCCTTCCCTTTTCCAGATCGAGGCATACATACTTTTGCAACATTAGTATAGTTAGGAAATTGATTAGTAGAAACCTGACAGCGAATGGCTTTTGCAAAAGGTTGAGCAGCTATCTATTGCTAAATTCTAAAAAGTTGAGAACTCCCACACCCCACAGATAAATTCTTATTTCATACCTTTCTTACCATAATATATAAATCTGGCTATGAGTAGGACAGACATACATTTGGTTCTTTACTTTCAACGTTTTGTGTGTGGGCCTTTAAGTCTGCTGGTTCACTCATTCATTCTTCCATTATGCTACAAAGTGCAATTTTATTATTTTCAGAGAAGTGAGTATACATATATTCATCTGGTTGGGAATCTAGAAATGTCTGGGGCATTTCTTATGGAAAAAAAATTGGTATAAATTTTAAACAATGACTCATATTACAGAACAATAAAAGACCTTCACAAAAATCACCACTTCCTTAGGCTAGGCTGAGTTTCAGATACTGTTTTCTTTTGGGAGATCATGTTTTGGTATCATTCTAAAGACAAAACATTTGGTGCATACATCAAGGAGTAAGCATGAATTTCAGCACAGAAACATTAGCCTTGCATTTCAAACTTATGCCTTTTTTTCCCCCTCCCACCTTTAGAGCAAGAGAAGTTCTGTGCGAAAAAAGAACTTTTTGGAAAGACTTCAACCTGCTGAGAATCTGGACCGATATATCACATTCTGTTAATGCCTTCTTCCAAACTGTATAGGTCAAGCTTTCTGCGTAGATCCAAAAATTCATCATAAGCTAAAATGTTAACTGTCTTGGTTTCTCTAAAATTCATTGCTGACGCAGTTTTCTTAATTTAAGAAAAACAGTACAGCGACATGCAGGCCATACGGAGAAGGGCCTTGTTTTGTTACCCTAGCCATTCTATTGTGCTTGGGATAGAAGGCAGCCATGCCCTTCAGTTAATATTGTCTGCCTCTATATTTTAAGTAATTGTATACAAAAAGAAAGAGTTTCCCTCCACCGTACGTGGTTAAAGGATGGGTCTCCGAGAAAGGCTTGCAAAAGATACGGTTGACAAATTTACTAAGAAATTCTGTTTACTTCTAGCAACCTCTTATATAGCCTTCCTTTCTCATTCATTTCCCGGATACCACAGAATGTGCAGCTTGAGACCACTATTATTTGCATTTTGACCTCAAGGTATGAAACTGCACTGCATCTGGATCCAAGTGTGCACTGCAAGTCAGATCTCAGTGCAGTTCTGAAGTGTTTTGTTTAGCAAGTTACATTTCCTCTGCTGCTGCACTGCCTCCTCATCTGATGTATGGATGTAATAATGCTGACCTATCTCTCTGGCACTTTTAAAACACTACCGAGATAAATATGCTGCAAACCACATATTTAAGCTAGCTTAACATGTACGATATTTTTACAAACATTATGAAGAAAAATACTGTCCTTGATCTAGTTATCTACTAATAATGCATGAAGGGAAACTCACACGGTTCAGCGAACAGATTACTAGTCTTGGAATTGGTTGACCAGATCCTATCCGATCCTCTCTCCCCTTCTCATGGCTCTTAGGAAGAACTTGGTTCAAGTTCTGTCTCGGCTAGGCTCCATCAGTGGGAGCAGCATCTCAGAATTTCAGACCTCTACTGAAGCAGACTGATGAATTAGTCTCCTTATTTGTTCGTCCAGACCAGATTACTATCTCACCTTTAAAAATGATCTTCTCTAGCTTTTCTGAGAATTTCTTCCTGCTTTGTGGCTGAGTTTAGTGAGCACAGTCATATGGATATTTTATTTGTTTAAGTTGCAAACTTTTAAAATGAGCATTAAAAAAACAACATGCAAATGCTTAGAGGCAGTTAAACCCTTTAACCTGGCTGTGACATCATCAAAGCCAGGTATTCAGGTTGTAAAACTAACACAAGTCATGTTCTTAGCGACTTACGAATGAGATGAAAACCTTTTCCTCATAAACCTAGAACCAAGCACATATCAACAGAGGCACCAGAAACTGTTACCTAAACATGGTGCTGTTACATGTAGAAGAAGATGTTGTTTTGCAGCATCTATCCTGAAGCAAGCACTATGTAGAAGCATTTTCTATACTCTTCTATTCCTTTGGAACGTCTGAGAGTTTTCAGGAACCCCAAGGACATGGTTCAGTTTATTGATCCTGTCATGTACAGCATCTATCCTGAAGCAAGCACTACGCATAAGTATTTTTTATACTATTCTATTCCTTTGGAATGTTTGAATGTTTTCTGAAACCTTAAGGACATGGCACAATTTCTTGATCCTATATGTACAAGAAGACCCTGTTTTGCAGCATCTATTCTGAAGCAAGCACTATGTAGAAGCATTTTCCATACTATTCTATTCCTTTGGAATCTTTGAGAGTTTTCTGGAGCCTTAAGGACATGGCACAATTTCTTGATCCTATATGTACAAGACGACCCTGTTTTGCAGCATCTATCCTGAAGCAAGCACTACGTAGAAGGATTTTCCATACTATTCTATTCCTTTGGAATGTTTGAGAGTTTTCTGGAGCCTTAAGAACATGGCGCAATTTCCTGATCCTATATGTACAAGACGACCCTGTTTTGCAGCATCTATCCTGAAGCAAGCACTATGCAGAAGCATTTTCTACACTATTCTATTCCTTTGGAATCTTTGAGAGTTTTCTGGAGCCTTAAGGACATGGTCCAATTTATTGATCCTATCATCTACAGCATCTATCCTGAAGCAAGCACTATGCATAAGTATTTTTTATACTATTCTGTTCCTTTGGGATGTTTGAAAGTTTTCTGGAGCCTTAAGGACATGGTGCAATTTCCTGATCCTATATGTACAAGACGACCCTGTTTTGCAGCATCTGTCCTGAAGCAAGCACTATGCAGAAGCATTTTCTACACTATTCTATTCCTTTGGAATCTTTGAGAGTTTTCTGGAGCCTTAAGGACATGGTCCAATTTATTGATCCTATATGTACAAGACGACCCTGTTTTGCAGCATCTATCCTGAAGCAAGCAAGTATTCCCTATATGCTCTTCTACCCCTTTGGAAAGTCTGAGAGTTTTCTGGAGCCTTGAGGACCAGAATCTTAACGATCTCTTCCTCTGCCCCAACAGCCTGGCAGAGAGGAAAGCCAGCCACGCAGCGCAAAGGGAAGCCAAGGGCAGGCGCACTCCTGCCTCCCTCTTACCTTGGTGCATTGGACCTCCAGGTTCCTGATAGGATGCGGCAGGGCTGGAGGCATCTTCTTCTCGGGCTGCCCGTTTTCGACGGTCCCGTTGACTGCAGCCATCGCTGGCAGGAGGAGGAGGCGGCGCGGAGAGCCTCTGGTCCCAAAGCCCCGAGAGCTCCGGAGGGAGGGAGGGAGGGAGGCAGGCAGGCAGGCAGGCAGGTGACAGCCGAGCGCGGACCGAGACAGCCGAGCGCGCCCGGGGGCTCGCCTTTTATGAGCGCGCCGCCTGGCACGCCAGTCCGGACCGGCGCTCCCGATTGGCTGCCGGCTTCGAAGCCACGCCCACCCCCGGGACCGTGCAGAGCTGGACGAGCAGCAGGTAGGAGAAGTCGTGCCCTTTCCGCACGGGACGGCTAGAGCGCTCCGATTCCGCTTTCAACATCCGATGGAGTCCTGGGGTTTGCAGTTAACTGCGAACCCCAGGACTCCATCGGATGCTGACAGCGGAATCGGAGCGCTCTAACCGTCCCGTGCAAGCGATGCAAGATGCGTAAAGAAGACAACGAGACAGGTAGAGAAGCCCTATAGCTCGCTAACTATAGTATATGGATTTCTTTTCCACCAATGAAGGAGCAGCTGTCTGATGTCTCCCAGCTGTGGTCCATTGGAGTTCTTTATTTTCCCCCCTTTCTGTCTTTCCCCCATACAATGAAGGTAATTGTTTTTTAAAAAAAATCCTTCTGGAAAGCCTAGATGGAGCCAAGAAAGGCTGGGAAAGAGTTAAGCAAAAAAGCAAAATCCAGCCCCCCCGGCTCCTTCCTTGTCTTCCTCTCCTTGCAAGGAAAGCCTAGCAGAGAAAGCGCGCGCGCTTCCAAGCCTCCAAACCTCGGAGGAGATCAGCTGTGAGTTGTAACCCCGCGTTTTAGATCCATATAGAATGTATTTTTGCTCTCCCCCCCCACGATCGTTCCAGCCGAGATGGAATGAGCTCGTATCAGATGACCCCCCCAATCAAAAACGTGCGTGGAATGGCCAGCTTCCCCCCCTCTCCATCCACCAGCTTTGTCCTCTCCCACTAAAGAATGTGTCTCTGTGTGCTTGCAAAAAAAAAAAAAGTTTCTCTTTCTTTTTCAACTGTTTGCCTTGGCTTGGCGTGCCTTAAACAGGACCCCTCTTGCTCTTCTCTGGCTTGTTGCCCACCAGCTGGATCCTCCTGGTTGCAGCCGGGGAAGGGGGTTAAGGAGGAAGAGGGGGACCAAAGGGGATCCTCTCCAGGCCACGGGGAATGTCCAGGGCTCTTCCAGCCACGCTCACAGATCAGGAAAGTTTCCTGTTTGGGGCTAGGCAAGGGCTGGGCCATCACACCCCAGAGGGTCCCGAGAGAGAGAGAGGTCATGGGGGTCTTCTGAATGCACCTACACCCCCCATAGCGAAGGGGCTGTGTTCCTGGGCATTAGTTCTTTAGCAAACATTGAGTACCAGAGGCAGAAATAACAACAAAACAACAGGGATGGGTTCCTTTCTTCTTCATTGGTATCAAGTCAGCCTGGACTTGACCCATTGAAGTGGGTTGAAATAGTGCTTCAACAGCAAACAACTCCAGGCTGAGATTTAAACAGGGCTCGGGATCATTATCTCCACTGCCTCTGGGAAATGTGTGAGTTGTCAATTCACACTCTGCAATACACCGAGTCCATTTCTGCCCTACACTGTTATAGTGCTGTGTCGTCCTATGGAATCCTGGGGTTTGCAGTTTAGGGAGGTCATTCAGAATTTTCAGCCAGAGGACTCCTTGGCCTCAGGAAACTACAAACCCCAGAATTCCACAGGATGTTGGAAGTGGAATAATAGCACTATAACAGTGTAGTGCACAAATGGCCCATGGACTGATTTCTCAACTGCTGTCTCTATTCTGACTAATGACTGAGCCAATGTATGGAAAATCTTGAACTATTTCAATGTCTGCATCATCTGCTTTACGGCTATAGAAATCATCTTTGGCCATTATTTTTGTTTTCTTAACTGTTCAGCTGTAAACCTACCTTTGCACTTTCTTTCCAAGTCCTTGATATTTTCTGCCTGTGGTATTGACCCTATGAATGAGAGGAGCCAACCTGGTGTAGTGGTTTGAGCATTTAGCTGGGATGCTGGGAGACCAGGGTTACAATCACCACTGGGTGACCTTGGGCAAGTCACACGCTCTCAGCCTCAGAGGAAGGCAGTGGCAAACCCCACTGAATAAATCATGCAAAGAAATCTCCATGGAAGGTTCCCTATGGAATCACCATAAGCTGGAAATAATAATGATAATCAACAACCCTGCTCAGATCCTACAAAATGAGGGATGTGGCTTCTTTGATTGAATCTATCTACCTGTAGTGCAGTCATTTTTTCTTACTGCCTTCCACCTTACCAAGCATTGTTATCTTTTCTGATGAGTCACACTGTCTCACGATATGACCAAAGCACAATAGCCTCAATTTAGTCATTTAGAGTTCAGGCGTGATTTCTTCAAGGACCTCTTATTGGTAGTTTTTGCAATCTACAACATCCATAGAAGCACCGCATTTCAAATGCATTGATCCCCCCCCCGTCATCTTAGGCCATTTCCACACTAGACTATTAACAGTGCTATCATTCCACTTTCAACATCCTATGGAATCAAAGGCCCCTCCCTAAACTCCAAACCCCAGGATTCCATAGGATGTTGAAAATGGAATAACAGCACTATAACAGTCTAGTGCGGAAATGGCCTTACTTCACTGTTCAGTTTTCACAACCATTCATAGAAATCAGAAATACCATAGTATGGAGGAATAGGTTCCTACATCGGAAGAACCGAAAGAGCACGCCAACACATTTGAGCAAACTTTCATTAAAAACTAATACTCTGTAAATGTGGAATGAAATAAGCAGGTAAGGTAAGCTGAAAGCTTGTTCCAAAATGCGTCCAGTGATGGATTTTTGCCTTCTGTTCACCAACCTCTACATTTCTTATGATTTTCATTTTGGTGGCCAGACAAATATATGGTGTTTTTTTAAAACATTTTTGGGGGGGCAGCTGGTGAGGAAGCCTTACCTGCTTTGACGCTTTCTCTGTTAGCTGATCATGGCCATTTCCGCACTAGACTGTTATAGTGCTATTATTCCACTTTCGACATCCTATGGAATCCTGAGGTTTGCAATCCTGTGGGAATCCTGGGCTGACCCCTCCCTAAACTGCAAGGATTCCATAAGATGTTGAAAGTGAAATAATAGCACTATAACAGTCTAGTGCGGAAACAGCCCGTGCCTGCTCCAGAAGAAATTCTGGAGGCCATTGCTGTTTACTTTGTGTCTTGTATTCTGGCACACCCAACTATGGTAGGATTGAATAGAAGAGAACCTCCTTCATTCTCAGCTTAAGCTTTAATGCGTTGTTTACTGCAGACACACTGTGGCAACGTGACACCAAAAGCCTGTGTTGTTTCTCCAGCCCTTCTGTACCATCTTCCCAATGCCAATGCTGCTAAAAGAAAAAGAAAAAGCTTGCAACCAGCAGAGTCAAACTGATGTCTGGCCACACTTGGTACAAAGGAACTCTTTTGTCAGAGCCTTTGTGCACGGAAGTATGTAGTGCTCCTCCTCTTCTTCCTAAGAGTTAACAGTTATCCTGCCCTGAAATGAGTCTTTCCTGTGGTTCACTATGAGTCACTAATGCTAATGTGGAGGTACATGAAGCACAGTGACTCATGCAGAGACACAATGTGTTATCTAAGAGCAGCTGACTGTGCTGCACTGGGAGCAATTCCTTGATCCAACTGCATCTGAAATAAACCCAGGGGAGAACCCACTGCTTCTAAGTGAAGGGAAATTCACGGTTATGAATCATATAGAGACAAAGAAGGTGCTTTCCTCTATTTGCAAAAAAAGTTACTTTGGGTTTATGCAGTTCTTTAACAATTGATTTAATGGCTGAATTTCCACAGAACACTAGCCCAATGGTTTCCAAACTGTAGTTCTCCAGACATTTTGTATTTCAACTCCCCGAATCCCTTAACATCAGCCAATCTGGCTGGAACTCCTGGAGAACCAAGATTTGAGAATAATGCACCAGTCATTCTCTTGGGAGTCAGCATGCTAGGTTGGCAATGACTATCCCCGTTTCTCAGTGGTAAAACAAATACAATTCTTCACCTACTGAGAGGCATATTTCATCTATTCCTGTATTCCAGGCTGGCATGGAAAACAGGCATCAGAGGTGAACTGCGTAGCCTTTGTATGAGTTAAGTTGATAATCAACTACAATTCTAGTCTAAATAGTCTAGACTAAATACAATTCTAGTCTAAATACAAGTTAGTCCCAAACAAAGTAGACCTACTGAATCAAGAGAATTTACATAAGTATTGATTTAGCAAGATCCCATTGTTGCAATGGGTTTATTCTAGCTGGAAATAATGATAGGATTTAGCTCCCTGTGGTTTGCTCGGAATTCAGTTGCAGAAAAATTGATGGCATTTTCATGGAGAAGATTGTTGGCTGGTCGAGCTCATCTAACATCAGCCAAAAGAGCCAAAGAAGTGGAGACTCCCACCAGTTCTGGTCTTGGTGGCAACATTTCTTTACAAAGCATATTGTTCAAGGGCTGTGCATGAGATAAATGTGGTATTTCTTTCAAAAGGAGAAGATAGTTGCAATGTGTCAATTGCAAATTCCCCACATGGTTACAATGCTAAGAAGTATGCTTTCCAGCATTTTTCAGACGAAAACTGGGACAAATGTGGTCAAGCAACGTCAGAATGTGGTCAGGATGGCACAATTTGTTAATGAGGAAAAGCACACAAGTTAGGAGAAGAGAAGACTTTTGCCTGAGTCTACTGGGGGGGACAAGATTCTACTCCCTCCGTTCCTCTCCTGCTGCTGAATTGTCTTGAGTGTGAACAACTTCCATGACCATTTCCGCACTAGGCTGTTATAGCGCGATGATTCCACTTTCAACCTCCTATGGAATCCTGGGGTTTGCAGTTTCGGGAGGGGCCGGCCAGCTAGAAAAGTGTGATGGCAGAGGATAAAGCAGCACCCTCTCTGCCAAATTGGTACATTTTGAGGGTGTGCATGAGTCCTCAGATGTAAAAGAACCAGTATCATACTAACTGAAGGAAAATACCACAGTTACCAGTTCCGTCTCAACACTCATCAGTGTGCATATAGTACTGAAAAAATAGCCATTGTATTTATTGAAATAAATACAGTTGGGGGTGCATGAATAGCTGGAATAATTAAGTTCAATCCTATACATATTTCCTTGGAAGTAAGTCTGACAGAGTTCAGCGAGGCTTTCTTTCCCCTAAGTGTGCTTAAAAGTGCAGTTTAGATCACCAGGGGAATGCACGACCCCGTTACTTCCATGTTTGCTTGTTTATGTAGGATTTGTTTTCTTTTTCTGTCTCGGAATTGTTATAATTTTTGTATTAGGAATCTGAAATCCTCACCCACACCACTTCTCATCTGGAGTGATAAATCCCCTCAGTGTCAATGCAACCTGGAAAATGATGCATTTCTTGCTTTGGATGTGACATGAGGATTTCAGTTTTGTTTCAGAGTAGCCTGGTTTATTCTTGTAACACCAAGAAGGAGGGACTGCTGATCAGGGTCTTTTAAAACTATACATAAATTCACAAGAAGTGAAGAGGAACAAGCTGAGACTGTCGTACTTTGGATGTATCATAAAATGTTGTGACTCCCTGGAAAAGCCAAAAAGGTTCCGTAAGAGGAAAGAATATAGGAAAAGACAGGTGGATTCTATAGATTATTTGTTAGCTTTAAAACAGTCAGATTCACAGTTAGAATCACAGTTACCATCAAAGAAATACGTATTCAAAGAAAAAGAAAAGGAACTAAAACTAAAATCAAGTCACAAGACTAGCACACAAAACTAAAACACTGAACACTAACAAAAATTCTGAAATGACGAAAGGCCCTTGATCTCCCAAGCCAAACTGGAAAGACGGACGGACGGAAGGAAGGAAGGAAGGAAGGAAGGAAGGAAGGAAGGAAGGAAGGAAGGAAGGAAGGAAGGAAGGAAGGGGAAAAATTAAAGTTATTCTACAATTACAGATCTAACCTGTTAGAATTACTAGGGACCATACTCATAAATCATTACATAGATTTGTTTATTGCTCAAAAAATCCACAGTTTTCAGTCTTCAAAAGAAAAAAATCTTCTGATGAATTATCCTTTAAAATCAATGTTAGTTATGGCAATTGGGACTAAACTCAGCAACCTTAACAATCCATTCTTCCATTGTCAGTGCAACAGTTTATTTCCAAGTTTCAACAATATTTTCGAATGAACAATATTCTTGCTGCTCTATTCATAGAATGAGGAAGTAATCAAGATTTACTATCTTTATGATACGACACAAAAACATTTCTGGCAACATTACAAAATACACCTTTAATTTTTTAAAAATTAGCATGTGAACCTAAGGCTGGTAACTTTTCACCTTCTTATGAGTCCATCAAATATGAAAAAGGAACCCTCCTTGTTTTGACATCCTCAACATTGATTTGAAACGTTCTTCGACAGCTTGTTGTATTATGGTAGCCAAACAGGTAACCTTGGCAAGTAAAAAGCCACGGTAACAAGTTTCTGTTTCGACACGCATCAGCGTACATCTAGTACTGAAAAAGTGGTCTTTGTACTTATTGAAACAAGTGCAGTTGGGGGTGCATAAGTCATGAACTGGAATAATTAGCTACAATCCTGCACATATTTCCTTGGACGTTAAGTCTGAATGTGTTCAGTGAGGCTCACTTTCTCCTAAGTGTATTTCGGAATGCAGCTTCGGTCAGGAGGGAATGCGTAATCTGTCACTTTCATGTTTGCTTGTTTATGTAGGCTTTGTTGTTTTCTTTTTCCATCTTCTGGGAATCGTTGCAATTTCTGGACCAGGAATCTGAAATCCCCCCACCACCACCACTTCCCATCTGGAGTGATAAATCCTTTCATTGTCAGTGCAACCTGGAAAACGATGCATTTCTTGCCTTGGAGTGACACAAGGATTTCAGTTTTGTTTCAGAATAGCCAAGATTATTCTTGTAATGCCAAGAAGGAGGGACTGCTGGTCAAGGTCTTTTAAAACTTTGATTAAATACACAGGAAGTGAAGAGGAATAAATTGAGGCTGTTGTACGTTGGATGTATCATAAGCTGATATGACTCACCGGAAAAGCCAATAGTGCTCGGTAAGGGGGAAGAGTGTAGGAAAAGAGATTGATTCAATCAAGGAAGCCACAGCCCTGAGTCAAGAAGACCTGAGCAGGGCCATTGATGACCAGGGATTTTACAGGTCTCTCATTCATAGGGCCACCATAACTCAAAGCTGACTTGACAGCAATTAATAACAACACTGCAGGCTAAATCTAATATATACAAGTCAAAGTTTGTTTGTGAGTTTGTCTGTGTCAGGCAGGCAAAGATCTTGTATGATACGATTGGCTGCCTGTGAAGATTCTGTGGAATCCTGGGGCTGGCAGTTTAGAGAGTGGCCTTCAGAATTCTCAGCCAGAGAGCTCTTGGGCCTCAGGCCAGTTGCTATGGAGATGAGGCCTAGCAGAAAGAAGGAGGACAGTGTATTTCCTCAGAAACCAAACCTCTGTATGTTAACAACTCTGAATACAGATTGGATTGGGGAATATGGGGATAAGTTACACGTACTGGGCAAGGCATTTGGGGGAATTACAGACTCAAGAGCTCAAATCAATTGCATCTAATTCCTGACGATATTACCTATGAGAAAATAAAATCCCAGGCGACACTGGGTAAATACGCTAGTAGATACAGTAAGATAGATAGACAGACAGACAGACAGACAGATAGATAGATAACCAGCACTTGGAGAACATGTTTGCTGCTAGTCTACAGCAGTGATGAAGAACATGGGCTCGCCAACGTGATTCAGTTATCTTTCTCATCAGTCCTAGCTGGCATAGTCATTGATAAAGGACAATAGGAGCTGCACTCCAACAACATCTGAAGGACCACACACTGGGAAGAATGACTCTTTGTATGTACTGCTTAAAACAGGAGGGTCCTGGCCTCCCAAACAATAAAGTCCTGACTGTGATGAGTCACTTCTGACTGGCAGTTCTGCAGGGAAATGTCCACCCATGACATCAAATAATATCAACAAACATGTTGGTTTGTATCAGAGATGGGAGTCATGCAGACCTCCAGTTTTTGGATTGCAATTCTCAGCAGCTCTGGCCAGCATGGCCAAGGGTAGGAGTTTTGAGAGCTGCAGATCAACATCTGGAGGCTCAGTGTGATAGATGATGATGCTGTGATTGCGGAGCAACTGATTGTGCAGGGGGCCGAGCCAGTGAGTGAGCAAGTCAACCTGCAAACATCCCCTACACTGGAAGACCAAACAGAGACTGAGTTGCCCCAGCCAACTCATGACGGAGAGGGAACCAGCAGTGATGCAGAGGAGTTGCAGCCAGCTGTGCCCATCAGCCCTCAATCACGCAGAAGGCTGAAATGGGCTGCTGAGAGGGAGGCTGCTTAGCCTAGGCTGAGGAAACAATAACGAGCAGCACCTGCTCACAGGGACTATTTAAGTCTGCCAGCATGGCTGTTCCTTGCTTGCAGCAAATTATTAGCAAGCCCTCACAACTTTTGTGTCTCCTGCTGCCTGAAACCCTCCGGATGGATCTCTGCTTCCTGAACCTTTGGGCTGGACCTCGACCTTGCTCGGCTTGCATTTTCCTGGTGTTTGGTATATTCAGACTCCTCAGGTGTTCCTGACCTCTCTCCTCCCTTGCTTGCTGCAGCCTGACAGGGAGAGATTCCTGACATTGACATAATTCTCACCCCTGGACTAATTTCAGCATCACATTTGTGGAACACCCTTTCCAGCTGTCTGTCTGTCCAAAAACTTAGCCCTGTGGAGGTGGTTGCAGAGGGCCGAGGTGGCTGCCATGATAAAGGAGGCCACATCTCCCATTTTTGGAGATTCTGCTGCAAAATCCCATCTCTGGAAATTATCCAATTTAATTATATCTTTAATTACATCAATAATTTGCTGGGCTAGAGACTCAACCTCTACCATGTCCATTTAGAAAGTTCAGGGCTTTTAAAATAATTTTTATTAAGACATTTTCCATAGACAGACAAACCTAGTAGAAGGCTGCTGCCTATATTAGCCCACTATGAAATCAAACATGTATGTTGTTTTCAGAACATCCCTTAGAAAGGGAACTTAAGACATTTCATAAATAAATGGCAGTAGCAGCAATGGAATCAATTCTTGTGTTCTCTTTCACCATATGCTTTCTTACTCATGGCTGCTGCCTCAATGCTTCCTTTGGTGAAGAGACATTTCATAAATAAATGGCAGTAGCAGCAATGGAATCAATTCTTGTGTTCTCTTTCACCATATGCTTTCTTACTCATGGCTGCTGCCTCAATGCTTCCTTTGGTGAAGAAAGCAGTCACTGGTATATGACGGAAACAGAGGCATGAGTCCTGTTCTTAGTCCCAACCAAAGTAAAGCCACTGCATCAAGGGCAACTTGGTAAGTCAACATTTATGTAAACTCCATTGGTTCAATGAGTGAACTCCAGTTCAGACTAACAAAGAGATGTAGGTCAGATAGTTACCTTTTCTCAAAGAAGAAGGTAATTTGGGAGAGGTGTTACTTCCTGTGGTGTTGTACAGAGGTGGCCCAATATATTTTGCTGCCTGAGATAAAGGTTGGGCCTCCTTCCATTTCATGTCCCGAAATCAATTAAATTGGCAGCTGTGCCTTCCTTCAACATGGCTGATGGTGTCATGACCTTGACATATGTTGTGCTTAGTTATAGTATAGCATATGTCTATATAGATTGTCGACTCACATCCAACTACTTTGAGGTAAGTGAAAACTTTGGGCCTTTCCGCACTACACTGTTATGATGCTATTATTCCACTTTCAACCTCCTGTGGTATTCTGGGGTTTGTAGTTTACTGAGGCCAAAGAGCTCTCTGGCTGAGAATTCTAAAGGCCTCCCCCCTAAACTGCAAACCCCAGGATTCCATAGGATGTGGAAACTGGAATAATGGCATTAGAACAGTGTAGTGCAGAAAGGCCCTAAATGTTATTGTGGAATAGTGACTAAAAGAGAGATAAAGGGTGGAAGGATGAGTAAAAAAAGAGGTGTGTGAACAAAGCCTTTCAGACAGCAGAAAAAGGGGCTAAAACAGGAGAATAGAGCCAGAGGGAGGAGATCTGAAAGGGAGAACCGATCTAATACAGAAGATATCATGTCAAGCTACATCAGTTGATTACAGACCTACATATAGCACAGTTATAGGTACACCTTATAGGGCAATGCACCACAACAGAAATGCCCAGTTGGGGTGGAACACTCCTTGCCTGGAATAAGCAGACAGCATTCTCCTTTGCACCTGAAGGCAGCTAGTTAGGTTGAAGGGTCCAGGGGAGGCCAGGTAAAACACAATGCTTTTCTCCAACACTTTACTTTGCTTCCACCTGTCAGGATCTGTTGCTTGAGGGAGCTGCCTAAATGGTAGAGGCGCCTCTTGTTTGGCTAACCCCCTTTTATTTGCCTTCTGTGTTCTCTGGTCAAACAGGTTTTGCATGGTTATGAAACAATTCTTTTTCTTTCGTCAGGCTGAAAAATGGTGCGGATCTTATTAATGCTCTTGGAGGGAAATAGTTTCAACTTTGTGTATTTTTACTGGGTGAAAATGGGAAATATTTAGTTGTACCAGGACAGATTTTACCCCCTTCCTTTCCTGGCAAGAGATTATCCCTGGATCCCTTACTCAACAATGTATAGGTGAAGTGCACATGCACATGGAGAGCATGCCCTAGGATGCACCAACAAAAGACTTTGAGCAAGCAAGCCAAGATCTGTGTCAAATTAATTTGGAAAAGTCTCATTCTAAATCTGAGTGGTGTAATGAACAGGCAGTCTTGCCTATAATCTCTGTAGTTCTGTCTCACCACTGCCTAGACTACAGTCTGTGTCACGTGTTAGTTTTGACATGAAAATAACTTTGAACTTCATGTGGATATCCTGGCTGGGCTGGATTTGGCCCTGAGGCTTCCAGTTGTTGACCTGTGTTATGATGGGACTCAGGACAATGCAAGGTTAAACAGCCTGCTGTTCTGTCAAAGTGGGGATCTCAACCATGTAGAGTTGCAGCCCAAGCAAGGTTCTGGGTGTGAATTCAGGTGTGATCAATGCAAAGGCAAGCAATTTCAAGTTCCATAAAGACCAAGCCAAGCAAGGTAGAGTTCAGGTTACAGGTAGCACCTTGGATAGCTCCATGGGAAGGCAGGCTGACAGATTCATCTAAGTGGGTTCAAATAGTGCTTCAGCAGCAAACAACTCCAAGTTGAGACCTGGACAGGGGTCAGGCTCATTCTGGATAGTCATCTCCACTTCCTCTGGGAGATTTGTGAGTTGTCAAATCGGACCTCATGCTCTGAAGTGGTTTGAAAGCCTATGGCTTACTGACTTGCGTACTTCAGCAATTGTTGGCTCCAACAGAGTGCCAGTAGGGTGATGGCTGCAGACTGTAGTCCAGGCTTGATGCTTAACCAGTTTTGAAGATTAGGCTTTATGTTTTGGATAGCTCCTTTAAAGTTCAGACTAAAACCGAGAGCAGATTAACTGTGACATGACAGCCAACAATTGCCACTGCTGGGGAAACAGTGCTGTACTATGGTTTCTGAATCAGAATATTTGGGCTTAGAGAATAGCAGTGCAGTTTCTTTAGTCTCAGGAGGTGGGGGTCTTAGTGTAGAGGGATTCCAGGAAAGTAGGGTCATCAAGTGCCAATACTGAAGAAACCTTCCTCCAGTTTCAACACTTCCTCTGGGCCCACAGCCTTATTCCCAAGACACAGGGACTCTGACCGCAGGGATCATGACCATGTCTAAGAAAGCTTAGCTGTGCCTTGGCTTAGCTCACAGGGTGCTTTGCAATACACTGGCCAACCAGAAGCAGATGTCACAGTCCAAAGTCATTTTGCAGCCCATGGCTTGTATACTGACTGTGGTTTGGAGTGGAATCTGCTGCCTTGGAGTGTAGTGGAGTCTCCTTCCTTGGAGGTTTTTAAGCAGAGGCTGGATGACCGTCTGTCGGGAGTGCTTTGAGGGTGTTCCTGCATGGCGGGAGGTTGGACTGGATGGCCCCTGGGGTCTCTTCCAACTCTACATTTCTATGACTGTCTGAATAAAACCACCAAGAGCTTTAGCAATAGGAGGGTTGTGTCACTGGCAAATGAAAGCAGGCACACAGCCACAAACCTTGTCTTGGTGAGTAGACAGGAAATACAGGCCTTGGGGAAGTTACTGTTTTGGACAATAGCTATGGTGGCTGCGGGTTTCCGGGAGTTGTTATCAAAAACAGTAACTTCCACTCGTTTTTTATGCCTTCTTCTGTTTGGTTACTTAATTTTTGTGAAAGAGCATCTGCTATTTTCATCTCTTGTATACTTTGAAATCATTGCTCAGTTTTGGGAACATCTTCATTTTTCCAAAATTTTGCAAATTCTATTCTCACAGCTGTTACCATATATAGTATGATTCTCCAGTACTTCTTGTCGGTTTGATTATCTATTCCATCAAGTATATTTAATAAATAAATTTCTGGGGTCATAGTGAATTGAATATGAAATATTTTTTCTCTATTTTTGTGTATTTCTTTCCAGTATCTTCGTATCTTTGGGCAGCTCCACCACATATGATATATACAGTAAACTTTCATGCAAGTAGATAAAAATATGATGGAGAAACTGTTTTTAAATATTTGTTTTGCATTAAAATAATACACAAAAATGATAAATAAATTAAAAAACAACAGTAACTTCCCCCAGTTCAGAAGAAACTAAAGGAGATGTCTCAACTGGGGTGGAAGTTACAAAATCAAGCAGATATGTAGTTATGTATTAATTAAAATGGATGTATCCCTCCCTTTATCCAGAGATCTCAGAATGGCATAGAGTAAAACCAAACTAACAAGTTTAAAACAGAATGAATAATTAAAAATGATTCTAAATGGTTAATAACATATCAAACAATGCAGTAAGTTAAAAAGACAGAGTTAAAATAATTTAAAATGATTGAAAACCGTGCACATGTAAGGGTTTGTGTAAAACCAATTAGATCCCGCAAACTTTTGTGAACCACCATGTTTCTACTTGGCATCTCAACAGCAGCAATGTTGGTACCAACTGAGCCTCTGAGGAAAGGATGTTCTACATGTGGCATGCCACAGCAGAAAAAGGCAGATGTTGCAGCCAAAGTCAGCAGAGCCAATGGTGAGTAGTGCTGGGATTTGCATCTGGAGGGCTGCATTATTTCCACCTCTGTCCTAAACTACATCATTCATCTCTGCAAGTTCAAGCCATGATACAGGTTTCATTCTATGCCTTGTCTAGTTTAAACCCCATTTCAGTATGAAGTGTGGCACCAATAAACTGAGGTTTAGCACCAATTTTCAGAATGTTCACCTGTGACCCTGGAGCAGGAGGAGGGATTCCTAGTTTCCACTCTTCTAGAATTGGAGTACACTCTAGTTCTAGCTCTAGATCTGGATAACCTAGTTCCTGGGCCCTTTCTGTTCCTCTGTGCCAGGTCCTTTGTGATTTGTTTGTTCTCCATAATAGGGGGAAAGTTCATGCACGCCTTCCTTCTCCATGTGATGCTCCCCCTCCCATTCCTTGGCCTTTTGCCTTGGTGCACAGTCTCCATGCCTGGGCAAAAGACAAGGGAAATGGGAGGGGAAAGCATGTTCACGCCTTCCTTCTCCATACACGGTGGTCCCCCTCCCATTGCTTTGCCTTTTGCCTGGGCATGGAGAGGAAGGCAGATGTGCCAGGGCAAAGGGCAAGGGAATCGGAGGAGGAGAATGGGGGGTGAGGCACATATCTTTGCAAATAATTACAGTTGTGAAGGTGAAACCTGCAAATGTGGAGACAGGCCTGTACATGATTGGTTTTTCATTTGTTTTTTTTTTAAAGATGCCCAGCAACACAATTCAAGTGTAACCCACGAACCAGAGTTTTGATCTGTTCAGCTTGGTACTGTCTAGCATGACTGAAAACAACTTCTCAAGGTCTCAAACAGAATCTACAACCTTAGAAGCTGTAACTCAGCCTTCCTCAACTTGTTGCCATTCAGATGTTTTGGGTTAACACCCCCATTGTTCCCTCCCATGATGGGAGTTGTAGTCCAGCATATCTGGAAAGGGACAAGAGGGGGAGGAGAGTGCCATAGCAAGACAAAGTGGGGATCAGATCTGGGACCTCATACCTCCTAACATTTTGCAGAAGAAAACTGGGACAAGTATGACCAAGGAACATCACAGTATGGTCAATGTGACCAAAGTTATAAATGAGGAAGGACATTCAGGCTAAGAGAGGCTGCAGCAGTTGCTTTTGTCCATCGGGAAGAGCAAGATTCTGCCCATTCTCTGCCTCTCTCCTTTGCTAATTCCTTGCAAACCATTTTTGTAGCAATTGAAGTTGAGGACAAAGAAGAAAGGCAGGAGAGGGAGAGAGAAATTGGTATATTTTAAAAGCAGTAGGATGATAGATAATTAATTGGGACAGACTGCGTCAAATCAGGGCAGTTGGAGGGGCTGGGATCTTTGGCTCAGAAAGAGATTTAGTTGCATCCCTTACCACAAGCAGCTCACAAAGAGCCCTGTGGGTTGTTCTGTATTTAGGCAACATTGCTAGTATGTGCCCCTATTTCCATGTAGCAGGGAAATATTAGAACACAAGCTGTGGAGAGAGAAAGACATCAAAATACCCAATGGCTTTGGAATCTGCCACTGTGGTTTCTTTCATTACACAACTTAATTGTTTTTATTTAATTGAATAGTTTTTAAAATTTAGGGGAAAGTACCAGGGAGTTTTCCTTTCTGAAGCTGTCTTTCTTGGTTGGAAGGGAGAGGAAGAAAATGACTGGGGATATAAATATTCTAATCATCTCTATCATCATCCACTTACACTGTTTATATAAGGATAACACAGGGTATTTTTCAGCTAATGGTTTTTGTAATGGAAGTTGTAGCTAGGGATGTGGAAGTGTATCGGTTTTATTTTTGTTGCTTTTCCCAGAATCTTGCTGGATTTCTCATCCGCATCTCAAATCTATATGGAGTTGTGAGACTTCCCCCACCTTCCCACATGGGAGTTTCTTTGTATATTTTGGTCCACATTTCCTCTAAAGTATGTGGCCTCTGTACACATCTTGCCTATGTTTTAAATGTGTTTTAGATCATTTTAACTGTATGCTCTTTAAAATAGATTTTTAATTGGCCAGTGCTTTGCAGTAAAATACATCAGCCTACCTTCCAACTTTTCACAGATGAAAATGAGGACATGTATGGCCAAGCAACATCAGACTATGGTCAAGACGACAAAAGAAATAAAGAAGAACACAAAAACTAAGAGAACCTGCTACAGGTCACTTTTGTCTGGCCAACTAGGAGAGTAATTCTTTCTTTCTTTCTTTCTTTCTTTCTTTCTTTCTTTCTTTCTTTCTTTCTTTTTTTGTCTGTCTGTCTGTCTGTCTGTCTGTCTGTCTGTCTTTCTTTCCCCCAAATGCCACCCTCCTCTTCTCTTGCCCCACTGAGTTAATTGAATGCAAACTACTTTTACACTTTCAACTCCCTTGGTAGCAACTGAGTTAAGCTGAAGGCAAAGGGCGAAAGTGGAAAGAGGAGAGAGAGACTGGGACATTTTAAAAGCAGCTGAAAAAGTGGGATGACAGAGGATTAACCCCGACTGTTGCTGCCAACTCAAGACAAGTGGGAGGGTTTGCGTCCATTTGAATCAACATGTTGTCATAATTCAAATTTACCCATTGAAATTAATGGGATTTAAATGAATCGTGACTTAAATTAGTTCCGGCAAACTTAATTCCTGTTGCTTTCACTGGCGTATATTCTAAGTATAACTAGGTCTGGATTCAAGGTATTGTAAAGTTGTGTTAGCATCCAAAGTAAGTTGAACTTTGCATTACAGAGGAATTGGGCTGCTGGCTTTCCCTATGGGTTTTTGCTTTGAAATATTTCGTAATGTATATTTACTCCATTTTTTAAGAGAAGGGGTAGGAATCATGTGGATTTCCAGATGTTGTTCTACTGCAACCCTCAGTAGCTTCAGCCAGCAAATCTGATGGTAAACAATTCTGGGAATTTTAGTCCAATGACAGTGAACCTCTTTGACTCACTAAGAATTGATGAAGTACAGACTGAAAGGGACCTGTTATTGGAACATAATGCAAATAAAATCTTTGACTCCTGAAAGTATAGAATGGTGGGAATTACAGTACAGCAACATGTGGAGGACGACATGGTCCCAAATTTAGACCATCTCTGCTAGCCCACTCAAGAATTTTGTATGTTTTGCTCATCCACTGCTCAGGGTTGGTTCCAGTTTTGAGGCTGGTTCCAGTTTTGCCATCTTGTGGCCCGAGCCTACATTGGAGGACCCCAGTGGGCTCACCGGAAACAATAGCCAGCTGCAGTACAGACCTGATGGATTTGGACCTACCGTTTTAAATATTATACCATGTTGTCATCATAGAGTTGCTTCGAGACATTAGGGGTAATTTAGAATGGAGGCTCCAAGCTGCTTAGCGGGGTTGGGTGGAAAGCAGCTGAGATATAGCGATAGAAGGGGAATGAGGGCATTGCCCCCCAAGTGAGAATTCTGCCCCCTCCAAATGATTTTTTTCTTCAGTGTCCAATATCTAGCATTGCAGCTGAGCTTTTAGAAATATAGTTTAGGCATTCTGCCTTTCCCAAAAAAAAAAAGGGGGGGGATATGTAAAATCCTGCAAAACATCATCGCTAACACTTGATGAACTTGCTAAAACATTGTATGTGTGTAAAAGGATGCCTTTCCATGCTGCAGGTCTCATCTTTGGTGCATCAGCAACCATGTGAGAAAATTCATTCTCAGTTTCGACATGTATGTTAACACTGTACTGTCATTCGGTGGTTTCATCAGGGAAAAGCAAAGCTTGACTTCTTGAAGTAACCTATTTGAAGCAATTTCAAGCAGGCAGCTTCTCCACATATTGGCAGAGAAGTCATGGTGTATTAGACTTTACTAATAGTTCAGATCAATATAGTAGGATGACTTGCACAATACACATTTACTCCCTAGTCACTATTAATTTGCACAACTATTTTTGCATATGGAAAATATTGTATTTTAAATTGATTTGCCTTTTTGGAAGCTTCACGACATGTTGTCGTTGTGTGTCTTCAAGTTGCTTCGGACTTATGGAGACCCTAAGGTGAATCTAGCATGGGATTTTCTGGGCTGAGAGGGTGTGATGTACCAAAGGGATTTCCTTGGCTGAGCAAGGAATCAAATCCAGGTCTCTAGGCTTGTCGCCCATCGCTCAAACCATCACATCAGCAATCAGAACATACTTTCTCACTAAAATGCATTAATTGAGTGGTATTTATGCCATTTAGTCTATGTTAATAAAGGCACCAGATCCCGTCTGATCTGGGAAGTTAAGCAGGGTCAGCTGTGGTTAGTATCTGGAGAGAGACCAGACACTGTAGATGATATTTCAGAGGAAGGAACTGACAAAATCACCAGTGAGCAGTCCTTGCCTAAGAAAACCTGAGAAAACCCTGTGAAATTCATGAGGTTGCCATAAGGTACACACATTTGCCTGTAAAAGCCTTTTCTCTTTGCTAGTGACCAATGCATAAACTCTTCCATTTCTGTCTCATTTTTGCCTCTGCCTCCCGTGCAAATGGTCTCACTGCACCCCTGGAAGCAGCCGATTTGGCGTGCCATGAAAGCTTTAATATTAAATTTGCTATATTTGTACCTCTACTACCAGAGGAGGGGAGTGGTGTTTATTGGATTTTTGTTGTTGCTGTTTGGTCTCAGGTGCCAGAATACCTTAACAAGACGTTAGCCTCACGCAAAGGACTCAGTGAGGTTTCTATGCCTCCCGAGGTTGCCCAGGCTTGGCAAGATCTTTGGGTTGCTTCCCCACCTCCAAAATCATGAAACAAAGTGCAGTTGGACACTGGTCTGAGCCTGATGTTTATCCAGATCACATAAAAATGTTTTTCCCCCCGTATGATAACTGTAGCGCTCCTGCATCCAGGCCTAACTGCTCTCCCCCATCCTAGTTTTAAACCATGACGTTACTCCCATGTTAATGAAGGTTTTCCCTCACTCTTTCCTCATTAACAAAGTCCTCTGGCAGTGCCCGCCGGTGCCCCTCATCCCTGTCGGCGGACAGAAACAGCAACAATAATTCATTTCAGAGCAAAATATTTACTTTAAAAAGGGAGTCGCTTTGATATAGGCCCCCTGAGGGAGATGGAGTCTCTCGCCTGCCCCCCTTTCCCCTCCGCGGTTCCCAAATCAGGATTCCTCGGCCTTTGGCTCATGGAAGGTGGAGCGGGCTGACTTGGAGAAGACTCCGGAGGGGCTCGTGGGTGGAGAGAGAGACGGGACGAGGGGAAGGGGGGGTTGCACCTGGGCCTGATGAAGTTTAATAGACTTTAACACATGCAAACAAGTGCTTTTGTTCCGGGGACAAAAGGCCTTCCCAGCTTAAGGCTGATTCCCAAACACTGTGCCCATTGTTTCCCCTCCGATGCCTCTTGTCACTCTCCTTGTCAAAGTTTAATTAGGACAACGAGCTTTTGCAGGCTCATTTTGCACTTCAGCAACTTCCTAACACTTCCCTAACGAGGGAAGCCCTGGCCCTTTGGAAAGGGGTGGGCCAGCAGATGAGCAAAACTTCTGACTAGAGTACGCCCGGCCGGGGCGAAACAAGGGAGAGCGGAGAAGGCTGGGGTTGGCGGGGGGAGACCACCAAAAGTTGAGCCCGAGGCAAAATAATGTGCATTTGTTTATCATGTGGCAGAAGTTTTGGTGGATAAATATCTGTTGACATGGTTTCTGTGTGCGTGAGTGACCGAAGTGTGTTTTTATTCAACTGAAGGGTTTCCTCCCCCATTTCATGTTTTCTTCTTCAAGTAAAGATAGATCTGTGCCTAAGGGTACAAAATTGTAGGATTCCCTCCAAATGAATTTCTGCAGGAAGGAGTTTAATCCCATCCCTGCAAGGAAAACCAAAAAGTTTTTCAGCCGAGAAAGGAAGTAGGTTAACAATACAATCCTGTGCAATTCTTAGAAGCAGGTCCCACATTTAATGGATGTGATGATATATACTTATTGATATAATTTTAAATGCTGTTGGAGGTAGAGACCACAAAAAGCACTTGCGGGTTATTTTTTGTGTTGCCTCAGATGCCAAAGTAATGTTACCATTTTCATACAAGATACGTCTTGACCTGATGGTGGGGTAGTTGCATACCCTACAACAGTCCCAATATGGCAGAGACAAATCCTCTTCCATCCCACTTCATCAGTTGTTTTTAAAATGTACCAGAGTCTCCTCCTCCTCCTTTCTCTTTTTGTCCTCAGCTTACTTCGATGGCTGCAAACTGAGGTCAAAGTGGAAAAGCAGTTTGCACTCAACCTAACAGGGGAAGAGAAGCAGAGACAGAAACCTATTGCAGCCTCTCCTAGCTTAGGTGTTCTTTCTCATTAATAACTTTAGCCAGCTTGACAAACACTCTGATGTTGCTTGGCCACACATATCTCAGTTTTAATATGTGAAGCATCGGAGGGCATTGAATTGTACACAATTTATCGTTTTTCCTGAGGTGGCAAAATGTCTTCTCCTGCATTCCTTCAATGGGAGCAATCCACTATGTGGAAACATGGCTTTGTTTGATGTAGCACCTTCGCGGTGGAATGCCTTCTCCTTGGAGGCCAGATCAGCACCAACATTGGCCTCATTTCGCAACATTTTCGCACTACACTCTTATAGCGCGATGATTCCACTTTCAACATCCTATGGAATCCTGGGGTTTGCAGTTTCAGGAGGGGCTGGTTGGCCCCTCCCAAAACTGCAAACCCCAGGAGTCCATAGGATGTTGAAAGTGGAATCATCACGCTATAAGAGTGTAGTGCGGAAAATGGATTAGTGTCACATTAAAACTCTGTTCACCAAAGCTTTTAGGACTCAATAGCTATAGCCTGACAGATGTGGATTTCTGTTGTTGTGTACACTGCATAAACTGTTTTAAATTGTTTTAAGCTGTTCCAAAATATTGTTTTGCACTGTTTTAATCATTTTTAATTGTCTAAGCCTGTTTTATTGTCCAGGAGAGTCAGCATGGTTTGAGTGTTGGGCTATGACTCTGAAGACCAAGGTCTGATTTTCCACTCAGCCAATGAAAGCCATGGGGTGACCTTGGGCGTATCACATACTCTCAGCCCCAGAAAACCCTGTGATAGGTTTATCTTAGGGTTGCCATAAGTTGAAAATGACTTGAAAGCACCCAACAACAAGAACATTTGATTATCTGTACTCTATGAGGCTTTTAGAAATGCTGTGGGATATAAATATTAAATAAATTAATAGAATAAGTGAAATCCCTTTCAGGTGAGAAGAAAGTCTCCAAAAGTCTCAGGTTTTGTCCCTGTAAAAATTGGTTTTATTTCAGAGATTCCCATAGTGTTTTCCTCATCCAAAAGTATTTCCTGGGAACTCCCAAGATTACAAAGGACTTCTCATCCCTGCTTCCTAGGTCAGTTTGAATTAACCCAGCATTTTCTGAAATTAAATGCATATCCACCTGGCTGACTGTTTGTTTTATCCCGGAACTAGCTAAGATGGCTGCTGCCAGTAAACACAGTTATTAATTCCAGGACACGGATTCAACGGAGATCATGCGAGGTAAAGAGGAATGTTTGTACCAAAACAAATTGGTCCTAATGCTTACATAGCAAGATATTACTAAAGCACTTTAAGCACTTTGAGTAATACTTGGAATAATAGCACTTCTGAGTAATAATAATAAAAGAAGGCTCAGTAGAAATTGGCTAAAATCGGTTTCTGAAATGTTGCATGAGTTTAGATGTAATCCAGGAGGGGGAAGAGGAAGAACACAAGCGAGGGGGACTGAGCGAAACCTGGGATATTTAAAGAAAGAGTTTGTGCACAAACCTGGCATTTTGCAGGTAAAATTAAAACAACAAGATCTGGAAACTCTCGCTACCTCCAGATACTTTTTTTTATTATTTTCTAGATGACATTTATGGAAGTCTTAAATTGGTCTTGGAAGCAAGCCTGTACTTCAGAGGCTGAGAAAAGGCAAAAAACAGCTTGCTATGCTAGAAATTATTACTTTTTTCTTGTGATTCCAGAGTTTACTTTTAAAACTTTGAATATTCACTGTCTCCAGTCTTCTGCACACTGATCAGATCAAAGTCCCCTCGCATGAAGAGGAAGTTATGCTTCACGCAGTGGTTCATTCAGAGCAGATAACAGCCGCAATCACCTAGTCACGGATGCCCGACTGTCTCTCGATTAAATTCCAATTAACTAATCATCAGCTGAGTATAAGAATGAAATAATACCCAACATCAAAACTGACATGGGGACAGGGAGGGTGGGAAGGAGGGAAAGCTCTGCCGCGATTCGCTATTTTTGGTAAACTCTGATATTGTGTTGTTTTTCATTAACCTGTTAGCTACCTTGAACTTTACAGAAAAGGCAGGTGAAAGAGTCCTAAGAAAAATAACTAAAAGGAGCAAGTACATTTCTGGAATATTCTAAAGGTAGCAATGAGAAACACAAGTATGATTATTTTTTTTTGAGAGTGCAGGAAGAATCAGACAATGAAAAATTTAAAAGATCTGACAGACGTATACAAATGGATCACACACAATATATCCAAGCTTGGAAAAATTACTTTTTCTGGACTAAAATTTCATGTTGAGCATAATTAGAAAATAGAACTGTCAATATCATACTACCCACATTAAAAAAAATATGGGTACTGTTATGGTTACTCCATATAAAAATAATATTGTTGCAGATGGAGAAAAGGAGCAGAACAGAGTGACGAAAACCATCAAAGTACTGGAGTAGTTGCACAAGATGGAAGTGTTACCATGTTTGGGGCTATTCAAGCTTGGAAAAAAGGCAACTAAGGAAAGACACTGGCCATTTCCATACTGCACTGTTATTGCACTTTTATTCCATTTTCAAGATCCTGTGGAATTCTGGGGTTTGCAGTTTTCTGAGACCAAAGAGCTCTCTGGATGAAGATTCTAAAGGCCTCTCCCTAAACTGCAAACCCCAGGATTCCATAGGAGGTCGAAAGTGGAATAACAGCACTATAATAGTGTAGTGTGGAAATGGCCATCGATGAGACATATGAAGTCAAGTATGATGTGAGAAAAATAGAGAGAAACCTCATTTGTCCCATAGGCCCTTTCCACATGCAAGCGAAGAAACGGGGGAAACCACGCTGAAACGGAGCTTACCTGAGTCCGTCGCCACGTGGAGCAGCGCGTTTTCGCTGCTCCACACTCCTCGGCGTCCTGCGGGGCCCAAAATGGCAGCTTACAACTGGCGGAGGGTCTCCAGCAACCGGAGAAGCTCACCAGCTGGAAAGCCCACCCCCGGCAAATCTGCAGGTACGCCCTTGCGCGCGCCTGCAAATCCACACTGGGCGCTGCGACGGGGCTGCACAGTCGTCCTTTTTAAAGACCACATGAAAAGTGGTTTTCAAAAAGCATGCGGCACCACCACTTCCGGGCACCCTAGCGTGGATTGGGGTGTGGAACTACACAAAAGTAGTCCTCCCCAATCCACTTTAAGGTGTAGACAACCTCTGTCAGAGGTCGCTCTACACCGTTTTTAAACCCCCGTGTGGAAAGGGCCATAATATCAAAATCCAGGCCTTATGTTGTGAAACTAAATGGCGGAAGATGTGGAAGAGATACAAGTAGGTACATCTTCTGTTATGAACCCTGCTGTTTCATCTGGTTGAAGGAATGAGCAATGCTTAGAGCACAGCTAGAAAGCTACAGGGTCATCAAACACTTTTACCTTCCAGGCTATCTTCTAGTCAAACATTATGGTACATCTATAAAATGAATCTGGCTGTTATCTACACTGCTTAGTCTGGGAGGTGGGAAAACTGGGGTCAGGGGGAGGGAAGCATTTATGTATTTCCTTTGGGCGTAGTAGGTTTATATAAACTACTCTTATTTCAGCAATTTGGGGGTAGTGTTGGGACTTCATTTTTTTTTTCTTCTAGCAAAACCGCAGCATTTTCAGGTTTATGGTTTAGCCTTGCCAAAGTTGGCTGAGTCTGAAGTGTTGGCTCAGGGAGCAAAAATTAGTTTTCATTAAAGACACAAATACATACAATTTTAGTTCATGAGTTCCAGATTTGCATAATTTTCAAAGCAAAGTGGTTTATTTTGAAAACAGTTTCTTTGGCAAAGAGGGTTTCCCTTAATAGATTTTAATTAGATTTCAAGAAGTAAAATATAAATGAGACCATAATTAAAAAAGTAAACATCGGTTGGAAACAGTAACAAAGAGTAATTCCTTGGCAGATTGTGGCAAATGTCTTCTTGTACACACTTTGGTGGAGGTTTCTTTGCACAATTCTGACTGTGATCAAGCGCGCCCCTTGAGCTGCTTGGAAAAGGTTGAGCACCCTGCACAGCTTCCAGGTTTTCTACCATGAAAAGAAATGCCATTTGCATTGCGCTGTAGTCTTAGTTTTGAAAGATGTTGATGAGATGGCATGAAGGTGCAAAGCGATAAAAGGAAGAAGAAAGCCTCCCCCCAGTGGGCAAGCGCTGCACTGTTCCCTGGATTGTTGCTCATATAAATACAGAGCTGATAAGACAGCAGTGCTGGGCAGCTGCCAGGGCCAGAAAGGCCATATGGACATCTGCCATAGGTGACCGCATGCCCTCTAACATTTCACAGACAAAAACTGGGAGATTTGCAGCCTAGCAGAATGTGGGGATAATGGCAAAAGTTATAAATGAAGAAGAACACACAAGCTAGGAAAGCCTGCAGCATTTTGCTTCTACCTGAGTCTACTGGGAAAGGCAAGGTTCCATTCCATCCTCTCTTCTCCTCCCTCTCCTCCAAGTCCAGCAGACTGTGGCAGCTGCAGCCAAGGGGTCTATTTGGGGGCTGATAGGAGGCAGAGACCAGCACAGACAGGAAGAGTGGGCCTGAAGCCAGCTTGAAATGGATCTAGACAATCCATCTCATCAAGAAACCCTGGAACTGAGATGCTACCACATGCTTCAAGATGTAAAATGCACATTTTATCATATAAATGTGTTTCACTCTATCATTTAAATATAGATATACAACTATACATTTTTGTATGCACGTTAACCTAATGTGTTCATTTTTATACATAAAGCATTTTGGTATCTTTCTTCTTTGAAGAACTTTGTTGCAAAATTAAGAGAAGAAACTGAACTAGGTTCCAACCTTTCTATTAGTGTAAGTTAATTTGGTTCCTCTTCAAAATGTAGACTGAATAAACCTCTGAAATACTTCTTCCCAGGAAAGCAGTCAATGAGCCTGTCTAGATAAGAAAAAAGACGGGGGAAGTCTCTGAAGGTCTCTATCCAAACTGATTGTATTCCGGAGATCTACGTGGCATTTTGTCCATCCTGAAATATTTCCAGTGATCATTTCTAAGACCCCGGGTATTTCTGCACTACACCGTTTTAGTGCTATTATTCCACTTTGAACCACCTGTGGAATTCTGGGGTTTGTAGTTTACTGAGCTCTCTGGCTAAGAATTCTAAATGCCCTTTCCTAAACTGCAAATCCCAGGATTCCACAGAATGTTGAAAGTGGAATAATAGCACTGTAACAGTGTAGTGTGGAACTGGCCTTAGATTCAACAGAGATCAAGCAATGAACAGAGGAATGCTAGCAATAAGAGAAAATGATCCAAATCTTAAACGGTGCAATATTGCTAAAACGCTTTAACAATTTGGCTATAACTCCTGACTAACGATTAAAAAGGGGTTGGTGGAAATTGATGAAATTTCTGAACCATTGCCTGAGTCTAAATACGACATGTGATCAACGGGGAAAAGAACACAAGGGACAGGGTGTGAATGAAATTCAGAATATTTCAGTTTGGATGAAAAACCATGACTATAGAGGTAAACTTAGAACAAAAAACCCTGGAAAGTCTTGATACTTCTGGAGCCTTTTTTCCTTTCTGAATAAGTCCATTAGCAGAGTTTAGGGCATAGGCTTGACATCTTGGGACTGGGAAGCAAAGTTTCAGAATGATCACCTCTTTTGGACTAAAACTACTGGAATCCCTTGTCTGGGGGATTCTGCGAGTTTTAATCTAAAAGATAATCATTTCAAGTCCTAGCAGTGGATTTCTCATACTCCGCTCAACTTATTTTCCACTTTCTATCCATCACAGATGTGGTCCTAGGAACTCTCCCATCAAGTGATGGATCTGATCCAAACCTACCTAACTTCTCCGCAATGCCTGTATCTGACCAACATCTGGACAGATGTTGATTAATATTGAAAATAGTATTGTTTGAAGTTCTGTACAGATGATGTTTTTGATTCTGGTAAAGAGTTTTTAAAACATGTAACAGGAACACAGTGGTAATGGGCATGGCAACTAATGAAAACTTTCCTTATCATTGGTGGTATCACAAAGTGTTTCCAGATATTAAATCTGTAGATGACCTTATTTCATTTCCTGATCTCATAGGAGGTGCTGGATGGTATTTGAGAACTGGCATGCAGTGGTATTTTGGTTTCTATAGGCATTCTTTCATATTGAACAGCATTTTATAGATTATATACCATGATATTTAACAGTTTATGTCTCACATTTGATGCCAGCTATTTTTTTAAAGAAAAAAAAGCCAACCCAGAAATTATGTTTGAAGTAAAATTTTGTATAAAAATGCAGCTCAAACTTTTAATCTGGAAATGTGGACTGACAAAATTGGGAATGTTGGCAAATGCTGAATATATTTACTTATTTATGTAAAAAAAATATACATATCTTGCTTTTTGGCCTTAGAAAGGGTCCCCAGAGAAGCTTGTATCTCTTTATAAATGCAGTGAAAACAAAGAGCTTGTAAAGCAGAACACCAACGTGCAATCAATCGAACTGGAAAATACAGAACCCATCAGTTTTATTGTATATTTTTATTATTTATATTTAAATATATACATACATATATATATTAGGCTGCTAAAAATAAAGATTGAAACTGGCAAAGCAGAGTCCAGAGTACAGAAACAATGCTACAATAAAATGAGAAAAAGGAATAAAAATATGAAATGCCAATGATAAATCAGAATCAAAGTAGAACACAAACCATTTTTAATATAACATGCTTTTACTTTACCGTATAAAATAAGATACCCATGCAAAACATAAACAAGGGAAAGAAAGAAAAGAAAGAAAGGAAGGAAGAAAGAAAGACTATTATCTTGGCAAAATATTTTTCCGCTTCAGTTGCTAGCACACACACTCAAACATTATCTTCCACCTGGAAATGTTAAATGAAGGATTGTGACTATGCACCCGAGCTCTAAACTGTTTTGTGTGAAAAGAGTCCTAAGAATGACATTTAGGCTTGGATAAGGGAGATAGGGTTGGCTTTGCTCTTTTTAAAGAATTTTTTTTTAAAAAAAATTAATGCCTTACCTAGAACAGCTTAATGCTCCCCAAGTCTTTCTGTGGTTTTGATTGCCAACTTCCCTGATATTGGATACTACATAAAAACCAAACCAAACAAAAACACAAAGCAAAACAAAAGAAAATTCTGGAAGACAGACAGAGAAACACAGAGAATAAGCATCCGTATATTTTGTTTCAAAGGAAAATCCTTCTCATTGTCCTGCTGTCCCTGATTCTGTTTGAGATCCTGGATCCACTTAAAACAGCAAAAACAATTCAAATCCATCAAACTACAGAAGGTGACAGTTTCCTCTGAAACTGAACCAGCTTCTTGGCCATTGACAACCTTTTTTTTTAATTCACAGGATTGGAGGATATGGGAAGAGGGAGAAAAGAAAATCCCTCAATCTTTCCAGACATGTCTCTGGTTTCATTAATAAAACAAAAAGGAAAACCACTGTGCCAAACTGGAGGAAATATACAACAGAAGTAGGGATCAGATGTTCCGCACAAAATTCTTCCCTATAGCATGAGAAGAAGACAAACGGATGACAAGGCAATCCAGTTTTTTAAGCATTGTACTGGGTACAATTCATCAGCCAATTTAAATGGATCAGCAAATATGCTTGAGAGCAAGCAATCCAATCTTGAATAAGGGTGCAAGGAATATTTGCAGATTTTCTTATCCTCAACAACAAAACATATCTCAACATATATCCATCAAGACAATGGCCAACTAATTTGAGATATTTATTTATTTATGGTAATTTTGTGTCTTTTGTGAAAAATTAGTTACAAAGCTTTGTGCAAAATTTAGAAAGTGTGTTATGGAAAAACAATCAACTTTTTGCGCAGAAAACGAAGCATTTTATGCAAAATTCATTTTTCTGCACAAACTATCTTTTTGCATAAACAAATATTTCGTGGGGAAAAATGATTCTTGCCGAAAATTTGAAAAGCTGCCCCAAATGCCTAAAATCGCTTGTATTCTCACTAGCGGGGGAAAAAACGTTTGAAATTGAGACTTAGCTTCACTTCTGCCACTCACTGAACACAGGGGTCCACCAGAGAAACATCTGCTGGCCATTGCACTATTGGGGAAATGGCAATGTGCAGGGAAGCGCTTATGCAATACCATAAAATTATTTACTTTGGCAAAAACCCAGGTTGCACAAATATAAGCCACCCAGAGGATTCTAGCCTACGCTTACAGTTTTCCCCCAGAACCCTGATATGCAGAGCAAGGTGGAAAAGATGTGCACATTGGGAAAAAACAACACACAGACAGATTGCAATGTGACCCAGTGCACTGGCAACCCTAATTAGCAAGGAGGGAGGAAAAGAGAAGGGGCAGAATCTTGCCCTTCCCAACAGGCTCTGGCAAAAGCAAACTGCAGAATCCTCCCTTTGCTTATGTATGCTTCCTCATTAATAACTTTTGCCGTTTTAGTTACAGGCCATTTCCACACTACACTGTTATTATTCTATTTTCATTATTCATTATTCTACTTTCAATTTCCTGTGGAATTCTGGGGTTTGTCATTTACTGAGGCCAAAGAGCTCTCTGGCTAAGAATTCTAAAGGCCCCTCCCTAAACTGCAAGCCCCAGGATTCCATGGGATGTTGAAAGTGGAATAATAGCACTGTAGCAGTGCAGTGCAGAAATGGCCACACTCTGATGTTGCATGGTCACACATGTCCCAGGTCATTTCTGCACTACACTGTTCTAGTGCTATGATTCCACTTTCAACATCCCGTGGAATTCTGGTGTTTGTAGTTTACTGAGGCCAAAGAGCTCTCTGGCTAAGAATTCTAAATTCCCCTCCCTAAACTGCAAACCCCAGGATTCCATAGAATGTTGAAAGTGGAATCATAGCACTAGAAGAGTGTAGTGCAGAAATGGCCCCACTTTTCATCTGTGAAACGTTGGAGGGTACATCATCTCTAGCTCCTTGAATACCAACTGAAAATGTATTGGTGATCAACCTCACTGGAGCACCATGGTGCTTAGCTGCTTATTATTCCAGCCCTGACAGAAAGCACATGCTACCTGTCAATTCCTAGTTGCTGCTGATTGCTCTGTATGCATTTCTTTGCTGTGAATGGTTATCCCGTTGTGCTTGTGCAGGATCAAACAGGACAGGCCCACCACAGCTGCTTGGAGCCATGGACCCTGTGGACTCAACCCCTCTAGCAACATCCTCTCCAGGTGCTCCTGGGTAAAACAAAGGACCTTTCACAAGCCTCTGGGAATGAACGAAGACATCTCCTTCTCTGCTGGTTGCAAACTGGCTTTCCTGAATGAAAATATTTGGTTACAGTAAGGGCTGTTATTTCATAGGGAGCCCAAATGAGGGGGCCAGGAAGGACGGGAGTTGTAATTTGACTCACACAAAGGGTTGGAGGGGGGAGGCCTCACCAAATTGGGGTGTTCTTGCCCATGGCCTCCACAGCTACAGTATAGAATTGCAGTCTTACATGTGCATGTCCAAACTGCCACTGTAGGGGGAAAAGGAGGTTTGGTAGAGCAGTGAAAAACATTATAAATTCTTTTGAACTTCTGTTATCCTTAAACTGGTTAAGGCTGGGAAAAGCTTTGGGGAACTATTCTGTAGTTCTCAGTTCCCAATTCCTAAAGCTGTTTCCAACCATATGACAAAGGTAAATGCTTTTTCTGGTGTAAGCAGGGCTGACACAAGACATTTTGCTGCTTGAGAACAAAGTTGCACCATCTCTCCTTCCATGTATGTAAACTGGCTGTTCAAACATTCTCCAGTGTCAGATAATTGGCACCAGGACACCAAAACCAGAAGGTAGCACAAGTTTTGAATGGGCCAGCAAGAAGCAGCCTTTGGAGGCAGGAGGCAAAGGTGCTGCTGTTGCTTTCTGAGGGACCAATGAAATGCAACACCTGATTGTGATGGTTTCTTGCTCTTCACCTGCTCTATTTATCATTTGGCACTCAACAGATAACTGCAGAAAACACTGCAGGTGTGGTTTAGGACTGAGTATGCTCCTTCTAGTAGACACTGATGTAAACTCGAGTCAATTGACTGGGACTCAAGTCAAACTCAAGGCACTTCAGTGACTTGACTTGGGCCCTTTCTGCACGACACTCTTATAGTGCGATTATTCCACTTTCAACCTCCTAGGGAATCCTGGGGTTTGCAGCTTTGGGAGGAGCCAGTCGGCCCCTCCTAAAGCTGCAAACTCCAGGATTCCCTAGAAGGTTGAAAGTGGAACAATCACACTATAAGAGTGTCGTGCGGAAAGGACCTTGGACTTGACTTGGCAATAAATGATGCACTGACTCGGACTCGAGTGGTGACTTGTATATTTTTAGTGACTGACTTGCTGCCCTTGGTTCAGTAACATAACACATTCATCCAGAAACCCTACAACTCTGAACAACACTTCCATCTTTTTTTGCCTACTGCCACGTGATGATCTGTCTCTAGCCCAAAACTTGGGCCATTTCTCACAGGGGAACAGCAAACATGCTAGGCAACAGGTTTGAGGTGGGCTTGAGATCTGCTCAGCAGCCTGTCGCTGCTGCATATTGGAGGAGCCTTCTGAAACTTTTTCTTAACAGCAAGATTTGACCCCAGAGTGCAGGGAAAGATCCTTCCTTCTAAAGCTTTTGAAGCTTCAGGAATGGGAAAGAAGAAGGATCCTATCCCCCACTTCAGAAACTGGCTCCCAGACTTGAGATGTGACTTGAAAGTGTCTTGCAAGGACTTGATACCCAACTTGAGACTTGAAGATAGAGGCTTGAGACTTGGAGTAAAGGACTTAAATACATCACTGCTAATAGGGTGCTCTTTTCAGGAAGCATTTCATGCTGAATGGTGCCCCAAGCACTCACAACCCATCTCCATATATATCTGGGACAATGCAGCACATTCTCCCATCTCCCCCAGATCAGAATGAGTTGCCCCATTTTTTTCTTTAAAAAAAAATACATTTCCAGGACTGTACTCACCATTTCCTCAGAATATCAAAGCATAAAGGCCAATTACCAAAGTCAGTTGTATGCCAGACATTGTCACTCTGTGTGTATTGTACACCGTGTAACCAGAGGCAGGAACCACTGAAGTTTAAGGGCTTTGGTTGCCAATTTCTGAAGCGAAATGTACAATACTTTTGCTCACACCTCAGAGGAGTTCGTGCTAATCCCTGCAGCAGAAACTCTAGTGCCAAAGCCATGACAACAACGTTTCTTCCCCCATTCATGGAATCGGACTCCCCAATGCCCCCCACTCCTCTCTCTTTAATTTCCCCTTTATCTCTTCCTTCCATCTTCAGCCTGTCAGAACTTTCACATACCTGGAGCTGACAGCTTGGAAACTGGCGACTTTGATGTTGTAAAAGATATTTTATCTCTGGTAATTCTGAGCAATTCACATGTTATCGCACAGGATACCCAGAAGCTCTTGAGACCGAACAGCGGCTTTGTTAGTTGAGATCTGAGCAATTTGCAAGCTTTTCTGAGGAACAAGGCCCAATAAAGAGACTCAAGAGATGTAATCTGTCAACTCCATTGAGAGGGCTGGCTTTCGGATTACTGATAGTTTAAAGCATTAGCTGGTACAAAAACCAGGCGCTCAGTGTTGCCTGCTGCTGACGCCATATTAGTTCCAAAATGGATGAGGACATTCTTTAGGATTGGGTCACCTAGTGGCAGCCAGTTCTTCAGCCTGCAGAATAGTAAGAGAAAAGAAAAGCTGAGCTACTCCAGCATCTTCTATGAGGTCAGCTCCCTATGGCTCTCCCACACTCTCCAACATTTCACAGATGAAAACTAAGACACATGGGACCAAGCAACGTCAAGATGACAAAAGTTATTGATGAGGAAGACCACACAAGCTGGGAGAGACTATAGTAGTTTGCTTTTGCCTCTCCTTTTCCCCTTCTTGCATGTAGTTGCCTGATAGCCATGTTTAAATATTTGAAGGGATGCCATGTGGAGGAGGGAGAGGGCTTGTTTTCTGCTGCTCCAGAGACCAGGACAAGGAGCAATGGATTCTAGCCGCAGGAAAGGAGATTCCACCTGAACCTCAGGAAGAACTTCCTGACAGTCAGGGCTGTCCGGCAGTGGAATATGCTGCCTCGGAGTGTAGTGGAGTCTCCTTCCTTGGAGGTTTTTAAGCAGAGGCTGGATGGCCATCTGTCGGGAGTGCTTTGAGGGTGTTCCTGCATGGCAGGGGGTTGGACTGGATGGCCCCGGGGGTCTCTTCCAACTCTACATTTCTATGATTCTATGATTCTACTTTTGCACTTTGAACTCAGTTTGAAGAAACTAATGTAAGCTAAGAAAAAAGGAGGGAAGTAGAAAGGATAGAGAGAAACTGAGACATTTTAAAAGCAGTTGAAAAGACAGGAAGACAGAGAGTTAATTGGTACAGTCACTTCCAAATTGGGGCAGTTGGGCCATTTCCACACTACCTTGTTATAGTGCTATTATTCCACTTTCAACATTATATGGAATCCTGGGATTTGCAGTTTAGGGACGGGCCTTTAGCATTCTCAGCCAGGGAGCTCTTTGGCCTCAGGAAACTACAAACCCCAGAGGTCCAGAAGATGTTGAAAGTGGAATAATAGCACTGTAACAGTGTGGAAATGACCTTGGAGAATATGTTAAAATCTTTCAACTCAAACTGAAGCAAAATGATCTGCACGTGGGAGAAGTTTCTTTTTCCAAAGCAACATTTAAAATAATTGAGATTCATAAGATCAACTTTGAATTCTTAAGTATGCTTAATTTAATTTCACATTTCAAAATAGGCTCTCCTGTCCAGTTATCTAGAAATAATTTATTTCTGGATTGCTCTAGAGCAGACTGCAACAGTTTTAGAAATGTTGAGTCAAAACCACAGTTTGGAAAAGTTACCTTTTGGATTCTAACTCCCACAATTTCCCAACCAACATGGCCATTCAAGCTGAGGGACTCCGGGAATGTAGTCCAAAAGGTAACTTTTTAAATCTTTGGGACTCAAAACAACCCAAGTTCTGTCATGATATGCAATTTTTTTTTCATGATCATGGTTCTTGTTGGTATGTTTGCGGTTTCATAGGTAGGCTCATTCAGATGTGCTCAAGATTTGTGACTGGCTTGTTACGCATATCTTGTTTTGCATATTATGAGCAATACACTGAAACTATAACAGCCTTGATCACATTCTGTATAATGAATTTTGATTTGTTTCTCCAAATTTCCACACCATGACTCAGTCTGAATGCAGTGATGCAATGCTAAAGGGAATCATTAGCTTTGTCGCTCCATTACTTTTGGTTAACCTCCAACGTTGGCCCAAGGGATTGATGGTTGTATTGTTGCCATGGGTGTGCTTGGCCTTCATTGCCTCACATACCATAGGTCTACATGTGCAAATTCTAACATCCACATTCTTTCAGGGGATACCTCACCAAATCTGATTAGTGCAGCTAAGCCTTCCTGCCATGTAACAGGGCTAGGTCAGGGAAGAACCATCTGTTTCACATTAGGTGATAGGGGCCTGGTCTACAACAGGCAACAGAATGAGGTGGTAGAGTTCTAAGTCGACTCAAAGACTCCTTTTGAACAATCTCCTGCAATTAGAAAATGAACTCAGCAAGAGACAGGCTAGAACCTTTCTTCCAAAAGTGCTTCCTTTCACTCCCCCAAACCCCAAAACACTTGGGTTAGCCTAGGCCAAGAATGGAGAACAATTGGCTTTCCAGATGTTTTTGAGCTACAGTGCACACAGTTCCTTATCGATGACCATTCTGGGCTGGGCTGATGGAAATCATAGGCTAATAACATCTGGAGGACCAAAGTTTTCTCTATCCCTGGCCTAGGCCTCTATGTGATTGACTACAGTCAACATCCAGGGTCAAACCATCAGCATTATGAATGAGTAAAAACAGTATTTTGTGTTTGGAGCCAAAAAGATTGAAATGCATTTTTTGCTGTTGCATGGAATGTGCTTCTTGCTTGCTACAGAGAATTTTTTTTTTTAGAAAGGATTCATCTGTATTGCCACCTCAGCTAAAAATTATGCCAAGAATATCCTGGAAGGTGTGTGTGTATGTGCGTGTAACACTTTGTCTAAAACTGTTGTTAGGAAGTATCTTTCTGATCTAAAGAGGGCATTGCAACCCATCATAATTATATAAACAGAGGGTATAAATAGAAAACAGCTACTGTGGTGCAGAGATTTCCATATTGGCCTAGGATTTTGGGAGACCAAGGTCTGAATCCCTATTTGGCTATAGAAAGTCACTGGGTGACCTAAGACAAGTCACACCCTCTCAGTTTAGGAGTAAAGTAACGGCAAACCTCTTCTGAACAAATCTTGCTGACTAATCCCCATGATACAGTCTCCATAAGTTGGAGTTGGCTCGTAGACATATGACACCAAATACACAGAAGAGAAATTATGTTAGACCTTTTTGTACTGATCATTGCAATCTTCAAAGTCAAAGGATGCTCACCTGGGAAGAATATCATGCCTGGTGAATGTGTCTTTCCCTGAAAGGTAGGCTGCAACTGAGCAGTGTTATACCTGGTCTTAATGCTTCATTTCTTCCAAAAGGAACAATAGAATCCAAGTTTCCTTTTCCCCAAAAGGGCTCAGTTTTAGATGGCCCCGTGCTATCATGTGGGCACTGCATCTTCTAGTTGATGCCACCATTCAGAGTTTCTGCTCTTGGGGTTTTGGGAGTGATTATGGCTCAAGCTGTATAGAGCTTTATAGGTCAAAACCAGCATTCTGAATTGTGCCCAGGGACAGACCAGCAGGCAGTGGTGGTGTTGTAACAAGGGAGTTGTGTACTCCCTGTAGCCAGCCCAAGTTAATTACCTGGCTGCAGCTCTTTGGGCCAACTATAGTTTCTGAGCAGTTTTCAAAGGCAGACCCTGATAGAGTGCATTATAGTAATCCAAATGGGATGTAACTCCACAATTAATGGATATGACATCCTGGGAGCCATCTCCAGATCTCAGATTTTGGTCCCCAAACTTCAGGGTTTTGGGATAATCCTGACCTGGCATCTTTCAGGGGTGTTTTAGCCATGTATTTTTTCATGATGAGTGGTTAAACTTGATGACCCTTGTGATCTTTTCCAACTCTTAAGAATCTGCAATCTCACCCAGCATGGGTGAGTGCTATTCTGCCATGACATATTGTAATAATTTCAGTGGAAATTCTCTATCTCTTTTGCTTTCCTCCACTGCTTGTTTAGTTCCTTCTTAACCATTGCAATGCCCTCCCACTGAGGACTTTTTAACAGAAAACTTATCTCCCTTGGAATAACTACCAGATGCTCCCAGCATTTGTCAGTCATTTCCTCCTCCTCCTCCTCCCAACCCATGCTCTAATCTCATTCCTGCTCAACATATTGTTTTTCCTTCCATTATTTATAAAATGAGGTCATTTATATTGAGTATTGGAGCTTGACAGGTCTCCTCTCTTCCCCAAAATCTCCCCTTCAGCCCTCGTCTTGTTGAGAAGGAGAAAGAAGAAAAGTTTTCTCTTGGCTCTGGACAGGTGCCAAATTTAATAGCTTAAGTTACTTCATTTATAAACAGAATGCTAATGTTACGTAGCATTTGTTCAAACTCTGGATTTCTAACGCATGAGTTTTCTTCCAGTTGGAAGCAGAGACATTTAAGTGTCGTTTTGATTTGCATGAATTGGCTAGATAAGTTCAGTGTTATAAAATTAAACAAAAACCAGAGGGACAAAATAAAAGTTCGTCCTCATTCCCAAACAAAACATGCAATAAGCAAATATGCATAAAGTTCTTTTTCTAGCCTTTGGGTTAAGATGTCATTCAAAAGACCATCATGAAAAGTGAGTGGATCCAGATTACCTCTTTACTAATAAAAGACATAAATGGAAACCAAACCATAATGAAGAAGTAATCATTGAGCTAATTTAAAAAGAAAGACATGCCTGTTACACCTTGCTGTATTCACAGAATCAAAGAGTTGGAAGGCGACCTATTGGCCATCAGGTCCAACCTCCTGCTCAGCTCAAGAGCTCCAGTTAGAGCATCCACCATAGGTAGCTGTCAAGTTTCTTTTTGGAAACATCTACAGAAGGAGATCAGACCACCTCCCTAAGCAAATGATTCCATTGCTGAACTGCTCTGTCAAGAAGATCCTTCCAATGTTCAGTCAAAATCTACACTCTGGTAACTTGAAACCATTAGACCTACTTCTACCCTCTGAGGCAGCAGAGAACAAGCCTTCACCCTCTTTTTGCAGCAGCCCTTGAATTATTTAAAGAGTGCAATCACATCACCTTCAGTCTTCTCTTCGCCTAGCTAAACATACCCAGCTCCTTCAACCTCTCCTCATATGTTTTGTTCTCCATACCTCTCACCATCTTCTTTATCCTTTTCTGAACTCGCTCCAGCTTGTCTATAGCTTTAAAATGAGGCGTCTAGAACTGAATGCAGTACTCCAGGTGATGGCTGGCCAGTGCAGAATATATTGGGACTATTACTACCCTTGACTTGGAAACTGTGCTTCTATTAATGCAGGCTAAGATTGCATTTACTTTCTTTACTGGAGCATCACGCTACTGGCTTATGTTCAACTTATGATCAAAAAATAATCTCAGGGTAGTACTTCTGAGCCAAGTAGCCCCATTCGATACCTGTGCTTTTTGTTTTTGTGACCTAAATGTAGAATTTTGCATTTCTCTCAGTTGAATTTCATTTTATTAATTTCAGCTCAGCTTTCTAGTTTTCTCAATTTTTTTTTAATTCTGTGCCTATCTTCCAATGTGTTAAATATCCCAGTTTTGTATCATCAGCAAATTTGATAAGGATTCCCACTACCTCATAATCTAAATCATTGGTGAAAATATTAGAGATCATTGGCCCCAGGACAGAAGCCTGCAGCGCTCCACTGGGGACCTCCTTCCAACCTGAAGCATAGCCACTGATGGTAACTCTTTGAGCACAGTTTTCCAACCAATTATGGATCCTTCTGATGGTGTTTCTATCTATTCTGTGTTCAGGCAGTTTACTGATCAAAATATCATGGGGGACCTTATCATCAGACAAATGTCATCCATAGTATTCCCACCATCTAATAAAACTAGTAACTAGATTTAAAAAAATATCTAAAGTTACTTTGGCAGGATTTGCTCTTGACAAACCATTGCTGGCTCCTATTGATCATTGTATTGCCATCAAGATACTTGCAAACAGACTCCTGTATTCTGATTTTTTTCCTGGTATTGAGGTCAGGTTGACTGGCCTGTAGTTTCTGGGATTTCCCCCTCCTCCCCACATTTGTTTTGTTTTGTTTTTTGGGAAGGAGGCAATGTTTGCTCATCCCCAGTCCTCCAACACTTTACCCTTTCTCCAAGATTTCCCAAAAATGATGGCAAGTGGTTCTGTGAGTATGTCAGCAAGTTCCCTCATTATTCTGGGATGCATTTCATCTGGCCCTATAAATTTGAATTCTTTTAGGTTAACTAGGTGATTCCCAAATAACTCTTTTATCCATCTTGATTTGCAACCTAGATTTCATACCAAAGTCTCTGGTAATGCATGGAAGCATATGGTCATCTTTGGGGGGGGGGATGAAGCAAAATAGATATTAAGCTGTTCTGCCTTTTCAGTGATCTATTCACATCTTCCCATCCTTGTTGATCCCATCATTTCCTTTGTCATTCTCTTGGTTTAAACATAAGCCATCTTTTTGTTGCTCCTGGCTTGCCTAGCCAGTCTCTGCTCATTTTAAGTGTTAGTTTTTGTTACATTATTCCTGCAAGCTTGGACTACACATCTGTATTCTTCCTTGGTGATTTATCCTTCCTTTCATTCTTTATATATTTTATTTTTCTTTTCACTTCCTCCTCAAGTTTACTGTGCAACCACATTGGCTTTTCCAGATGTTTCCCATTTTTCTTCTTCCATGGAATTATTTGTGATTGTGCTTTTAGCAATTCTTTCTTCATGAAATCCAATCCGTGCTGGGTGTCTTTGTTGATGGACAATTCTCAACCATGGCTGGGTGAACCGTTAAACTAAATGAGGACTGGGCAACTTTGGAGATCCAGGGGATGAAACTTATGGGAGGGGGAACATATTCAAAATGGCCGCCAGCTCATTTTGCTTTCAGTTGGTGAGGTGGGTTGGGGTCCTGCTGATATCCCCCCTCCTACTGAATACACCTCTAACCCTCTTTCAGATACAGCTCCTTCCCTCCTTCCTCCTTAGTGTGCATGATACACCACAAGGGACCTCTTCTTGCTCCTCCACTTCTCTTATTCTTTGCTGTTCTATCCATCACACTTATTGCTTGCAGTTGCCCTGACTGGAAAAAGGCAAGGATGGCAGGGCAGATGCCAAAGGGTGGGGACAAAATATCAATGAAAATGTCCCCTTCCTCCACCGCCCTATTGTTCCATGGAAAAAAGTCACAGAAATTATATTTCATTTCATTTGGAAGAAGAAAGGTACTTTGAGTTGTGGTTGAAATTTTCTTAAACAGAGAAGATTTAGGCTGTTTCCATGCTACACTGTTATAGTGCTATTATTCCGCTTTTAACATCCTATGGAATCCTGGGGTTTGCAGTTGAGGGAGGGGCCTTTAGGATTCTCAGCCAGAGAGCTCTTTGGCCTCACTAAACTACAAACCCCAGAATTCCATATGATGTTGAAAGTGGAATAATAGCACTATAACAGTGTTATGCAGAAATGGCCGTAATTAGTATAATAAATATTAGCATATGGATTCGAATCTCAGGGAAGTAAGCAGTCTTTCCGGTATTATGCTTTCACACTCTTTAGGGCTTTCCAGGTTAAACCCAAAACTTGTAATTGTTCATAGGCAATAAATGGAAGCCAGTGATGTTGCTCCATGAACTCCCACATGGTTTCCAAATTTGCATACCGTCAAGATCAATGGTGGAGGAAGCCATGGGGGAGGTTGCATCCATAATGCTCTCATAATGGAAGAACTGTTACCTGTGTTATACTGATACCAGCAAAGCCTGGAAAACTTGCTGTTTGGGGTTGCAACTCTCATCCAGAGTAGCCCTACTACTACTTCCAAAATCTGAGTGTTGTGCCTCCCTCTGACTAAGCAACTATCGAGTTTTTGGGGAGGGGTTTGGAATCTTCAGGTCATCTGGGTCTTTCTCAGCTCTTCCCAATGGACAATCAACCTCCCTAGATAAGGCAGGCTGCAAACATTCTTCAGATGCTGGAAGCAATGTCTATCTCTCTCTCCTGGTGTAAAGGGCACCCAAGGAAACTTGGAGACTTTGCCCTACCTTCTGAAAACTTGGAAATGGATCCTGGCTACTCTTCTGCACATCCCTCTGCCTGGCTACTGACATATTTCTTGGCTTCTTGGCCTCTGGACTGTTACTAAACCACATGGCTTCTTGGCTCTCCAAGAGAATTACCATGGCAGTGCTGCTCAAAGCAGGGGACTCCACTACAGCTGAAGGTAAATGGTTTCTTGAAAATTTCCACCCTATAGAAGAGCTGGTTGAAGACTACATTTCTCCAGGAAAATGCTCCAAGAGTTTCTCCAAGAATGGGGCTCACTGTTACAAATGGCAGTAGCACAGTTCCCCTTCCCCTTTAAAGTTTTGCATCTTCTGTTGCCACTGCAGCAGTTGCATTGGCATCCCATGCACCATTTTGATTTCTTCCTAGTGCCCCAAATTGTTGTCTCAGAGCTCTTTAGTGAGAAAAGAAATAAATAAGCAATATGAGAGCCAACATGGTGTAGTCATTTGAGAGTTGAAAGACAACCATAGAGACCAGGGTTTGATTCCCCATTCAGTCACTGAAACCCACTGGGTGACTTTGGGTGCAACATACCCTCTCAGCTTCAGAGGTGCCCCTGTGGTGCCCCTTCATAGGGATACTGTAGGTCAGAAGCAACTCGAAGGCACACCATCAAAGAATATTTTGGATGAATATCTGAAAACAGCTTCTTTTCCTTGTATGGTATGGGTTCAGAAAAAGGAAAACACTCAGAAATTTTCAGAAAAGTATCTTCTGAGAAATTTCAGTTCATGGCTAAGTATTGGGCCATTGTCTTACACAGAGACTCCTCCACATTGGCTTGAAGGTTGAGCATGAACTTGGCCTGTTGCCTATGACATAATTTCCCCTCTCATCACATATGAAATCTCAAGACATAATGATCTGGAACAGCAAGATAGCACAGATAATTGGTTGAGATATGTGTCTCTCCTCTCAATTAAAGTAAGATGAAAGCTTTTTTGCTCGGCTAGTTTTTAATATGAACAATATTAGCTGCATCTGAAACCCATTTTAGAGGTAATTGATCGTATGTGTGTGAGTGTGTGTGTGTGTACTTTGCATCCTGAATCCTTCCAATCTACTTGCTTTGAGATCCCTTGTAATTTAGTGTGCTATACAAAATACATGAGTCTCATTAAAGAAGGATGCTAACCATGTCTGAAAAATAAATTGTCCCATTTACTATGATGAAACTTTTGCTGCTCAGTCTGATTTCTTGGGACAAGTGGGATTAGGAGGGCAGCAGAGCTCTTGTTTTGTAATTACCTTTGTTGTATAACGGAGCCGGCCCTACTATTAGGCAGAAGGAGACAGCCACTTCAGGGAGCAGATTTAGTGTCATGAAAGGACAGCAACTGGTTCATTACTTAATTTATTGCTGTTGCATTTTATGGCCAGGGAAAATAAGAGGCACTTGTGGGGTTTTCTGTTCCACGTGCCAAAATAATGTGGTTGACTTAGGTACAACGTACTTCTCCTTAGATATCTAAGGACTGCCTTTGCAGCCTGGCTCTACCATGTAACCAATGTCTGCTAAAGGCTGCCAAGAATTGTAAGCTAGAATTTAGTATTGTAGTTGTTGTTTTATTATTGTTGTTGTTAGTGCTACTACATTGTGTCCTCCATATATGCAGGGGTTTTGATCTGAACAGACAAAACTAAACATGAGCATAAAGCATAAAGCAAAAAAAAAAAAAAAGTGAAGTATCATGTTCTATTGTAGTCAATGGATGCAACATGTGCATGCCCGTGGCAACATGGGCATGTGCTCTCTATGTCCATTGACTTTGCACAACTTTGCAGTCATATGTGTGGAGACTGTGAAAGAGAAAGGCCTACTGTAATAGTAGAAGTAGTTAAGATGATGATTATGACATTTATTTATAACACTCTTTTCACCAAATGGCGGAACATCAGCATATGGAGGCAATCACAAGGACAGAAAAACACAACACTATAGAAATACATCAAATGAAATCCCCAACACCTCAACAGCCACTGCCTATGTCAGCAATCTCTGGCACAATTCAGCAGCTTGATCTATTGAATCACGTGACTATTTAGGGAGATAGGAAACAACCTGGATGACTGGGTTAAAACCAGAGGAAGAAGAGATCAGGAAGGCAAATCTTTCAGTATGCTATTACAATAATCTAGGCATGACATAACCAAGTCCTGGACTGTCATGGGCCAAGACTTGGCTTCCCCAGGTGAAGAGCAGTCTTGAAAGAAGAGATGCAGAAGCAAGCACACTAGGAGCTAATCAGGCTGAGATGAGAGCCAGCTGGCTCCAGCCTTTTTAAGGAAGGCACAGGGCAGTAGTTTGACACCAGAAACAACTCATGGGTTGCCAGCCCTTGCCTTCCTTTCTGATTGCCTGCCTGGATTTTCTGACCCAGGACCGTCTGACCTTTGGACTGTTTCTGGATGACATTCTTTCCCATGCTGAACAGGCAAACTGTACTGACTGTTAGTGTCTCTGACTGTGAATGGTCTCCTGCTAACTCTGTATTGTGTTGCCTAGCACAGGCAGCTGGCAGACTGTGACATGGACAAGCAGATGGGCAGTCTAAATGGTAAGAAATCCTTCGATCCTATAGATGTTCAAAAATTACATGCCTTTGCTGTCACCATGATCAGGAACAAGTGATAATCCCACAGGACTTTGAGCCTCCTGGAAACCAAGACAGGAACCATTGTACAACCCGGTTAAACACAGTGTGGGGCTTGAAAGTAGGGCTACTGGATGGTCAGGCTGAAATGCTAAGATCTCTGTTATATCCATATTCCGTTTATGGCGGTGGGTGGTCATTCAAAAAGAAACATTCAACAAGCAGTCCTTCATGGACTTCCACACAGAGGCATCAATTGATTTAAAACTCAAAGTGTTATCTGCAAGGAAATCCAATTCTGAGATAAGAAATCGAAGAGGAAAAGTATATAGTAAAAAAAGAAGAGGATCCAAAATGGATCCTTGTTGCACCCCTATAGTTACAGGGAAAGCTTTAGACATAGATTCCTGAATTGAAACAGAGAAGGAATTATTAAGCAAAAAAGATTTAAACCAAGACAACATGTTCCTCATTATTCCCAATGATACCAACTGTAATAGTAATATCTGATGATCCAAGATGTCAGAGGCTGCAGAGAAATCCAATAGGATCAACATAGGCATTTGACATTGAGCCTTTGCCAGTAGAACATCATCTACAACAGGAGTCAAGGCCATTTCAGTGGCATGACCCGTACAAAACCCTCATTGAAATGGGTCAAGATCATGTGTAGTCAGATAAGCTATCTATTGGGAAAAGGCAGCTCTCTACAAAACTTTAGAAAGGAATGAGAGAAGAGATACAGCACAATAATTAGCACAGAGTGAAGGATCAAGAGAAGGTTTCTTTAATAGGAGATGCAAGACAGCATGCTTAAAGCAGCCTGGGAAAATGACCCTTGAAAAAGAACAATTCGCCAAGTGGGTTGTATAAGGCAAAAGCAGAGGCAGAAGGACTAGATAAAGAAAGGAGGGGAAAGGGTCACTAGGGTAGAAAGCAGGGAAAGAAGACAGCGCTATCTGACCCATGACTGCCTCTGTAATGGGGAAAAAGAAATTCTGTCTGTGACCATGAAGACTTGGCCTGGGCCAAGGGCTGTGATAGATCAACTGATGGCAATGGAGGTGGAGATCCGTGCAACAAAACTCATGTAACAGAGGTCACCTCCTGACTGAAGAAATAGGTCAAATCACCTCCAGAGAGATCCTAAAGAACCCTTATCACAGTCAGCCACTGGACTTAATGAAGTGTTAAAGGCAGCAAATAACTGATGAGGCATATGAGTTTCAGCTTGAATCTTCTTTTGTAAATGGGATTGTTGAGATTCATCTACATGAGAGAAATAAGTTGCACAAGCGGTCTTCAAACTTTGATGCAAGTCATCTGATGAGTTCTGTCTCCACAGCCTTTCCAACTGATGGATGATGGCATTTCCATGTGTGACTCTGCATGTGGCCAGGTCTTGGCCTGTGCTGTATGACTAAGTGAGTTCTTGATGGCATCATGACTTTAGGAAGGGCCATTTAGAATTCAAAATTTCAAAATTAAAACTCAAATACATATATATATATAATATATATATATACACACACAAAAACACACACACACGTATGTGTGTGTATGTATATTGGAAGGAGAAACTTTGCTTAAAATATGACATTCAAGACCTTTTGCTGCCTTTTTTTTTTGCATTTTTATCAAGCATCAAACATGAAGTCCCATGAACTGTGAAATGTTAGTGCTATTGCATATCAGTTATCATTTTTATTTTCTTGACATAGTGCTGCAGAGGTTTCATAGCACCTGTTCATCTCCTCTTTCTTTTCAGGCAACATGTCACTTAAATGTGCATTGATGAGAGTTTGGAAAAACATTGATTGTGAGGAGCTGAGCAGAGGGCTGGGTTCTGTAGTCCAGAATGTAACTTTTCCAAGCACTGACCACGATATACTAATTTAGGCTGGCTTCCTTCACAACTGTCTAGGTTGCTGTTCTCAAACCTCCCAACAGTTTTGCAGAATTGCTGAGGTCATTTATCACTGTGCTGGTTGCTTTCCACTCCAGCCTGGACCCAATCCTGTTATGACTATTAACAATTGCCCAAGTAACTTTCCTGAAGCAAACATCTGTAGGAGAGAGAAAGAGAGAGAGAGAGAGAGAGAGAGAGAGAGAGAGAGAGAATGAACAAGCAAGCTATACTGAAAGGAAGAAAGACCTCATGCCAGAAGAATTTAAATTAAATGCACCAAGAGGTTACAAGAAACAAGGAAAAAATAATAATAATTGACCCAGCTTGCTAACCCTTGGTTTTGCACAGGCATTCCCATTAATCTAAACAATGAGCGTTGATGAAGAAAAATGATGCTGTGTTGGAATGCTGTGGCTGAACACCAGCTAAAAGGAAACAACTTTTTAAAAAACCAACATGAGAGGTTTGTCATGGTACCTCCCCAAGAGGATTTTAGTTTAGTCAGCATTGAGCAATAAGCAACCGATATATCAAGTACTTACCTACAAGCCCCATCTGGGTTAGAGGGCCAGAGGTGCAAAGGAAGACCACAGGGAGGTTTCTAGGCCAATGTTCCTCAAGCTGAAACCCTCCAGATGTGTTGGACTGCAGTCCTATAATCTCACAACCAGACACAGTAGGATCATAGAATCATAGAAATGTAGAGTTGGAAGAGACCACAGGGGCCATCCAGTTCAACCCCCTGCCATGCAGGAACACCCTCAAAGCACTCCCGACAGATGGACATCCAGCCTCTGCTTAAAAACCTCCAAGGAAGGAGACTCCACTACACTCCAAGGCAGCAGATTCCACTGCCGGACAGCCCTGACCATCAGGAAGTTCTTCCTGAGGTTCAGGTGGACTTAGAGAGCACTTAGCTGATGAGCGGTATAGAAATATACATGCTATACTGTACTATACTATACTACTGCTAGTCATCACTGCAAGCAACAAAGATGCTAACAAGCTGCTGGGAGATTTCTAGGCAGCCGTCTCAAGACACCAGGTGCTTAATAAGTCAGCTTGTCCTATTTAATAGCCACTGGAACCAGAGTAGTCTCTTCTTACCTCTTTGACAATCTGCACAGAATGGCAATGCATCCTTACCATCTGCCACCCCCTGCTGGGAAGAAGGGCCCTCAACTGTCTCAGTTTCAAGCTCCTCAGGCTCAGAAAGGACACCATCATCCAGAGCTGTGAATGCCTGGAAATCTGACTCTCTAAATCTTCCAACTCCAGACTGAGTTACATAACAATTTAGGGAGCTGAGTGTGTTTAGCCTGGAGAAGAGAGGCTGAGAAATGACATGACAGTTGTCTTTGGCCATTTCTACACTACACTCTTATAGCGCGATTATTCCACTTTCAACATCCTATGGAATCCTGAGGTTTGCAGTTTCGGGAAGGGCTGGCCGGCCCCTCCTGAAACTGCAAACCCCAGGATCCCATAGGATGTTGAAAGTGGAATAATCACGCTATAAGAGTGTAGTGCGGAAATGGCCTTCATCTGAAAGCACTGCACTGAAAGTGTAGTGAAAAACAGGGAGAAAGTGCAGTCTTGAGTCCCTTGAACAGGTAAGATGGAAAAAAATACTGTTATGAATACATGAAATATGGATTTGTGTATATAGCAGATGAGAAACTGTCCTAAACCCCAGTGTGTAGTGTGTAGAGAAGTGTTATCCAGTGGTAGCGTGAATGGAAATATGTGTGTACTCTCAGTTCACCTTCTTATTCTATTCTTTTTGAATCCCATTTTTGGGCTATTTATTTACAGTTACAACATATACATTTGAAATAACAGAAACTATAATATTAAAGAAAAATATTTTGCTAATATGAAGGGTACCGTTGACAGAAATGGGCTGTGAAAAAGTGAAAAGGGGTTGGGAACCATTGACCTAAGTCAGGGCTTTCCAAAGGGTGTGCCGTGACACATTAGTGTGTCACCTGAAGTGTGCAGGTGTGTCACCTACAATCTTGGAAATATAGATTATTATTTATAAATCATAGATTTTTAAAAATATATGAAAGGTTTTCATGAGACATGTTGTGTCCCCATACATTTTGTTATTACAATTTATGTATGTGTCTGTATCTCTTCTAAGGGGTTAGTTTAACCTCCAGTTTGCCAGTAAAACTGAATTACTGCATCATGAAATGATGCATGTCTAAAAAAGTGTGTCACCAACATGAAAAGTTTGGAAAGCTCTGCCCTAGGTGGATGGATGAACGGGATAGCTCGTCTGTTTCCTTGGGAGGTTATCACTACCATTGTTACCAAAGAGTTTTCTTACCTCATTCTTCAGCTGACAAAGACTCTTCAAGCAGCTGGAAAATATTGGCCAGAATCCTCCTGAAAGAGAGTGCCTGGCCCAAGATCCACAGACAGTTTTCATGGTTCGGTTCTGACTTGAACCTGTATTTTTTGAGAACCTTTTCGCACTATACTGTTATAGTACTATTGTTCCACTTTCAGCTTCCTATGGAATCCTGGGATTTGCAGGGACCAGAAATCACTTTCAGTTTACTTCCAGCTTGAAAAAGGCCTCCCCTGGGCTTAAAATGGCTTGGGGGCTCCCAAAACATGGTGAAAGTGTCCCCATGGGTCATGAGTTGGCCACCCTTGCTCTAAGCTAACCGGATGCCCTCAGACAGAGTGGAGAATGCTGCTCCAGTTCCTTTATTGAAAGAAGATGCAATGGTCCATCCAGACAACTTCTGTACATGGAATGGAGGAAAGGATGCCATTTTGCTCTTGAGCTCAAGCGACAACAACAAAATCAAAATGTCTTAAACTGGTGGCAGCCTCCCAGTGTCCCTTGGCCCCTTGGTCAATGGCAAAGGACTTTCCCCATTTCCGCACTAGACTGTTATAGCGCAATGATTCCGCTTTCAACATCCTGTGGATGTTGACATCCTATGGGGCCCGCCAGCCCCTCACTAAACTACAAACCCCAGGATTCCGTAGAATGTTGAAAGTGGAATCATAGTGCTATAACAGTCTAGTGCGGAAATTGCCACAGATGGGAATCATGCATCACTCCAGATGCTGTTGGACCGTACCTCCCAGCATCCCTCACCATTGCTCATGTTGTCTAGCAGCTGCTGGGAGATGCAGAACAACTTACTGCATTTCTACATGGTCACACTTTGCTCAGTTTAACCTAAATCCAACTGTTTGTCCCAACCAGAGTAGAGCCACAGAATGGTAAGCCAACACTTGGGTAAAACTTAGTGATTCAATAGGCTTACTTCTTTTGGGCCAAACGATTAGATTTTAACTGGAGTTGCGGTTGTAGGAATGTATCCTCCATTGCTTCACAACACATTTGTATTGTACTACATTTTCCTTGGACAATGTCTTCATTCCTGGAGGCAAGGATGGAAGAGATTTGTTGTTCCCCAAAAGCATTTAATAGGACCCTTTGCACCGAATGGCATTCTTGGCATGCGGGGAATCACAGTTTAAAGAACTGGCAGGAAAGTGTGCTGTGCTTTGGGGGTAGTGTCTGAAGAAGCAAATCGCCCCAACGGGGGGACCAGCCAGTGGTAACACTTCTCCCCGTTGCCTGATAGGAAGTGTGCAGTGTCTCCCTTTTAATGGCATTGTGGTTTCTGCCTCCCTCCTCCTTTCCCCCCACATCACAGTAAATCTAAATTGAATGCATGGAAATTGCTGGGAACCATGAGATTCAATTAACAAGAAGGAAATTTTAAAACATCCTGACCCCGTGGACAAAGGTGATATAAAAAGAGGAGAAAATTGGGAGGGGGCTCTTCCAAATAGGACTCCCCCCCAGCCCGCTTTATTCCTAACAGAAACAAGCTTTCAAATTAAAAGACAATAAGCTTTTGTTTTCCTTCTCAACGAAGACCTGTAGCGCACGCCCACACATGTCCACTCTTCCATAACCTAATTCAGGGTCTACTTACCCCATCTGAATCCACACATGAAGAGGGGAGAATCTCACCAAACCCACCCACCTTGGTCTTCACTTTATACAGGTGGAATGACGGATAGGAAGAGAAAAAGTTCCTTTTTGTGTGAAGGTTCTCCATGGGAGCGAGAACAATAGGAAATCAGAGTTCTTGCCTACTTGGAGAATCTCCATGGGAAGAGGAATGTTTCCTCTTCCAACTTGCCGCATTCCGCATTAGGAAAGTAGCAACAGAGAAGGGAAAGGACCCCTTCCCTTCTCAAGCATTGGTCCACATCAGGCATCCTGTCACATTACATCATTATTGCATTATATTTCTCTTTAAATCTCATGGAACAACTTCTAGAATGCTGGGGTTTGCAGTCTGGTAAGACACTGTAGCTCTCTGGTGGAGAATTCTGAATGTCCCTCCATAAACTATACATCCCAAGAGTCCATGGGATGGACCCATGGCAGTTCAAGTGGAATAACAGCACTATGATTGTGTAGTCTAAGGCCTTTTTCGCACCTTACCTTGATAACGCAACAAACTAGAGTCCTCACAATATTGCCAATATTGCAAGAGGCCCAGTAGAGAGCCCCTTGCAGTCTACACATGGTAGGGCATTCACGAGAGAGCACCAGTCCCCGCCCGGTGCCTTGTCTGCATGTTGGCATCCTGGGCCACGCCCAGGTCCCGCCCTGTCCCCACCCCACCGCCCCTGATTGGTAGGTGGTTTTTCTTTCTTTTTTATTGTTTCGTCAACTATCGTGCTAACGTTAGCACGATAGATCCTGCCATCAGGCTGTTTCATACTACGTTGGTAACGTGCTAACGATAGCGCCGTTTTTTTTTAAAAAAAAACACAGTCAGCCGGACCCCAGGGGCTGCTGTCATCTTGAGTGTGAGTGGCGATGCAGCCCTGGGGTGGCCTCTTGTGGTGACGTGTCGTGCAGTGTTCTTTGCTGTGATGGGAGCAGCGGCCACTCTGCTGCTGGGCGGAGCGTCCCCTGGGAGCTGCGGTGTGAGGGACAGGCAGCAGGGACTGCCCACACCCCGCCCACTCCCGGGTCCTTCCCGGAAGCACACTGGGCGACGGCTCCTCAGGCCCTCTGATTGCGCGACCGATGCGTGAAAGGGATGCTATTTTTGGAAAATGAGCTATCAGCACTATCCATGGCTGGGATAGCACCTGGTTTGCCAGAACATCATGCGGTACAGCGGCTCGTGAAGGAGGGAGGGAGCGTGCCTAATACGCTTTAAAAATGCCATGTGAAAAGGGCCTAAGTAACACCTGAGCAGGGTAAGCAGGCCAAGGCAGATGTGTGCTGAGACTGTGGGCTTTTCTGCACTACACTGTTATAGTGCTATTATTCCACTTTCAACCTCCTATGGGATCCTGGAGTTTGCAGTTTAGGGAGGGGCCTTTAGAATTCTCAGCCAGAGAACTCTTTGGCCTCAGTAAACCACAAACCCCAGAATTCCCCAGGATGTTGCAAGTGAAATAATAGCACTATGACGGTGTAGTGTAGAAAGGTCCTTAGGTACTATTTTCCACACCCAGTGCCTGTGATAGCTGTCTGCTGTGTCTCTTTATGATTCAAGACTCCAACTTTGCTTCCTTTCTGCCAGTTTCTGTTGCGGGAGAATAACTCTATCGCATATCTATATCAGTTGTGATTAGCTAACCCACCCAGTGACTTGACATTTATTTCTTTAAAAAGTCACTCAGGAGTATTCCTCTTGTTTTTAAGCCAAGGGTGGGAAGTGCATCCATCCAGATGTTGCTGAACTGAAATTGCCAGTTTCCTCAGCACCAGCTAGTACCAGCTAAGCTAGCTTTGCTGGGAGTTACAGTCCAATAACAACACATATTTTCTTTTCCATAACCGTCAGAGAGCAATATCATCACACTGAACTACAGATCCCAGGATTCTGTGAGATATAATAGTGGCATCAAATTGCTACAGTTATGCAATGTGAAAGGAGTCTCAGAGCCTTTAAGGAGTCCGCAGCTGCCAGATTGACTACAATTAAATTAAAATATAAATAAATGAAGTATACTGAGACTCCATTAAAGCAAATTCAGGGTGGTTATACCTGCATCTCCAGTAACCTACCTTAATAGCAAAAGCTGTAGAGGTATGTTAGCTTATAGAGGATTCTCAACAGAAAATGCAAAACGTATCAGCCAAGCTTGAGGTGTGCCTCGCATGCACAGTGAGGTTGTGCATTTCTTGATGACACTAAATTATACTAAGTGTTAAGAATAAAACCTGAGGGAATGAACTGGGGAATGAATGTTAAAATAATGAAAGAAAATTGAATAGAAACAGGTGCGAAGTGATGCGTATGGGAGCAAAAAGATTCCAGTTTCATGATGGAGTGTAAGCTATCACCAACTGTCCAAGGGATTTGTGAGGCTGTGGTTGATATCTCTGTGAAAGTGTCAATGCAATGTGTGCTGTTAAAAAAAAGAAAAGAAAAGGAGGGGGCAGATTCCAAATTGGACATCTTTAAAAAAGGAGTGAGAAATGAAACTGCCAATATCATGATATCCTTATACAAATCCATTGTGCAATCATATTTCCAATACTGTCCATAGCTCTGGTCATTGAACTTAAAAAAGATATTGATGAGATGAAAAGGTGCAGAAAAAGGATATTGAAAATATGAAAAACGTGCAGAAAAAGGCAAGCAAAATGATGCAATTATTGCCTTCATTTATGTATATTCCTTTTTTTTCCAGTTCAAGACTTGAAATGCACTTACAACAAATTGAAAATGACATTGTTAAAAATCTGCATGATACAAAGTTAAAATGAGATGAAAGAATCAAAAAAGTAAAATCGGATTAAAATGTGCATCATTAAAGGTACATGTGCACGCACATATACCAGTATGACAATTAGCATGATCCAGCATATTGTTTAGGCTCCAGGATATAGTGCTGACTGACAACATGGGGTTAGATGCATTCAAGGAGATTTACTTGCTACTAGTATAGCTGTATTTCATCTCCAGTACCTCTATATTGCTTTTTGGTGAGATGGAAGGTGCAGTTACACACATCTACTGCCAATGGACATGTATGTGCCCTTTTGGGGATGCTGCGGAGGTAATCCCTTCCTCTCGCCACAGCTTCCACATTCCCCCGACTTAATGACCAGTCTTTGAAGTCTCTCCACCCCATCCAGCCATTCCCTGCTTCATGGGATCACAGGCGCGTCTGGTTACATCTCCATATCCATATCCAGATGCAAAATGATGACATCAGTGCTGAGATTCACTGAGTCCTCTGGAGGTCTCACTCCCATCGTACTCATTTCACATCTGGCTACAGGGATATAGCCAGACTCTTCTGTGATCCTGGCCATTTCCACACTCGACTGTTATAGTGCTATTATTTAGTGAACCCTCCCTAAACTGCAAACCCCAGGATTCCATAGGATGTTGAAAGTGGGATAATAGCACTATAACAGTCTAGTATGGAAATGGCCCCTGTCTGCTCCTGTGCACCAAGGAATGGCCATGCACGGAGACTCAGAGGCTGTTCACTAAGTTTGGGGGAAGGTATATGGTTAAGTCTTGTGCAATAGATCCATGTATGGACCTGCCAATTTATGCTGAGCCATACATGATTTCAGGCCATGAGTACAAAGTTACACTCCATCTCCTTGATGTGGGATTATAGCCCCAAACATTCTCAATAGTTACTGGACTTCACTTTAGGCCATTTTTGCCCCACAACCTTATTCATGATATACTAAGGGACTTCTTCCTGCTCAATTTCTGTTTGTTCTTCCTTATTACCACCACCTGTATTTTTAAATCTTATTTTACAATGAAACCCCACATTAAAAGCAAATGCCTATGCAGAAAGAGAACATTTTTCTGATTCCTCTGGGGAAAAAGGACGTGGTAGTTTCCTATTCTTGGGCAGCAGCCTCCAGCCTTGGTGGCATTAAGAGGCCCAGCTTGAATCTACAGTGGTTAATTGTTAAGGTTGAAAACAAGCCGGATGGATAGTGTGTCTCCGAGAAAGGATATCAGTGTCTAATCTTGGTGAAAACGGAACGCAGGGGTACCCAGAGCCTTGTCCATCTCAATGGCGTTATGTAGGCAGCTGAATAGGAGAACAATGTTTACATCCCCCTCCCATGCTCTTCATAGCACGGAAACCGCACAACAGAAAAGCATGAGTGATTTTCAAAGGGGCACCAACCTCAGTTCTCAGTTACCAAAGGTCTTGACTGGCAGGTACTGTTGGTTGTAAATATGCCTCAGTTACAGGAGAAAGTCTGGAAAGAAGCAAAAACTAGAGCTCCTTTTTGAGGTTCGATATGGTTTCCTCAAATTCCAAAACAGCAGCCACATTTTGTTGAAGTAATAGAAAAAAAACATACCCTCCAACATTTCACAGATGAAAACTCGGGCCCGTGCGGTCAAGTAACATCAGATTGGGGTCAAAATGGCAAAAGTTATAAATAAGGAAGAACACCCAAGCTAGGAAAGACTGTAGCAGTTTCTTTTTGCCTAAGTCTACAGGGAAGGGCAAGATGACACCCTCTCTTTTCCTCTCCCCCTTGATGGGTTAACTGCACTTTGAACTCAATTTGCAGCAATTGAAGTAAGCTGAGGACAAAGGGGGAAAGTGGAAGGAGAAAACAGAAAATGGGACATTTTAAAAGCAGATGAAAAAATGGAAGGACAAATGTTCAATAGAGACCAGCCCAGCCAAATTGAGACAGTTGGAGGACGTGGTAATACAAAGGCCCTGTGTCACCTTGAATTTTAAGGCTGTAGTCCTAAGAAGCAGTTCCAACACCCCTTCAGGGAACAAGGCAGGGTTCATTGCATCCCAAATCATTGGATGAACCAAAGACAGGTGAAGACATTCACGGTACTCCTCTCATCAGCCCTAGACACTAAATGACAAATTTAAAATAGTTTATAGGATTTTCAAGACACAGTCAGAAGAAATGTGTAGACTTCGAGAGCACGATCAGAGGAACAAGTCATTAAAATGTTGTAGGAAGCCAAGATCAGACTATGTTCATATTTTATCTGCTGTTAAATACAGTCCTTCTTTCCCCTTCCTGAATTTGACCTTTGTTAAGGTCATTATTTGTGAGCATGCATGCCTCCCCCTGCATTCTCCTTCTCCCATTCCCATGCATTTTGCTGTGGCATGGAGAACCCGTGCCAAGGCAAAACGAAAGGGAAGAGGAGGTAGGGGGTAGTCTTGTGTGAGCTTTCCTTTTCCCCTCCAGAGCTCCTTCTCCCATTCCTATGCATTTTGCCCCAGCATGGAGAACTCAAATGAGGCTTCCCATGTCCTACCCCTTCCCTTCTGTTTTGCATGGGAATGGGAAGAGGAAACAGGGAAGGAGTTTGTATTTTTTCCACTTTTGCGAAGATTCTGTGCCCTGAAAGTGGAGAGATCACTGAATAAGAAAACCCATATAGCAGCTTCTTTTTGTTGCCTTTTTTTCAATCCTTCTGGAGAAACTTCTTGAAAGTGGTTTGAAATGAGATTGTGTTCTTGTTAGTCAGGATACAGGAGAGATTGAAACAGTAGAATGGACGCTTGGAGTCTATGCTTAATAATATTAGGGTGCATATTGTATTACTCTATTTTTTTCCCTCTGCTTGGAAGGTTAATTGGATTTTACATTTCATATTTGTTGGCAGGAAGAAGGTAGGAATAGAAATAGGAAAGGAACTATGTGACCCTCCAGATGTTGCTAGATTGCAACAGCCATCAGGCCAAGCCAGCCTAACCAAGAGTGAAGGATGATGCATGTACAGTCCAACAGTATCTGGCGGCCCACATGTTTCCATTCCAGTAACGTAACAAACAGCTTGTAATAGACCATTTGGCCATTCCTGTAAGAGAACCAATATTACTGCTGCTGTTAAGATGAACTGCAATAACTCAGCGGCTGACATTAACTGCTGGGGGAGGGGGGAGTGAATAGTGTAGGTATTGCTTAGAATGTGAAGCTGGCTGTTGATGTTAAGTATGCATGTTCAAGTAATTGCATTTTAATTAAGGTTTAGCTATATTATATATTTGGGCTTTTTCACCCTATGGCTGACATGCTCTTAGTTACATACACATGTGTAAGGCCCTTTCCACAACTCACCTTTTTGTGGAGCTGGGATGGAGGGATCGTGTGTGAGCAGCCTCAGGTGAGAGGCTTTCGTGTCCCGGTTCCTTCAGCTCCGCAGCTGCTGGCTGCTCGCGTGAGAGCCCCTTCTCTTCCTTCTGAGTTTCCCAGGCTGCACTGGGGCAGGAAGCGTGAGTGCCGTGGCTCCGGAGCTCTGCACGCACAGGGAGTGCACGCGGGACCCTGGAGCGATGCGTGATTGCACACCATTTTTGGCTCACGGCCGAAAATGAAAAAGTGCACAGTCGGTGCCTGCCAGACCCTGGAATGTTGCATGATTGTGAGTGCGTCGTGTGGACTGCTCCTCGCAGTTGCGTGATCTCAAGGGGCCCTTTCGCATGGCAAATGCTGTGTGAAAAGGGCCTAAGTTTCCCTTATGCCTCCGTATGTACTTTCTCAGGCACACACACCAAAAGGTGGTATTCCTGTTCTCCCTCTGCAGCATCCAAGCCCCCCACTGAGACTTACCATACAGTAGGTTTACTATATTCTGAAAAGAAAAAAATGGGACACAATTGGGACTGTTTGCAAAGTGAGCTGGGGTGGGGAAACCAGCAAGCCAGCTGAGAAGCTTTGCAAGCAAGTTGTACACAGTTGATCCCAAGAAAGCCTCCGTAAGTACTCCATGTTTCTTCCTGTACAGCACATGGGTTCCCCTTTTCAACCAATTCCATTTTCTAACAGTGCTCCGGTTCCTATCCTGTCAGATAAGTTGAGGAAGCTGTACATGATTTTAACTGTTTCAGATTCTTTTTTCTAATTTAACCTGGTGATTTATTTGATATGCTGTTGTCCTATTTCAACTGTTCTGTTTTTGTTGGGAATTATTTTGAACTGTTTATATGATTTGAATTATATGATACTCTGAGATCTCACAGTCGAGGGCAGGATAGAAATATTTTAATAAATATAAAATAATAAATGTTCCCTAATTTTTTATGCGTTTTCCTAAACTGTTTGTGTTTTGCAATTTTGTTTGCCACCCTCTTCAGTTGCCAAAGATGTAACTGTAATTGTGTGTGTGTGTGTTTTGAAAGACACTAAAACTTGTGGTTTCTTCCTGATGCGGGAAACTGAATGATACCTGTGCACTTTCCTCATAATCTCACAGGCCACGAATTGCATAAATTGATATGAAATTTCAGGTAATTCAATATATCTCTTTCATCCCTAACAGGTAGGCAGGAAACAGAGCAGAATGGTAAACTGAAGACAAATGAAAGGAGAACAGCCAGGTACAACAGCAGAGGAAAAGAAGGCTGATCCCATTGCGGCGCTAGGAAAAATGACGTTTTAGCTGGCATTTCGTTAGGAACATCTGCACATGTGAGTTTCCTTATATATGTAGATGCTATTTTTTCTTATGTATGCTGGGGGAGTGTCAGTAGTCACTTCCTGCCTGTGCAGCACCCAAAGTCTCCCCTCCACCTACTAATAAGCCGCTGACCATTCATGGCCATTCCACACTTTACAGCAAGCAGGTAGGCTCAGAGAAGCATCTGGCTTCATCCTCCATCACCAAATGTGAAATGATGACATCAGCACTGAGACCCCGGAGGACCCCGGCAGATCTCAGTGCTCCTGTAATCATTTCACATCTGGCTGTGGAGATGTAGCCAGATGCTTCTCAGAGCCTGCCTGCTCGCTGCAAAGGACAGAAAAGCCACGTGAAGCAGCTTGGGGGGCTTATCAGTAAGTTGAGGGAAAGGTATGCAGCTCAGCATGCAGGGAGGATGTTGGATTGAGGCCTTTGCATTGCAAATCTCAGAATTCCCCCACCAGCATGCCCGGGGAATGCTAGGAATTGCTGTCTTTTAAAAAGCAACTTTTTCACATTGCACTATAGGCAGAAAGGCAGAGCAGCCATGGAAATTTCAGAGTTGTTCTGGTGAAGATCTGTGCCTGCCCTGGAAGAATTCATAGGTCCCAGACTTCACATTCAGCAACATAAGCCCCAGCTACACGTCCAGCAATATCCTCCTAACAGTTGTTTGGGGGCAGGAAGAGGATCAGAAAGCGAGATTCACTGTCCCAGCGCTCTTCCTCCTCCTTAGACAGGTGACAAGGGCTATTGCCAGTGATCTGACAGCAACCTCACCCTGCACAAAGTCAGTGTGCTGATGCTCAAGTGCATAAAATTGGACCAGGGCCAATCTCTCCATCCACATACTGGCTCTTGGGTTTATTATGCCTTCCTTCTGAAAAAAAAAAAGCACATTAATCCATTTCAAAACAAAACAATTCTCTGTGCACACAGGCAGAGCCATGTCCGCAGTTAACGGCCAGCCAGCTGTAAGAGCTGAGATACAGATGGAGAAAATATTTGTCTATTCACCGGAGAACAATAAATGCTATCCAGGAAATGGTATAATAAATGTAACAACCTTACAGAGCGTGGGGAGGGTGGGAGAAGAATGTTCTTTAAAACATTAATCAAAATGATTGTGGATTTCTTAACTGAATTCTTTCCTCTCTCTATCCAGAGAAAAGGTACATTTCCTTGTCCCATGTATTTTAGAGCATCCTGTTTCTTGGTACCACAGTATTCAAGGAGACCTACGCTCATAATAAGTTGGCCCTGTGTCCTCCTTTATAAAGGGCCATCCTTACTTACAGAATAGCCATCAATTTGGGAAGTGTCTTTGGTCTGAATGGCTGTCCAATACTAGCCCATTTTAAAAAGGGAAAGTGTACTAGCAGTTAGCAGCTGGACAGCAGACTGAGTAAGAGCGCATGTTACCCAGTTCAGTATAAGATGTTAGGATTTAGGTCTGCCTACTGTCTCTTACTGTACAAAGTCCTCTATTTCAAGGGCTGTTAGCTAACAGTCTTCCATTCAAAGGTGTGCCTACGCAAAGACAGAGAACACCTTCTACCTGTCCAAGGCCTTTTCTGCAGACACGTGTTGTCTCGTGATGGCGACGCAAGAGGAGCAAGACTGCGACAATGCTTCCTCATGACGTCATCATGGTCCCATCCACACTTTCTGAAGTCATCTCCTCCCTATACTGTTATAGTGCTATGATTATACTTTCAACCTCCTGTGGAATGCTGGGGTTTGTAGTTTCTTGAGGGCCCAAGAGTTCTCTGGATGAGAATTCTCAATGCCCCTCCCTAAACTTCAAAGCCCAGGATTCCATAGGAGGTTGAAAGTGGAATCATAGCGCTATAACATTGTAGGGCGGAAATGGCCTAAATGTGTATAGAAGAGATTTTCTGCAGCTTTTATGATTTCTAGGAGGGCTCAACAATACCTGTCTTAATATTTCTTAGTGGCTGATCATTTAGTACACTTCTGATTTGATCATTCCTGAGGAGGTTCAAAACCAGGAGTCTCGATGGTCCAATTTTGCCATACCATCTGGATGTGTGAGCGCCCCTTGCCTTGTATTGGTGGGGGAAGAACTGAACCCCCTGACCACAATTCTGGTGTCCATTATGGTGATGATGGAGATTTTAGATTTCATTTCTTGACTAAGAACATTGCTGCATGACACTCTTATAGGACGATGATTCCACTTTCAACCTCCCGTGGAATCCTGGGGTTTGCAGTTCCGGGAGGGGCCAACCAGCCAGCCCCTTCCGGAACTGCAAACTCCAGGATTCCACAGGAGGTTGAAAGTGGAATCATCGCGCTATAAGAGTGTCATGCGGAAATGGCCTGAGTCAGTGAAACATCTTGGATTGCTAGCTTTGACCACAAACTCAGTTTAGCTTAGGACCTCAGATAGCAGTTTCAAGATCTATCCCAACAGTCCATATGAGCATAGGTGGACACATAGGCAGTATCTTATGCTCATATGATTTTTTTTTTAAAAAAATCTGGTTTGAGTTCTACATGGTTATTTTCACTTTAGCCCTAGAGCATCGAGCCAAAAGAAACACATGTTTACAACTATAACAAGGATTAGCTTTAAAAAAATCACACAACCTAACAAAATGTTCAGCTATAGTCAAAATGCGGATAGCGATATAAGTATTTGCCAACTGTATTAAATGAGAAAATAGCAAAGTATGGGGTTTCTGGCAGGGAAAGAAAATGTATTGTTGGCATCCTTTTTTTTGGCTATAGCCCAACATATGCCAATACTTAGACTTTTCATTTTTATTTTATTTTTTTAAAAAAGCCTCAACAATAATACAATTGTTGCTGCATGCCAGCAAACTGCAATACTGGTTCCCCATCATACATGAGGAGTTACTGGCCAGAAATGTATCAACTGAACTTATCATTTCCTAACAAAAATGTGGAAGTGGCGGAGGGGGAGAGACATAATAATTGAATCCAGGCTGACGTTTTTGGAGAGGAAATATCTGCAGGAGGTAATTGATTTTTATAATGTATAACATCAACATATATTAAAAAGAGACGGGGGAACGATTCACTTTTTTGGGGGGAAGACTATGGACCAGTCTTGAGACAGTAGTTGCCTGTGTATCTGAACATCAAGTAAGAATTTGCAAAAACATTGTAAATTGTCCAGAAAGAGTTTCTTTCTAATGTATGGTTATATCAACACATACTTAATAATGGTCAAAAATAACCACCATGTTGAGATGATATGGAGACATCAGGTGCTGTCCATTGCTGCACAGAGAATGATGGGCTAGCTGGGTCATTGTCCAGATCCAACGGGGAGTATGAATAATAATTCCTTCTAACAGTGAGCATGGGTGGCTGAGTGCCAATGGATTTGGAAGTGAATGGCTTGTTGTTGTTGTGTTCTTTCAGACTTACGATGCCTCTAAGGTGACCCTTTCATGGGGTTTTCTTGCTAAGATTTCTTCAAAGTGGTTTTGACCTAGCATGCCTCTGAGACCGAGAGAGTGTGACTTGCTCAAGTGCACTCAATGAGTTTCCATGGCCAAGCTGGGATTTGAGCCCTGGTTTCCAGAGTTGTAGTCAAATGCTCAAACCACTAGGCTACACTGGCTCCAATGGCTCCAAATGAATGCATTTGTATGTATGTGACTTCAAGTCACTGGTTCATAGAATCATAGAGTTGGAAGAGAATTGTGAAAGTGTTTTTGGAGTTTGCAGGGCGAAGCATGTGTTGATCTGAACTGGAATGAATTTACAACTCTCTTGATTTGCAAGTTGTACTGCCTTGTTTCTTCACTTTTGTTAATAGAAAGCTTTTAGGTGCTTTCATTTGTCGTTTGCTCTTCAGCAGCTGCTGTTCAGAGATATATGGCCTGTGAACAAGGATGTTTCATTTAGCTATCATAGTAGTAATTGTCGATAGATTTATCATACATCCATTAGTTTATCTAATCCTTTTTAAAACCACCAGACTTTGTGGTCGTCATGACATCTATAAGTGACATATGAAGAAACACATATTCCTGCTAATAGAAAACTAGAATGCCAGGCAGAAGGCAAGGCTGGAAATAATTTCTGACATGCTACATTTTTTGTGTAAGGATATTTTTAGATGGAGAAGCATTTAACTCGTGCTGTTCAAAAAGAAGTCTAGCTAACTCAGCCATGTGGTATAAATCATTGTTTATTCAAACTAAACCAGGAATGGAGAAGGAATATACCTTGTACAAGGGCTGATAGCAAACCATGGCTACCTGAGTGGAAGGACCATATTGTAGACTAGTTTTCCCAGGGATTGTCAGCAGATTAAATAAATAAGCATAACGACTTCTGTCCTTTCTCACTTGGGGTGTGCCTTTGGAAGTTTGGAGAAGTCATTTGATAGAATCACAGAAGCTAAAGATGGAAGGATCCACAAAGGCCATCTAGTCCAACCCCTGCCATGCAGGAATGCACAACTAAACTAAAGCACTTCTGAACGGTGGCCATTGAATCTCTGTTTAAAGACATCCAGAGAAGGAGAGTCTACCACATCCTGAAGTGATCTATTCCACAGTCTCATAGTTCTTACAGTAAATAGGTAAAGAAATACTTCCTAATATTTAGGTGCAGAGGCATCTCTAGGGTGGGGCAAGTAGGACACGTGCCCTGGGCATCAATGCTAGGGGGTGCAAAAAAGCTGTGCTGGAACATTTAGCTGCAGAGGAAGAGGAGAAAGAAGTGGCCCTGGAGATAGGAGAGTAAGTTCCATGCTTGTCCTAGGTGCTGTTTATGCTAGATATGCTTCTGTTTAGGTGGAATGTTCTTTCTTGTAATTTGAATCCATTGGTTCATATTCGAGTTTCCAGAGAAATAGAAAGCAACTTTGCTCTATCTCATATATCAGTGGTTCTTAACCTGGGGAGTCAGGGGACCCCTGGAGGCCCCAGGAGTCAGCACAGGGGGTCTGTAAAGCCCTGGTGCTGAACGCCAACATCGGCAGTGGCAATAGGAATGTGGCAACGGCAGGAGGGGTTTGCAGATGCTGAAACTGCTCCTTCGTTTGCAAACGGGCATGTATACACATACCCCCACTGGCGCATCCCCGAACAAAGGGGCATGGCAGCAGGCATGTGTGTGCATCCAAAACTATGGCTCTGAAGATCAGAGTGTGAATCCCTACTCAGCCATGGAAACCCACTGGGTGACCTCAGGTGCATCACATGGCCCCAGAAAACCCCATGATAACTTCACCTTAGATTTGCCATAAGTCAGAAATGACTTGAAAGCACACAACAACTATTTGTTTGTCTGTTTGTTTAATAGCCTGCTTTTCTCCCTTATAGGTCCCAAAGCAGCCTTGCATCTGTGAAATATTGGAGGGTAGGTAATAATAGGTTTGAGTCCATGGACTAAAGGTTGACCTGAAGATGTTTTGAAAGGGCTCGTGAAAAACATTAGCGATACAAATGTAGATGGAAAGCAAACCTACTGACTTGACCTGTTTGATTGATTCCCAAAGGTTCCCTCCTGCCATTCCAAACCAGGAACTGAAAGGCCTTTGCTACAGTAGTTTCTTATATGGGGAAAAATACCAGAAGTGGAGGTCTGCTAGACAGGACACAGCTGTCTCCAACCTTTTGTGAAACAAGAGGGCAATTAACTCCTTGGAATCTCAAGCAGAAAAAATAAAAAAATGGGTTGAACCTTAAGGAACAGCATGTTTTGCTGTGTTTCTTCTCAAGCGTCTCCACCGAGGCATTCTCCTTGCCCAGCGCTCATTTCAGATTTGGCCCACGTTCTCCGCCATAAATTAAAACTCTTTGATCTCCTCGGTTAACAATAACAGACTGGTGATAACAACGGATGAAAACCCAGCCAGGGGAACATGTTGTGTTTAATGCATTCTTTTTTCTTTTTCTTTTACTTTTAACTGAATTCATTTTATGGAAAGGGAAGTGCTCAAGATCTTCCCAAGGCAATAATTTTTTAAAATAAAAGGACAAGAATTTTTAATATGGAAAACAAGCAGCTAATAAATTTAGAGCAGAGAGATCTTTGGGTATTCCACATTATTGCTGTTGTTTATAATGGATGGCAAAATAGCAGATCCTTAACCTGTGAGATCAAGAGGCATTTTGCCATCCAAACAGGCATCAAAAGAACTGCAAAAAAGGGAGGAACTTGCTCAGGTGAGTCTGAAAGAAGGTGGATCCTTTATATCGTCTGTGAACAGAGAAACAACAGTTATGGCTTGACGGAGTCTTTATTCCCCACTCTTGTTTGCAATTGCATTCTCTGTGAGTTCAGCTGGTTTGTGGCTATGGATGATTCAGCCCTACATGCCAATTAGGGGTGTAGAAATGTTTGCATAAGCAGATGTACGATGTAGAACAATAAGGATTCTATTGTGGCACATTGTTTTCATCCATGTGATTGTGATATATCAGGTGGTCAGGTACATGTGTAGCTTTGAGGAAGCTTCTTGAAAACAAGGAGAGACACTACACTGGGTGTATAATTAATAAGAGTTTCTGCTTGTTTGCCTTAAACTTTGCAGAATATGTCCCTGTTTCCTTGGCAAATGGCATAACTTCCAACTGTCCTGCTTTGACAGTTCTGGGCACCCCAATTCAAGAAGGGTATTGACAAGCTGGAGCAAGTCCAGAGGAGGGCGACCAAAATAGTGAGGGGCCTGGAAGCCATGAAGCCCTATGAGGATAGACTTAGAGAGCTGGGCATGTTTAGTCTGCAGAAGAGAAGGTTAAGGGGGGCCATGATAGCCATGTTTAAATAATTGAGGGGATGCCATGTAGAGGAAGGAGGGGACTTGTTTTCTGCTGCTGCAGAGACCGGGACAAGGAGCAGTGGATTCAAGCTGCGGGAAAGGAGATTCCACCTGAACCTCAGGAAGAACTTCCTGTCAGTCAGGGCTGTCCGGCAGTGGAATCTGCTGCCTCGGAGTGTAGTGGAGTCTCCTTCCTTGGAGGTTTTTAAGCAGAGCTTGATGGCCATCTGTTGGGAGTGCTTTGAGGGTGTTCCTGCATGGCAGGGGTTGGACTGGATGGCCTGTGTGGTCTCTTCCAACTCTACATTTCTATGATTCTAGGGACTTCCCAATTTTTCCTCTTCCGCTTATTCCACTGCTTTTAAAATGTCTTAATTTCTCTCCCCTCCCACTTTCCCTCCTTTGTTCTCAGCTTACTTTAGTTGCTGCAAATTGAGTTCAAAGTGCAAAAGTAGTTTGCACTCCTTGATTCAGCAAACAGGAGCGGAGAGGAAGGTATGGAATCTTGCCCTTTTCAGTAGGCTCAGACAAAAGCAAACTGCTGCATTCTCTCTGAGCTCATGTGATCTTCCTAGTTAGCTGAGAATTCTAAATACCCTCCCTAAACTGCAAACCCCAGGATATTCCATAGGATGTTGGAAGTGGAATAATAGAACTATAACAGTGTAGGGCAGAAAGGCCCACAAAGAGGCTGTATAGTTTGATTTTGCCTGAGCCTACTGGGAAGGGCAAGATCCCACCCTCTCCTCTCCTCTTTGTTGAAATAGTTGAGTGCAAATTACTTTTGCACTTTGAACTCATTTTGCAGCAATTGAGCTAGGCTGAGGACAAAAGAGAAAAGTTGGAAGAGAAGATACTGGGACATTTTAAAAACAGCTGGAAAAGTGGGACAACAGAAGATTTATTAGAACTGTCCTTGTCAAATTGGGAGAGTTAGGCCATTTCCACATGACACTGTCACAGTGCTATTATTCCACTTTCAACCTCCTATGGAATCCTGGGGTTTGCAGTATAGGGAAGTGCATTTAAAATTATCAACCAGAGAGCTCTTTGGCTTCCGTAAATGACAAACCCCAGAATTCCACAGGATGTTCAAAGTGGAATAATAACACTATAACAGTATAGGATGGAAATGGCCTAAGAGAGGGTGAACTGGTTTTCTGGCCCTGGTTTTCAGAAGATAACTGTACTGTTGGTTTTTCGCCTTATACACTTTTTTACACCTTCCAGAAGGTGATGTCCCTACTGGTACAAAAGCACGTCTCAGGGGCTGCTGGGCAAAGCTCCACCTCCCTTGCTGCTGAGTGACTGAAGAGGTTCATCTGGGCTCGTTCCAGTTGATGTTAAGTAGGAAAGGAGGAGGATGGTAGTCTCATTCCGAGGGCAGTGGCTGCCGCTTTCCCCCTCGATGCTGAAGGGCAACCAGAACACGCCTGGATGCACCCCCTGAACGAGACTGCAGTGGGGAGATGGAGTTGTACCTGACAGCCACCCAGATGTTGTTGCCTGCTGATGAAGACAACTGGGCAGAGGCACCAGCATCAGCCACCTGCCATAAGTAGAATGGCAAAGACTCCACCAGTGTGATATAGGGTCCCAACCAGAGATTTCATAACAGTGTTTTTTTCATCTCTAAAAGTTACAGGAGAGAGAAAGCAGATCCCTTCATTCAGTAGCACCCAGTTCCGTCTTTAATTTTGGCACCAAGTTGGTTGCTAGACAGACAAAAAGGCCTGAGATGAAGATAGGTATAAATACACTGTGCATGTCAAGAATACCATACAAATTTTGTTTTTAACTCAGATTCATCTAGTAGAACTTAGCTGATCTTTCACAGCCACCTTCCAGTAGTTTCCACGATGGCAAATGTGGTGTTGGGTTGTTGTTGTTTTTTCCTACTGGCTGTTTCACCATCAGGCTAAGCTTCCTCTTAACCACAATTTAATTGGTTCCTTTAAGATTTTTATTGTGTGCTGTTTCCACCTAGCACAGCTGTCTAGACTTTACATTTTTGGCAAAATGGTTCTCTTTCTTCACACCCCTTTCTGCCTTTCTTTGTGACGCCTTTCCAATTTTTTTAAAAAAAATATCTTTAGTGTCATTTTTCCATTGGCAAGATATTAAGCCCCCAAAGTTGTAAACCTGGGAAAAACAGTTCTGCTTTCTAAACAGAAGCAGGAGTGGAGGAGAAAGGAACATCTGCCAGGGATCAAAAAAGAAGGGTCAAGAAAGCTTACCTAAAACTGTCCATACTTAAAGCATTGGGCCTACAACTTGTGCCTGGTGTTGCCAATGAAGTGAATGCTGGCGTTTGTGCCACCTGGGGATGGGAGAAGGACAAGACCCAGATGACATCATGCAGAACTGTCATGCAGAGTGTGTGATCTGCACAGGGTCATTGTGGGTTTCTGTGGCCAAGCATGGACTCAAAGCCTGGTCTCCAAAGTCTCCAGGGTTGTAGTCCAATGCTCGGACCACTACAACTTGCTGGATCCTGCCTTGCAGCTAGGCAAAATGAATTACAATCTACCTACCAATGTTGACTCCATGCTCTACCTTACAAATAGTTGGGAGAGTATAATGCACCACCAATTGTGAAAATTGTTTATCTACCCCTTCTCACCACCATCCCACACCCATAATAAAACTCTTTGATTCCATACCATGCCCCCTGGCTCACTAGTGACTGGGGTACAGCAGAAGTACCCAGGAGGCATCTGGCCATCTTTTTGCAGCTAGGAACACAGAGGTGATGTTATCCTGCTGGAACATGAGCAAGAAATCAGAGATGTAGGAGGATGGCATCTTCTCTACACATCTCGCTGGGTGCTGCCAGGGCGCATCCTGCCCTCTCTTGGCCACTAATTGCTGATGAGGATGTGCTCTGTTATCGAAGACGTTGGCTGTATGCATTGAGGAGTCACTGTATAAGGCGCTATCAACTAACTTCTTGCACAATTACCTTAAAAAGAAACAGGAGTTTAAAGGAGTTTATGCCGGCATATGTCACACTCAGGATGCCAGCCCTTAGTTGGAATTCACTTGGGGCATATATACAGGTAAGTCTTGCTAGGCATGTGGGGCTGAAAAATCTCCATTGCTTAACAAATGTATTCTGCTGATAGTGGCAGAAGCAGAGTTCTGCAGACAGCACATTCACCTGTTCTTTGTCTTTGCAACTTGTGCATAGTGCATTGTAGTTGTGCATCCCATATTTTGCACTTTGATTGTGTATTACGGTTGTTCATCCTCTACTTTGCATTGCAGCTGTGCATCATATATTTTGCATTGCACATTGCCAGCCAGTTACTGACATGTGTTGTGCACTGTTGCTGTTATGCACGGAGCTTGTGTAATGCTGCCATGACATCTGTCCACATGCGGGTATTTACACTATGTTAAAAGGATGCTGGATTGAAGCTAAAGTGGGCCAGTGTTCCTGATTCTCCACCCATCCTGTAACTTGGGCCAAAGGTAAACAAGAAACACTGAAAGCATTAAAACATGAAAAAAAATAATGTCTTGCTTGGCCCCTGTTCTTACTCTGACAAAATGTATAAGTAAAGGCTTTTGGCTACCAAGAGTGCACTGTGTCTCCAGTTGTTTAATTTGTGGTATGTATGTGCCCTGCTTTTCTGGCACCGGGGAAACACTGTGAGGTCCATGTTTGTTTGTTTGTTTGTTATTTCCGCAGGTTTAGCTACTCTGGAAAGCTGTTCCAAATGAGGAGAGAGGAAACCAGCGAAGGTTAAGCAAGTTGAAGCTTTCCAGGTCAGTAGTTCTAGTCATTGTCTTGGAACAACCTTTCCACCCAGTCCTTCTTTAATGAGTTGTTTTCACTTCTTCCACAGCCACACAGATTTTAATCCATGGTGCAAACCCAACACAGAATCTTTTTTTCAAAAGGACATGGGGCCTTCCTTAATCCTCTTAACTTGACAAAGTTCTTTCCTCCTCCTGCTCACACCTCTCCCTTCCTCCTTAATGCTGTCTATGGGCTCCCCTATTACTCCAACCTTTCCGCTTTCCCTTTCTTTTACTCACAGCCTTTGGCCTTTGGCAGGAAAAATTTCTCTCAGCAAATGAGCTCGCAAGCTTAGGCAATTTGCGTAGATGCCTTGTTTTTGTAATGATCGTTGCTAAAACAATTTTTGCATTTACGAAATTTGTAAACTCTGTTTTCCTTTTATAGTTGGACCTCAAAAACTACAGCATCAATTTCCAGTTAATTCTGAGTCACTGATTGTCAGTTGCTGTCTATCTTCATCCTTATTTATACTCTGCCTTTCCCCTAAGATTTGTCATGCTTTGATCCCAGGGAATGTTGGGAGTGATAGTTCTAGAAAACAGGGTAGAGTTCTTATCACCCTTATTGAACTACATTTCCCAAGATTATTTGGGAAGCCACAAGTTTTAAGATGTTAAAAATAAAAAGGAACTATTTTACTATTGTAGATACGTGGCCAATATTTGATATGTAGAAATATCTATACTTGTTTCACTGCTTGCCCTGAAATATTTAGGTATTAGTTAGGATATAAATATTTAAATGACTCATTTAAACTTGTCTGATGGCAAGTTGCTCAAAGACCAAAAATGTTTATCTGTACCAGACTGTGAGGAGGAAATTTTCTGATGAAAAAGGATGTGCAATTAAAATAAGCCTGCATTTGTTTTTAATTCCTTTCTGGAGAAGCACATTAAATGAAATGTCCATGAAACTCTACTGGTTTGCACCAGCAGATGGTCACTCTGTCCCATATGAACCAATTCTTTTTTACTCTGCTGGAGCCAGCTAAGAATCTGGGATTACAAGGGTTGCACTTGAAAAGTAAAAGTCATTTTCTGAGCATCCTTAGAAACATTAGCCAAAGAAATTCCCAGCATCTGCAACATAAATCAATTAACTCATGCTAAAGCAAATACATATGGTTTCTGGATATTTGGCTTTGCCAGTAAAGGGGATGTTTCTCACTCATGTCCAGTGTCATCTGTCTCACTAATTTAGAAAATAATCCCATCATCTCATTGAATGTTTACTAGCCTGGTCTACACATATGCCTGTGAGCCACATGTGGCCTTAAAGAAAAAGAAATACAAGTAGCGTTCATTAAGATTTTCTGTGTAGTCATCTGATGATTGCCCCAAATTACTATAGTGTGTCCAAACAAATGACAATCTACAAGTATGGCCAAGATTATTCTGCTCATAAGGTAGTGGGCAGGAGATGACCACGGGTGTCAGGGAGAGACAGGAGGAGGAGAGAAATCATGGTATTTCAAACAGCAATAGTAAACAATAAATGGAATAGCACTGGAATAAAGCAGGCAGACAAAAAGATCATTTTAGTTAAAAATAAGATGCTAAGATTGTCTTCACCTGATACTGACAATTAAATGAGGGAAATACTGTAAGAACGGTTCTGAGGCAGATTTCCTATAAACTTCTGAAGATACGGGAACCAAGAGAAGACTCTCAGGCCATTTCTGCACTAGATTGTTATAGTGCTATGATTCCACTTTCAACATCCTATGGAATCCTGGGTTTGCAGTTTAGGGAGCGGTCTCAAAGGCCTTTGAGGCCCCTCCCTAAACTGCAAACCCAGGATTCCATAGGATGTTGAAAATGGAATCATAGCACTATAACAATCTAATGCAGAAATGGCCTCAGATGAAGACAGGAGTGAATAGACAGCTCCTTCAGATCCTTGGCTCCCAAACATGTAGGGCTTTACCAGCATAAATGTTTTTAAATAATATCTCGGTATCCCACCCTTGCAGGGTAGGATTCTAGATTATTTTCAAACTCTCTCATTGTTGGTGTCAAGGAAGGCCTTTCTGCTTGCAAGGCTGAATGTACATCCCTCAAATGTGACTAAGGGTAGATATCTACAGACCCCTTTTCTGAATCGTATATGTCATTGTGCTCAAGCTCCTGACGTTCTCCATCTTATTGTATTGTTCTGCCCATTATATATAATTCCAAGGAAAAAGTTGTTAAGGAGGTTATTGGAAAGGAATATCTGTTTGGATAGGTTATCAGTGGAATACTTATTGGAAGATCGGAATCCGCATATTACTAGGCTAATGGCCAACTTTCTGGTGGAGGCAACAAACTTATGGCTTAAATTTTCTAAAAATGATTGTTGAATTTTTATTGTAAATGTATATGTTGTAGTATGCCTAATAAAGGTTAATCAGAATCAGGACAGGAAAAATAATATACTAATAGTAATAAATGCTATATTATATACACCCAAACCAGTACTTTGATTTGCTCCTAGAAACAGACAGGAGATGGTGAAGATCTTTGAACAGTGGTAAAATGGCCTTATTACAGTGAATTCCTAATAATTATGGCTGTTTCCGCACTACACTGTTATAGTGCTCTTATTCCACTTTCAACCTCCTGTGGAATTCTGGGGTTTGTAGTTTACTGAAGCCAAAGAGCTCTCTGGCTGAGAATTCTAAACTGCCCCTCCCTAAACTACAAACCCCGGGTTTCCATAGGATGTTGAAAGTGGAATAATAGCACTATAACAGTGTAGTGAGGAAACGGCCTATATCTCCATCTTGGTCTGCATTAACTGAAATGTCTTAACATTCAGCAAAGGCAGCCCTGTATGTAACTTGGATCCTTGCAAAAGTGAGAAATCTCAAATACCAAAATGTGTGTGTGTGTGTGTGTGTATGGGAAGCAGGCTGAGATATGGTGCAAAGAACAGGCATTTGGGGTCTAAACCAGGTCAGAGAAAGGAGAAAGACCCATCATGACCCAATACTGCCTTTCCCTCTCCCACTTCCTTCCTTGGGTATGAGGGCCATTGGGAGAGGACTTGTGCTGCTGAGAAATCGGGCTTCAAGCTGTCCTTAGCTGGCCAGGCTGCTGGAGGAGGAGGAAGAGGAGGACTGGAGGTGAGTGTTTAAAGGGCTACATGGACTGATTGGAGGTCCCAAGAGGGAAGGTTCCCCCAGAAAAGAAGCAGTTGAGGTGGGGGGTCAGGGGTTGAAGAAACTCACAAATAATCAAATCCATGAAAGTGATCTCAGATGGGGAGGGCCGACTGCAGTTTCCTCTCCCCAAAGAGGCCTGGCATCTTGGATAGACTCTTTCAAGTTCAGACTAAAGTACTGAATGGATTCATTCACCCTATGGACCCCTTCGCCCTTGAAAGACATTTGTCTGCATTGCACCCCATCTGTCCATTTACAGGCAATGCTTTAGGAGCACATGGCTTCATTATCCTCTGCTTAATAAGGGGGACATTTATAAAGGATGTTAACCACTTTATAAGGAACACAGATTCTTTCCAAAATGTTCAGGAACACAGGGCTATCTCTTGCCAAAATTCAGCTGACGCATGCAAAAAACCCGGGGGGTGGGGAGGGCGGGATGTCCACAGAGTCCATGCCAGTTTTTTTAAAAAAGGACTATTTGTAGATCAAGCATCTGAGAGATTAAGATCTCCTCTGGATTTTATTACCAAGTGCTTGCGTGAAAGAGACTCGTTTCAAAAGTGATAGAAAATCAGATGTTAGGGTGTGTAATGGGTCTTTTTCCAAGAAAAAGGGAGCCAATGGAATCTTATTGGAAAGGGGGAGGAACAAGAGAAAAAGAGATCTAAAGTTATGCATAAGTCCTTTTCCTTTGGATTTTTCCAGGAAATTCTCATAGCCTTTAAACTGTGGGTATTTTGAGATACTAATAGAGTTTTAGGCTTGTGGAATGTCTCTCTCCTACCCACCCTAATTTCTTTTTTGGAAGGAAGATCAATAGTTTAATAAGTAAAATCTGAGATGAGACAGTAAGCCGTCATTTTCAAATTTATATAACAAACTTCCTTATTGCATACATGAATTGGGAAAGGTAGAGCTAAGGCTGATGCCCACTTCCCACTAGGCCACTTGCCTTCACTACATATTGTAAAATTCATCTGGAAATATGATGAAAGTAAACCTTTGACAATCATGTAACCTCAGCCAAAAGTAATTTAAAAAAATATATGCAGAGATTTCCACGTGACACTTGCTCAATTCTTTGGCATTTCAGTGGACAAGTTTTTAACACATGGGGGTGGATCTGGGCATTTCAACAAGCCGGCTGCTGGCGCCTGCTGTTCAGTTGCTCCTGCTTGGCTCCTCTTACAAACTATGAGTGCCAATAGAAATTGGGACCTTCTGTAGTTTGCTCAACAGACATGAAAACCAGGAAAACTGGCTTATCTGTCCCTTAACAATCCAGCATCATAAACCAGGGTTTATTCTTGGCTTACTACTCTAGCCTGTTGACGACCAATAAGCCAGAGTTCCTGGTTCACATTGTTAAGCTGGAAATCTAATGCTTGGAAATTTACTGGGGAATTCATAATTGTTAACCATTTTAATTTAACATTGATTGATAGTTTGGACAATTGTAGCTCATCAAATGACCTTTGCCTTTCACTTGCTTGTTATGCTTGGCTCCTGTATATAGTTAACATGTACCCTAAAAGAATGCTGTTTTTGTTTCACTGATGTCTTTGGAGATGACCTGGTGGAAATAAACTTGGATGTTGACTGGGACATTTAGACTCTGGAAGTAATGTTTAGGGTCAGATAGAATGTACCATGTGTATGAGCTGTAACTTGGTTAAATGCTGATGCATGCATCTTTTCTTCCTGTAAGCATTCTTTAATATAAATATAACAAAGGTATAAGAAGAGAATCTAGGAAGAATTAATCATCCCCTAGCTGGGATCCTTTGATCAAAGTACTTGTGTCTGTGGTTGTGTGTGTATGTGCCTATATTTCTTTCTCTTTTATATCTTCCTACCTTGTATTTGGGGGTTCATATCAGCTCCGTGTCCACCTGGGGTACAATAAGGTGTGGTCTGCTTATCTACCCAAACAACATGTCAGAGTAAGGCCCTTTCCACACCACCCTCCCAACCTGCTATGGGGACATGTTACTGCGGTTCAGGCCTACCCGGAGATAGCACCTGGTATCGCTTTGATATCAAACCATTCAGCTTTCCTCTGCCACCCCGCTCCACGTGTTTGCGAAGCCTCCGGACAAGCATGTAAACAGGCGGGGCCGATAATTGCTGGACATTCCATTCTCCACCCAAGCAGGCCAGACAGAGCCGGTTTGTCGCTTCAGGGACGTCTCCGGCAAACACCTCGTTGCTTATGTGTGATACAAACAAAGGCTCCCAGCCCCGAGCAGGTAGCCTCACAAAGCTGTACTAAGCGCTTCGCATTTGCATACTGGCTACACTATTGTTAATTCGACCCTAAGCCAATCATGCTAAACTCTGACCTTTCCAATGCTTTGTCCCACTCCTAAATGGCATTGTTCTCACTGAGTAAGGTATGGCCTGCAGTCACAATTCACCCTATAAAAACCCCTGATTTCGAGACCATCCTCGGATCGCTCCTGAGTTCCAGACCGCCTTGCTGCCGCTTTGTTCAGCAAGCTCCCTCAGCAACCCGCGCTGAGCTTCTTCCCTGCACTCCAACGAACTCAATCTTCAAACTTCTCCAGGACTACGAGACAGGTGTCGTATCACCCATCTCCCTCTAAAAATCCCTATTTCCGATTCTTCAGTTAGCTGTGTGATTGTGGTGTCTTAATATTTGTCTGTATTTAATAAAACATCATTGTTGCTCTTTTAAAACCGTCTGACTGCTTGACTGACCTGACCCCGTAGACGCTGGGTTGCAAGATCCTGCTAAGTTATCCTGCCTCTTGTTAGCTTTAGTGAGTGCTCCAGCTAATTTTCCCCAAGGTTGTGTTGTTGTTGTTTGGTTATTTGGGCGCCCCTCCCGGGACCCCCAGAGAACAGGGTAACAGGCGGGAGAAGGACGGGACCACAATGACTCTTCTACATGACGTCATCACGCCCCCGTCCTCCTCCTGTCCCCAGGCGGTACAATCACGGATTAAATCATGAATGGGTTTTCCTCATCAATGACCCACAATCATGCCACCATTGAGAACTTACCTGTCCTGCAGAAGCCTGGGAAGTGCAATGGCTGCACTTCCTGCCCCAGTGCAGCCTGGGACAGTACCCGAGTGTGGTGTGGTTAGGTGCAGTGCGGAAGAGGCATGGCCATTGTGCTTCCTTCACTTCAGAGCCAGTCAGTGAGGAGGGGAGCGTTCCCGTCACACTTACCTCCCAGCAGAGACGATGCTGGGATCTCCACCGGAGGACTCCGTGAAAAGTTAGGGTGTGGAAAGGTCCTAAGAAGGACTGGAATCCTAATAGCCCCAACTAGATGCACCCATTCAATCAAATGTGGAAAGGTGAGTCAACACATTCAACTGATTTAATAGCTCTGCTCTAGATGAGCCTAACAATAGGCCAATGAATTCTCTTGACTTCCTAGTGCTCATGCACATACTGTTGTCTGATTTATTGCTAAATTGTGCCATTAAGTATTGTGCAAATTGGACCACTGGATGTGACAAGTGGAAGGAGAGGAAAAGATTTTAATAGAGGCATTAATGCCTTTTTGGTTACCCTGTTTGTTCCTTTCCCAGCATAGGCCTACAAGATACACGTGAGATATGATCCTTCCCTGATACCTGCAATGTAATGCAGATTGGATAAAGGCATGCAATTGTTTTTATGCCAAAATTTGGACTCCAACCTAAATCTAATACAATTGTAGACGGGCATTTGATGATTCTGCAGAGGAAAACACAAACACGCACTTCCTTCATTTTAATGAAAGAAGGCTGTTATTAAAGAATTAACATAAAACCCCCAGCTACTCCCACTGTTTGTGATACTGTAACTATAACCACCTGACTCATTAGAACAGACTCCTTTAACTGTATGCAGAAGGTTTGGACTGATTACATGCAACAAAGCATTTTTTGGAATGAGTGCTGGGATCAGTGAGGCTTAATCGCTGTTGACGAGTCGGAGCAGCATGGACAGCGATTACTGGGTGCCTCAACTACTCTGCAGCTTTGCGTCCAAACTGTTAGGCAGTCAACACAGTGGACAGAAAAAGACAGAGGGCCTTTCCGCACCACACAGTTATAGTGCTATTATTCCACTTTCAGCATCCTATGGAATCCTGGCGTTTGCAGTTTAGGGAAGGGCATTTAGAATTCTTCTCCAGGGAGCTCTTTGGTCTCAGTAAACTACAAACCCCAGAATCCCACAGGATGTTGAAAGTGGAATAATAACGCTATAACACTGTAGGACGGAAAGGCCCAGACTCTCTCAGTGTTCCAGCATTGTCCCAAGGTGGACCTCTGCATAACTTACTTTTTTTTTCTTTCATGTTGTTTTGTACACCATATCTCTCTTACAATTTACACTAGATATTATATCGTACACAATAAACATATGCAATGTGTGTATGTGTGCATGTGTATAAAACTTACATTTTTTTCAATTTTCAATTTTCAAGTTATTTATTATACAATATCTCTTTTACAATTTACACCAAACATATGCAACGTGTGTATGTGTATAAAACTTATATTTTTTTCAATTTTCAGCTTTCAGTTTTCAATTTTCAAGTTATTTATTGTGCAATATCTTTTACAATTTGCACAAGATATTATATAGTACACAGTGTAATAAACATATGCAATACGTGTGTGTTCTTTATATATATATATAGAGAGAGACATATTTTTAATTTTCAGTTTTCAAGTTATTTATTATACAATATCTCTTTTACAATTTACACTAGATGTTACATAATATACAATATAATAAACATATGCAATGTGTGTGTGTGTGTGTAGTAGATTGCAGAATATATATGTACATATATATATATATATCTTACTTACTCTATATACAATAAAATATATATTCTTCCATATATGACTCATAAATATTTAACCAATACAATTATTGTACTTCCACCGCCTCCCACCAACTGTCTTGCTGTTCTTTTAATAGTCAGTTGATTGTTGTTAATTGTTAATTGTTGTGTGTTTTAGGGGGTTGGTTTTAGGTGGGTCGGTGGGTGGAGAGGATTGGGTATGTTTTTTAATGTTTTTTAATGTAATTAATGTATTATTGCTGTTTGCCGCCTCGATCCATGGGGAGAGGCGGGATAGAAATATTATTATTATTATTATTATTATTATTATTATTATTATTATTATTATTATTATTATTATTATTATTATTTGACAGCTCTTATTTCCTCACTGTCCTATCTAGACATTTCTTTATTCTTAATTCTTCTTTCTTTTCCCTTCTTTAAAGCAGTCAGTGACGTGTCTCCCCATTTTATCTTCTAAAGAATTACATAGACAGACTCAAATCTTCTCTAAATTTATTCAATGACCAACTTACATTATTAATTATTGCAATGCAGAACAAGGAGAAGAGTTCTATGGATTCTGGGGACTCATAAAAAGAAAATGAATTGGCCCTAGAAAAAATGGTGAGAAACCAAGATGACTAAACTGAAGCTGTGATACTCTGGAAGTGTGGTGAGGTGGTGTGATTCATTGGAAAAGCAAAGACTGCAATCCTAAACCAGCTACTTACTGAACTAAGTGGCATCTCCCAGCCCAACTTCTGCATCTTGCTTTGCCGGGCAGCAGCCACGATGAGCAACAAATGTCTGTTCTTCTGTGGCTTGGGGTGCAGCATACCAATATTTCTCCTGACAATGATCCCTGAAGTGAGGAGGAATTGCAACAGAGATCTTGTTTCTGATTGTCATACTGGAGATCACGAGGTGGAGGACATCAACATGCTGACCCCTGTGAAAAAAGAAGGCAGCAGATTGATCAGGGAAGACAGGAGATGGAAGCAATCAAATCTAGTCACCAGTGGTAGTAACTGAAGGAAAAAAGCCACTTTCTTTCTGCTTTCTAAAAGTTTTCAGCTTGCTCCTGTTAACAACCTGATTTATGGGACCACACATCAGAGCTATTTTTTTAAAAAGTAGAATGAAAGCAACCTATATAACATAATACCTGTACCCATTCTAAGCAGTGGCAGAGCTTGGAATGTGTGGAGAGGGGGTGTGAGGGGAGCGGGGCTAGGGCACGCGAGGGCATGGCTGCAGACCGGGACACCCTAAAAACATTGCCAACCAGGGCAAATCGCCTCCCCCGCCCCCATGTCTCTATGTGACTGATTCTAAGATCTGGAGTGGGGGAATAGAGCAATGACATTATAATTCTGTCAGCCAATAGAACAGTGGTTCTCAACCTTCCTAATGCCGCGACCCTTTAATACAGTTCCTCATGTTATGGTGACCCCCAACCATAAAATTATTTATTTATTATTTACAATGCCTCCCCCCACCAGCAAAGGCCACCTCGCCGGCCAGGAATGGGGGAGGTGGGCAGAGAGGAAAAGAGGAGCCGCCCATTTCCCCCACGAAAAACTCTGAGAACCCCCCCCCGGGGCTCTGCTTCTGCTTCGCTCTCGTTTCCACTGGGGGGGGCAGTGTGGGAAAAGTTTCCCGAGTGTTGACCTTGGCCGGGGGAGGAGGAATCCCAGCACCTTTGTCTTTTGCATCGGGCGCAGCTCGCCCCCTGGAAAAGCGCCGCCTTGTGGCCCCCTGGCCCTTCCGCAGTGTCCCCCTCCGTGGCAAGTGGGGCAGGGGCTATGGTGAGGAGGGGGCCTGCCCCCCGTGCTGCTGCCCCCCAAGCTGGCCCGTCAGACGGGAGCTTCTCCCAGTAGCGGAGAAGGGGAGCGATTTCAGTCCCTTCTGAACAGGGGGCAGGAGGACGCAAGTGCGTGGCTCGCGCTTGTGCACCACCACTCCTGCTGTGGCGACGCTATGGCCACATGCGCTCCCGCCAAAGGAGGCAGGAGGACGCAAGTGCGTGGCTCGCGCTTGCGCACCACCACCAAAGAGGGAATGGAGCCTAAGGCCATCGGAAATACGTATTTTCCGATGGTCTTAGGCAACCCCTGTGAAAGAGTCGTTCGACCCCCAAAGGGGTCATGACCCACAGGTTGAGAACCGCCTCAATAGAGGATGTTTCTAGTCTCTGCTGCGTCTAAACAAACTTTAGGCTTTGCTGGATATGTTGATGCACTGGCATTGTTCCTCTGCTTGCTGAATATGGAACCGGATGCAGTTATAGGACTGATATGAGTATCTGATGGGCCATTTCTGCCCTACACTGTTATAATGCTATTATTTCACTTTCAACATCCTGTGGAGTCCTGGGGTCTGTAGTTTCTCAGCCAGAGAGCTCTTTGGTCTCAGTCAACTACAAACCCCAGAATTCCACAGGATGTGAAAGTGGAATAATAGCACTATAACTGCGTCATGCAGAAATGGCCATGGTTAAGAGGCATCTCCCAAAGCAACAGTAATTTGAGAACAGTATCATCCAGGGCTGCCCAGATGGCTTCACTGCAGCCCATTCCTAACCCACAACACTAGGATGACAGAAAGATTAGAAAGAAAGTCTCCTCTTCTCTGTTTGGGCACACTCATTACTTCCTTCTGCCACTTACAAGGTAACTAAGGAGACATCCTGGGATGGGTGATGAGATGGCAGGAACAGGTGGTGAGGCAGAGGGGCATTCTTTCCAGTCCTTGGATAAACTCAAAAACTGATCTGAGTTTTGCCCAGTTTCCTTGGACAACTTCCAAATTAATGGGAGAAGAACTTTGGAAAACAATATCCCTTTTCTAGCAGATAGCTCTTGAGAAAGGTTCAAGTGTGGCCAGAATGCACTCAGTTCTACTCCAGAGAGGTTTCTGGAGACCCCTGCCATGACTTCATCCCACCTTTGACAAAACTCAGCTTACGGCTCTTTGCTTTCCCAGCTCACTTTTTAAACTCAGCATGCGAAATGAGTGTTGCAGACTAGACTTTGCATAACACTCATTATTAGAAACAGCTCTCCATGTCAGCCACAGCCTTGCATGAAGTTTCTCAGCCAGATGAAAAAGAATGTGTCCCTGGTACGTGAGAAACCCAAGCTGTTACTCAGAGCTGACTTTGCTACCCTGAGAAAACCCTGGGGCAGATATGCATACGGAAACACTTGAGACAGTAATTCCGTGGATAGGAGAGCCAGTTCTTTTTGCCTGGGTCCTGAATGGATCTAACGCCAGTGCCTAGACTGGTAAACACCATTTTCTAGTGTCACTTTACACTCCTCAGCAGATGTTTTTGCTTTTCAGAGTAATGGAAATTTTATGGACCATTTGCTTTCTCTTCTTCTCATCGCCTTAGACATTTTCCTCTGCAGGACCGAGCATCAGATGTTCCATAGAATACAGTTGTTACATAAGGCATCGGCTGATATAAGAAGAGCCACGCTGGACCAGACCAAAGAGATCTATCTCACCCACCATTCTGTTCACTCAGGGGTCAAACAGTAATATGCAGAATCCTACCATGATTACTCTTCTCTTCAAATTTCCCAACAACTGATATCCAGAGTTACGGTGCCTCCGGTACTGCAAAAACAGATGGTTCTCTCATCACAGAGCAGAAAGCATGCAGGGTTGAAAACAGGGGATATAGAAAGGTTCATTTAAGGAATTGTCCATTGTAGCTACATGAGTGCCCCCTTTTTGGATGAATGATGGCTCATCATAGCTGGTGTGAAAGCCACAAAACTACAATTTACCTGCCCCATAGGGCAGGTTATAGTGCTGTTATTCCACTTTCAACATCCTGTGGAATTCTGGGGTTTGTAGTTTGCTCTCTGGCTGAAAATTCTAAATGCCCCTCCCTAAACCCCAGGATTCCATAGGATGTTGAAACTGTAATAATAGCACTGTAACAGTGTAATGAAGAAATGCCCTTGGTTACTGCAGTTGGGGGAAAAAAGATGCTGGGCTGCAGGACCTTGGTATCATGCAACAAATAACTAGGGGCCTTTCTGCACTACACTGTTATAGTGCTATTATTCTCCTTTCAACATCCTGTGGAATTCTGGAGTTTGTAGTTCACTGAGACCAAAGAGCTTTCTGACTGAGAATTCTAAACTGCAAACCCCAGGATTCCACAGGATGTTGAAAGGGGAATTATAGCACTATAACAGTGTCGGGTGAAAATGGCCAACATCAAAGTATAGTCAAGATGGCGAAGGTTATTAATAAGCGACAACACATAAACCAGGAGAAGCTGCAGAAGTTTGCTTTTCCCTGAGCCTATTGGAAAGGGCAAGATCCCACCACTCCTTTCCCTGCTCTTACTGCTGAATTAATTTAGCGACAACTCCTTTTGCACTTTGAACTCAGTTTGCAGCGATTGAGGTAAGCTGGGGACAAAGGGAGAAAGTGGGAGGAGGAAAGAGAAACCGGGACATATTAAAAGAAGCTGGAAAAGTGGGAAAATGGAAGATTAAACTGAACGGTCAAAATGGGGTAGCTGGAGGGTATGCAGTTGTGGCAGGAGAGGAAAGGCTGTGGGTGCAGTAGCCATGAAAGTGAGGTACTGGAGATTCACTGAATAGATAAACAGATTCAGTGAATCTATTCTGGTAAACTAGCAGCAGGATTAAGGCTTATATATTTTAGGGATTTTATCATAATATACATTATGTGTGGCTTAATTGCTAATATTTGAAAGAGTCAATGATGCTCTATTTAATAAAGAGTTTTTTATTCTTTAATTCTTGATGGGGGGCTTTTAAATAAATTGTCAAGGAGTGCCCATTCTCTCATTCAAAAGACTTGTGGGAGGGGGCTTCTCCACTATATACAATCTTGACATTCAGATTGTCATGAAAGTGGGGTGGGGGAGGAGGAAGTAAATTGTTGTTGCTGTTGTTGTTGCGTGCCTTCAAGTTGTTTCACAGGCTTTTCTAGGGCTGCAAGTGTGTGACACAATCAGGGTCCCCCAGTGGGTTTCCACGGGCAAGCAGGGAATCGAAACTTGGGCCATTTCCACACTAGGCTGTTATAGCACTATGATTCCATTTTCAACATCCTATGGAATCCTGGGGTTTGCAGTTTCGGGAGGGGCCGGCTGGCAAACCCCAGGATTCCATAGGATGTTGAAAGTAGAATCATAGCACTATAACAGCCCAGTACGGGAATGGCTTTGGCCCCCAGTGCTGAAACCACTATACTGTGATGGCTCAAGAAGGAAGTAAATACAGAGCAGCAAATACATTGACACACATCAATACTTTAGCAATTTTTATTATCCTATCCACAAGCAGAAAATATCTGAATTAAAAAGAAGGAAAATCTCTAAAACTCTTACCAAAGCTTAGAAGAACAGCTCCCCTCCACATTCTTGGGTTTGACCTTCATGAATTGGATTATTTGTGATGCATGCACTTGCTTTCCCCTCCAATTCTGTTCCGCCCATTTCCTTGCCTTTTGCCTAGGTGCACTTTCCCTTCCTTCTTTGTGCCTGGGCTAAAGACAAGGGAATGGGGGGGGAACCCACATGTAGAGAAGGCACGTACGTTTCTCTCTCTCTTCCCTTGCCTTTTGCCCTGATGTGCATACCTTCCTTTTTTCACACCCTGGCAAAAGGCAATGGAATGGAGAAAAGTGCGTGTGCCTTCCCCCCAATTCCCTTGCCTTTTGCAGGCATGCCTGGGGGAGGTACATGCACCTTCCCACATTCCCTTGCCTTTTGCCTGGGAGCAATCAAGGAAGACACCAAGGCAAAAGGCAAGGGAATGGGAGTGGTGGCGGAGCTCGGAGTGTGGGGGTGGGTGGGAGGAGGGGGTACAGCCCAAGGGGCATGGCATGGCTGTGGTGTGTGGGGTCGTGGCCAGGGTGTGGGGGGTGTTGTACAGGCCGGGATGCCCCAAAAACATTGCCACTCAGGTCAAACAGCCTTCCCTGCCCCCTGTGCCTCCACAACTGAGTGGGAAGGGAGTCCTGGGAGGGAATGGGAGGAGGAGTGTGGATGGGAGTTATTTGTGGATTTTCCACTTTTGCAAGGCTTGTGCTCCCAGAAGCCTCGTGAAAGTGGAAGGGCCATTGTATTGCTTAAATCACACAACCATTCTGGAATTATAAAAGACATATATGTGGGGATTGCTCTTATGGTTGCTTTGCAGTGACTTGAAGAAAGCCTTCAAACAGGGGTGAGAAATATGTGGTTCACTGATTAAAGTGTATGTGTTCATTTAATCATTTAAGTGTATGTGTTCATTTGTCTCCACAAGTGGCTGTCCATTTGGACGCACTACTTAAAAAGACCTTGATTGTCGATATGCCTATTAACTGAAGGATTACTTTAATTTAATGATATATTTGTTTGGAGGTCATTTAAATAGCAAAGTTATTCACTAAAGCTTCCTTTCCTGACAAATGCAAAGACAGTGTACAAACCCCAGGATTTGCTCAGCCTGATCAAATAAAATGCACATGTTGGCCTCTTTTTCTTAGGCATTTCAGGCAGAGCTCGTGAAAGCTGGGGATCCCAGTGACTCACACCTGTGTTAATTATTTTTAGCAAGCCTTGGATTTAGCGAATACGCATATTACCCTGTGGGGATTGCACACACAATGGGAACAGGAAACTTTTAAAAGAACGTTTCTATGCCGATATTATCTCACTGCTTCGGGACACAAGATTTACTTAATTGCAGCCAGGAAAGTTTTGGGTTACCCTTCTTTGCAGAAGGCAAACTTGTAAGTCTTAGCTATCAAGGGAAAGACTTTTTGGATGGCTCTTTCTCTTCATATCTGTTCCTCGCCCACTTAAAACACTAAGGAGGAGCCGGGTTTGCACGGATGAAAGTGGTTGCCAAACATCCTCAACAGAGCCTGAAATTAAATTCAGAGCTTAGGAATCCAGGGCTGAGAATGACACAAAATTGCTTATCTGTACAGATTATGCTCTCCCTTTGTTTTGGTTGAAGAAAACTTTCACAGCTGTTGGGAAAAAAAAACAAAACTTAGAAAACACCACAGAATGGCCGCTGGGTTAATGCTCCACAGAGTCAGTACTTCCAGGAGGACCGGCTCTGGTATTAGACAAAGTGAGGCAACTGCCTCAGATGGAAGATGCAGTAGGCTGGTGGAACAGCCCCTGCAAGTTTGTTCTGAGCTGCTTCACAATTTTCTACTGTTGAAAGACAGAGATTGATTGATTGATTGATTGATTTGATATCTCACCTTTCTCCTAACCCATGGGGATTTATAACAAATTTAAAGTAGGATGCAAAGTAGATCTCCCCTTGAGCCAGATATCTCCTTTGCCAGAAAATGTGGAACCAGAAGTGGAAATGACATGGAAAGAATAGGGATGGGTTCCTACACCATTAAAAAAAGACAAAGAAGAGTTTGATATGCTTGGAGGTAGCTGATAAGGCAGACTTATCTCCTCTCTACATTTCTCTCTGCTGTTCTGTTCAAGAACACGCAGTAAAGGATTCTGGAGGTAGCTACTGTTTACCTTGCCTCTTGTAAGGAGGCACACACAGGTACAGTATGATTGGCAAGAGAGGATATCTTTCTTCCCCAGCTCAAACTTTTAATGCCTTGTTTACTACAGATACACTGCTGCTACCCCACACCAAAAGTCTGTGGGCCTTTCCGCACTGCACTGCCATAGTGCTATCATTCCACTTCCAACATCCTGTGGAATTCTGGAGTTTGTAGTTTCCTGAGGCCAAAGAACTCTCTAGCTGAGAATTCTAAAGGTTCCTCCCTTAACTACAAACCCCAGCATTCCGTAGGATGTTGAAAGTGGAATAATAGCACTATAACTGTGTAGTGTGGAAAGGCCCTGTGTTTCTCCAGCCCTCCTTTACCATCATTACAATACTGATGCAGCTAAGAAAAAGGTCCAGCTTGACAGAGGACAAGGAGGAAAGGGGGGCTGAGCAGGCAGAAAAAGACTTTATAAAAGGGACTTCTTTTCCAGAGGTTTTGTTAGCTGACTTATGCCTGTATTATTGTTGCTGTTGCCAAGTTGTTCAGCAACAACCATATTAATTCCCAACAATAATACTAAGCAGATCCTGTTTTTCTCTTCTGTATGGAATCACAGACTGACCTCATCTCTATTTTAGTGAGCTGGTCTAGGTCATGGAAGTGTGATCCACAGGCAATATGCAGCTCCCAAAAATGTCAATTATGACCCCAAAGCACCCCAAATACCTACAACTTGGTTTAAAAAAAAATCTGGACTGATCTTTGCTTGATTTTTGTCTCTTAAATGGCCCAAAATGTAGGAAAACCATTTGCAAGCCTGGTAGTTTTGCACTCCCATCAGCCCCCCTCCCTTTAGGCAAAAGCTAGTCCCAAGTGAAAGCAGCATTGCATTACTTCCAGTGTACTCAATACACACCCCAGAGGTGTCCTCCAACTGTGGCCCACCACTAGGCTAGATATTACACTTGCAGCATGCAAATGGACCTTTATGGTAGCATGTTTGCATTCCTAGCATGCTCCAGGGCTGTGGTTTAAATCCTGTGAATCTCATCCATTATCAAGTGATTCGTCTTGTTCCCACTCCATGTCAACTGCAGCTGTGGGAAGGGTAGGGTAAGGTATGGTAGGACTGTTTGAAAAAAAAAACTCCAAAGGATAACCTCCAAAAAGAAGACACACCTCCATTTGATTTTTAGGGAGCTATCTGATCAGCAGCAGCACCCATGTTAACAAGGCAATGAATCTGTTCTGCATTTTAGTCAAAAATGTAAAGAAGCCATCCAAAGTGCTGAACATTATCCTCAAGATAGAGTTCAGCACATTGGACAGTTCCATTATAGTTTGCTTGAACATCCAGAGCAGGTACACCATCTCACAGGCATGTGAAACATCCGCTGCTGTGTTATGTTGCCTCAATCCAGCTGAGAGATAAAACCCTAATAAGCTGGGAGAGGAAGAACCCTTGAAATTGGTTGTTCATGAACAGGTAACACGTGGATTACAGTCTGAGACACAAGGTTACTTGATCACAATATTCCCTAGTTATTGTATTTCTGTTTAAACTCTAGTTATTATTTCTACATTTGCATCTACATCTATAGACTTGGAAATGCAAAATCTTGTTTTCTAACCATACCCTCATTTGGTTTATCTACCATTGTGATGACATATTCCCTCCCCTTCCTTGTATTAGTGGCCATTCTAAGGTAGGCACAGGCCAATTCATTGAATAATGAGTTGGAGTTCATCGAGTATTTTTTATTTATTTTTATTTATTTATTTATTTGTATCCCACCTCTCCATATGGATCGAGGTGGCGAACAACTTACAAATAGCATGTATTTCGAAACATTTTTTCTACATATATATATCGAGTAATGAGTTGAGGTGGGTGACAGGACAACCTAAGAGTGGAGCAGAAAACAGACAACCAGGCTTGGCACCTTCCTGGTGAACATAACATTATTCCCAGCCTCCACAAACAGAGTCTGAAGGAATCGGTATTTGTTTATTTGATTTACTAGCATATTTACCTGATGTTGCCCAGGATTTTATTTTCTCATAGGTAATGCTTGTTAGAAAGATTTGACATCCTGTGTCTCTAATTCCCCAAACTGTCTTGTCCAGTAGTGGTCATTTTTTTCTGTATTTCCTCAATCCAGTCTGTATTCAGAGTTATTAACATGCAGAGGTTGGTTTCCTGAGAGAACACACTGTCCTCTTCCTTGCTGCTAGGCCTCATTTCCATAGCAACCCTCCAGGCCCAAGAGCCCTCTGACTGAGAATTCTAAAGGCCCCTCCCAAACTACAAACCCCAGGATTCCACAGAATCTTCTTAGACAGCCAATCATATGAGGTCTTTGCCTGACGCAGCCAATCATAGGAGGTCTTCACCTGCCTGACACAGACAGACAGACAAACTTTGACTTTTATATATTAGTAGATATATTCCTAATGTGGGACCCAAAGCACATTAAGACTGCCATAAGACAGAAACAACATGACAGCATACAACAAGTCATGGCAAAATATGGTTTTGCTCGTCAGTTTTTTTAAAAAGCTAGTTGACTATAATTCCTGTAACTTCTAAAACAGAATGGGAGTTGTGGTCCTATGGGTCTGGATGGTACCAGGCTGGAGAAGACTGCCTTTGCCTCTTAGCCGCCGTAGCAATACTCCATTTGTTCTTTCCAAAAAGCCACCAACATCCACCTCCTTTCTCCCAAGCAAGGCCAAAGGAACCCAAGGGCAGAACCAAACAAAAATAAAACTGAAAGCCAAGACGGCTGCATTCTCCAAGTGAAGTCATGTGTGAGGAGGGGCTGGGGGGGGCTTAATTATTTCAAGAATCAGGCGGCCTCTTTGCCATTTGTGTCGCCAGGACTCATTTTGTCAGGTTAATATCAGGACCCGCAACTTGCAAAGACACACGCTTCCCGTCTTCAGGTATGCAAAGCCTCTCCTGTTAGATTAAGTTTCATATCTTCCAACTTTTAAAAAAAAAAAAATTAAAGAGATAATAAAGCCCCTACTGTTCAGACTTGAGCTGCTTCTTTGCTTACCCTTTATCTGGTATTTAGGAAGATTGCTTGAGGCTGGCTCAACTTGGGTACCCCCTCCCCAATTCTATGAAGTTAAAAAAAAGCACAACTCTAATATTCTTCAGTTTCAAGAATGACCCCTGCCAACACTGCCAACACACACACACACACATACACACCAATTACAACCGAGCTTGCAAAAAAATTCCATAACAAGTCAAACAGCAGATACACAATGGCTTCAGATTATCTCTGAAGAAATTATCCCAGTAGGAGGGAATTCCAGTGCCTGTCTTTCAGATGGCCTTGGTCATCATGCTTGAGTGCCTTGGACATTGGGTTGATAAGACAGGTGGTCGCCTGGTTTGGCCAGAGGAAAACCCCAGCCAGCTCAGTAAGGCTAACGGCTAAGCAAACAAAACATGCATAGGATTGTGTTGCCTATAAGCCAGGAGGGAGGGACAGACAGACAGTCACAGACATATACTACATGTAACACTTATTGTAAACCAGAGCTTGGAAAAGTTCTTTTTTAAACTACAACTAGGACAGCAGCACAGTAGGTTCTAAATAGACTGGAATAGGGAAAAAAATTAAAAATTAATGTTATAGGTTGTTCATTCTAATCTTCGAACAAGTTTAGAAAGGAGACATAGGAAAACCACTCTCTTTGGTTTTGTAGTTAATTGCTGCCAAGCCAACTTTGACTTAAGGTCATTTCTGCACTACACTGTTATAGTGCCATTATTCCACCTTCAACGTCCTGTGGAATTCTGGGGCTTGTAGTTTCCTGAGGCCCAAGAGCTCTCTGGCTGAGAATTCCAAAGGCCCCTTCCTTAACTGCAAACCCCAGGATTCCACAGGAGGTAGAAAGTGGAATAATAGCACTATTGCAGTGTAGTGTGGAAATGACCAACATCAAAGTGTAGTCAAGATGGCAAAAGTTATTCATAAGGGACAACACAGAAACTAGGAGAGGCTGCACCAGTTTGCTTTTCCCTGAACCTCTTGGGAAGGGCAAGATCCTACCACCTTCTCTCCTTGCCCTTGCTGCTGAGTTAATTTAGCAACAACTACTTTAGCACTTTGAGTTCAATTGGCAGCAAATTAAAGTATGCTGGAAACAAAGGGAGAAAGTGGGAGGAGGAAAGAGAAACCAGGACATATTAAAACAACTTCCTATGGAATCCTGGAGTTTGCAGTTTAGGGAGGGGCCTTTAGGATCCTCAGCCAGAGAGCTCTTGGGCCTCAGTAAGCTACAAACCCCAGAATTCCACAGGATGCCGAAAGTGGAATGATAGCACTATAACAGTGTAGTGTGGAAATAGCCATAGTAAGCATCTGAATGGCAGACATCCAAGTCACCCTATTAACAGGAGCAAACTCACGGACATGGCTTCTCTCTTTAGTTGGACATTTAGTTGCAGACATTGTTGACTAAGTAGTCAAAGATTACAATATATGGATGCACATGTGGTTACAGTATAATGACGTGGTATGATCACCTGTTAAAGAGTGATTGGGATTCAAAGAATTTAGACGGCAGAAGAGGACACTTAAAGTGAAATATACTTGGCAACAAATTGGTGCCATGGTATGTAACAAAGAGTCCGAATTAAAGCAATAGTTGCAGGGAGATTAACAATTCAGCAACTGTGTAAGAATCCTTATATTTGTATTAATAAAAGACATTCAGTTGTGGATCAGTCCTCCTTGTTCATTAATGTAGAACCGAAAAGCTTTGGTTGCACTCACATTTAAGACTACACCGTGGTTAGCAGTATAAGGACAATTCACCGTGAACTTTAGCTTCACCCTCTTCTGTCGTTGTTGTGTGCCTTTAAGTTATTTCTGACCTTTGGAGATCCTAAGGCAAACCTATCATGGAGTTTTCTGGGGCTGAGAGTGTGTGACAAGGTCAAGGTCACTCAATGGGTTTCCATGGCTAGTCCTACACAGCCCAGTCCTACACAGCCAGTGGTAAAGGATGACAGAAGTTGTAATCCCAGCATAGTCTCCAAGTTTCCAAGGCTTGTTGTTGATTTAATCCCCAAGTCATATATATAAAAAAAGTCAATCTATCTTCTCATTCAGGCTTCAAAAGAAAGCCTTCCTGTAAACCCCTCCATTCAGAGAAGGAGAAAATGTCATGGCAAAAAAGACAGAAAAGATCCTCCCAGTAGCTACTGAAGAGAGCTAGAATATTAATCTGGGTAAAAATAAACCCCCAAGGAAAACTCTCTCCACTCACTTCTTGAAGTGGTGCCTTTCAATATCTTCTTAAATCAGGCATATATTAAATGTTTTTACAAGGCAAAACTAATCCCTGTTCACTGATATTGGCAGGAGTACAAATACCCTCATAATCCTGACAAGGTCTCCTTCTAAGAGGTGGCTGCTGGAGCAAATTAGCGACCGAACAGGAGCCTGTAGAATTTTGTATGTTTCACCCACAGACAAACACAGCTGGCTCTTGGGAGGAAGCTACAAGCCCCTTTATTCTTTTCAAAGCTGACTTTTGGAGGACTTGGTACAACCTCGTCGTGGATTTTATTAGGCAGAGCTTGGAGGAAGTTACTTTTGGTACCCCAGCTTCTCTTGTGAGATGGTGCAAACATAAAAAGTCACTTTTTCCAAACTCTGTGACTGGAGACTTGGATATATCAGGTCACAATGCAAAGAGGTAGAAAGCCATTCCAAAAGACTTGCTAGCATGGCCACATATATGTCCTTTTCTCCTCCAAAGGCAGACATTTGCATAACATTTATATATTTTAATGTATATGGAGAGATGCAAACTTAGAACTGACACTAGCACAATTATAAGCCTTCAAATTGACTCCAGGTTATAGCAATTCCACGGTGGTATAAATATTGAACTAGGACTCCAGGATTTGAATCTCCCTTCAGCCTTGGTTACCCACTGCCTGTGGGTGACCCTGTTTAGCCCTGGTCACCCACCTTGGGCAAGTCATACTCTCTGTATAAATACCTCTGTATAAATTTTGCCTGATTTATTATCTATCAATACTATGCTAGTAGAAATTTTGTATATCACAGTGCAGAAGACTGTCACTAAAACACTGGTGGGTGTTGATGAGCAACCTCTTTGCTTTCTTAATCTTTAACAAGCCTTGGACTAGACAGCCCTTCAAAGACAGGAGGTTTTCAAGTGAAAGACTTTTCACTGTCAGCAGTGACGGAGCTTGGAGTGTGCGTGGGGGGTGGGAAGTGGGGGAGTTATGGCATGAGGAGCGTGGCCACTGTGCGTGGGGGCGTAGCCAGGGCATGTGAAGGAGTGGCTATGGGCTGAGATGCCTCAAAAACATTGCCACCCAGGGCAAACCACCTCCCCACCCCCTGGCCGTATGCGACTGACTGTCAGCCCTTCAGAGATCTGTCCTTCCATAAAGTCAGCCACTTTGGCTGGAAGCCTGCAGGGACTTACTCTGCTGTAACCCCTAATTGCACCCTTCACTTCTAAGACCCTTGTTTAAGGAGGTAATTTGTATCTCCTTGCCCAATGCCTTTATCCCCAAATGCACAAAGGCAGTTGGAAGCTTCTACATGCGACTCTGTTACACACTCCCAACATATGACTGGCCACGGGGTTCTGCCAGGAGCTACCTGACTGCCCTTGCATATCTGGGATCCAAGAAGCAACTTCTACCCTTCTTGCAGGGCAGCGGGAGTAAAGACTGCTTGTTCTTCTCGCCTAGGTGCACAAGGGCAACCGGGTGGTTCTTGGGCACGCTCCTAGTCAGTCCACAGCAAGGATGTAAGCCATGACCAGGAGTTCCCAGATGTCCTAGTGCATCCAGGAGATCAAAATAAGCCATCATTTTTTGAACCACTGGCATAGCTATGTTGGCAGGGAGCTACATTCCACCAGTGCAAAAATTGGATCTCAGTCATAGCCATCCCCCTGCAAAATAGTCTCTGTGCATGTACATATACACGCACGTGCATGCACACACACACACACACACACACTAGTCCTTAAAGGCAGAAAGATTGTCCCCCTCTCATCTCCTGAAATTTCTGATTGCAGGAATTTATTTTTGTTTTTTTTATGTATTTGCTGCTGCTATTGTGTTTAGCCTAAAGGGGCGTTCAGAAATGCATTCCTCGGAAATAACACCATCCTTCTTTTCACACTGCACAATTATATAACTACGATTCCACTTTAAATACCACAGCTGCATCCTACGAAATCCTGGAGTTTATAGTTTGGTGATGCATTATAGTGATCTCGCTCACAATTTTAAATGCCCTCTCCAAACTGCAAATCCCAGGATTCCACAGAATAAAACCATGGCAGTTAAAGTACAAACATAGTGCTAAAATTGTATAGCGTGAAAGGATCCTCATTCCTACATAGCCATAGATCCACCCAATTTAATTCGTTGAGGCATAGAATTTCATGGGCTAGAGCCCCACTTCATCAGATGCAAACCATTACAACACAGCTAACCCTCTGGAACTTGTCAGAGTAATGAAGTCAAGGGCTGACAGGAACGAAGGAAGAAGAGCTGTTTTCTCAAAGGCGCATTTATTTAAACAAAAAAGTATAAACAAAGAGTTGGACGAGAGAGCTATTCAACTAGTAACTTATCCAGCCAAAATGAAAATGTAATGTTTTTGCTGACAAGACTACAAAAAAATGTGTGCAAGGGGGAGGAGGCAACCAAGCATCTGGCAGATTGCAACGCACATCTGGCAGATAGGATTTGTCAGACCCTGGAATAAAAAAAAAAGATACCTGGTTGGATACCTCTGGAGCTTAAGAAGCTATCTTGCTCAGGCTAGACTATTTGTTCATCTCATCCAGGACTGTCTTTTCTCCCTATCAACAGTGGCTTTCCAAGATCCGGCAAGGACAGTCACAATTAATCCTCTGGCATCCCACTCTTTCAGCTGCATTTAAAAATGTCCCAGTTTGTCTCTCCTCCCCCCGCATTCTCCCTTTGACCTCACCTTACTTCAACTGCTGCAAACTTTCAAAGTGCAAAAGTAGTTTCACTTACGGCCTTTCCGCACTACACTGTTATAGTGCTGTCATTCCACTTTCAGTGTTCTGTAGAATTCTGGGGTTTGTAGTTTAACGAGGCCAAAGAGCTCTCTGGCTGGGAATTCTAAAGCCCCCTCCCGAAACTGCAAACCCCAGGATTCCATAGGATGTGGAAAGTGGAATAATAGCACTATAACAGTGTAGTGCGGAAAGACCCTTTATTAACTCAGATGGAGTGGAAGAGAGGAGTGGAGGGAGACTTGTCCCTCCCAGTAGGTCCAGGCAAAGGCAAGCTGCTGTAGACTCTCCTCGCTTATGTGTTCTTCCTCATTCATCACTTTTGCCATCTTGACCACACTCTGATGTTTCTTGGCCACATATGTCCTGGTTTTCATCTACAAAATGTTGGGAGAAGATACAATTCAAGCTATAGTGGTCCTTTGATATCCACTAGGGTTTGGTTCCAGAACCACCTATGGATACCAACATTCCTGGATGCTCAAGTCCCATTATGTACAATCGTGCAGCAAAACAGTGTCAAAATGGTAGCAAAAGTTTGCTTTTTAAAAAAAAAAAATTGGAGGGGAATATTTTCAAGCCATGCTTGGTTGAATCCATGGATACGGAATCCGCAGATATCAAGGGATGACTGTACTGCGAGTCAGGTAGTGGTAACACAACAGGTTTGTATTCAACATTCTGGCAATGACATTTAAAGCCTTAAATGGCTTGGGACCCCAGTACCTGAAAGAGTGCCTTCTCCATGTACACACCTGCCTTAGAACTGAGATCTATGATCTGTGGAGGGGTCAGTCAGGGCAATGCACTGTAGAAAGACACAGGAAAGGGCCTTCTCTGTCAACTTGGCACCCCTAGTTGTGGAATACCCTCTTCTTTAAGGCCCAGTTGGTACCAACATTGCCATCGTTCTGATAACAAGAGAAAACATACCTCTTCACTAAAGCTTTTGGGGCTTAACAGGTTTACGTATATGGCTCTATATGATTTCATACTATTTTTACCAGTTTCAGTCTCTCTTCTAAACTTGCTATATTGGTTTATGTGTTTTTAGTTTTTAAAAATCATTTTATTTTTACATTGTACAGTAGTTTCATTGTATGATAAGGTGGTCTGGATGATGAGCTGAATCATGCCCAGTCAGTAGGGCATAGTGGACGTTGGTGCCACCAGACAAATGGATGATGCCAGTTATGGAAGGTTGGACTAGAAGATAGGAAAACAGGGAGAGAAAAGTCTGGCTGCCAGACTGTACTCAAAGGTTGCAATTGATAAATCATTCTCTGTTCCTGGTATTCCTGTCCCACCATCCTTTTGTTGGGAAGTCCAAGCAAATCCTTCAACTGATGTCAGCTGTTAACCTCAATAAATTTAGATCTAGCCCAGATTTGAAGACCAAACATCCTTACCGCTTCACACTTTGCTCAAGACAGATCATCTGAAGAAGCTCTTCTCTGTCCAACCCCTTTCTCAGAAACATTTGGTGGGAACAAGGGAGAGGGCCTTTTCAGGGATTGTTCTCAGGCTTTGAAACACCCTTCCCTTGGGAGGACAGGATGGCCCCATCCTTGCTCTCCTTCTGTCAGCAAGTCAACACATTTTTATTCTGCCAGGCTTTTAGAAACTGACTGGGTTGGGGTTTTAATGTTGTGCAGTGCTGTTTTTAAGATTTGTATAGGGCCAGGTGAAGTGAACACTGGACTATCACCCTAGAAACCAGGGTTCAATTCTCCACTTGGCCATGGAAACCCACTTGGTGGCCCGGGGCATGTCACATGCTGCCAGCCCCAGAAAATCCTGTGATACATTCCCCTTCCATCAGAAACAAACTGATGGTGCACAGGGCTCTGAATTAGATAAAATGGCTATGTACTTTGGCAATATCAATTAAGCTTGCGTATATATTGGATATGTTTTCATTAATACAGACATTGTGATATTGTTAAAGGGTGGATGGGTGAATAGGACACGGGTGGAGGTGGGAAACAAGACATTTTCAATATAATGAAATCCAGGGCAAGAAGAGGAGTGACTGTAACAGTAACAATAGCTCAGACTGCCAGATATATATTGATAGACGTGTTTTAAAATTTTTTAGATTTCACCTTATAAATGTTGGAGGACTTAATTTAAGAAAACATAGCAGAATTTAAAAAGAGACAAGTAGAGAAATGAGAATAAATTGAAATTTGTTGAGTAGAGAAAAGCAGAATGGCCAATAATGGGTGATAGCTGGGAACTATCAAGGGAAAATGACTGTATTTTGATTGTGGAAATGGGGAGAGGGGAAAGCATGTTCCAACGTTTGAGATGAACACTGTATTGTGATACATAAATGTAATACATGGAGTGTGTTTCGAGAAGCGAAGACCAGAACAGAGTGGAAGATCGGAAACATTTCATGTAAAACTACAGGTTAAAGAAAGTTTTTTTTAATCTGTGAAATTTAATAAAATTATTTAAAAAAAGAAATGAATTGAAGGCACACAATAACAAATATAGCTACGTTTATGTATGTATGTGTGTTTGTGCATATATGTATGTATGTTTATGTGTGGGACGAGTTCATGAGGCCCAAAGATTCGATGAGCGGCCAAGTTTTCATGTGGTACCTAAACTACATAAGTGTTGGTGTGAGTTGGGCCCCAGAGAGAGAGGGCATTCCACAACTGGAATGCTACAACTGAGGAGACCCTCTCCTATGTCCCAACACAGTATATTGATCTCACTGGTGAGACACGGAAGAGCCCCCCCAGCAGATCTTAATCCTTGGGTGTGAATATATGAGGTGAGGCCTTCCCTCAAGTGTCAAGCCCTCAAGGTAAATGGATAATAACTTCTAGACAACTAGACCCATGTAAGTTTCATTGCTACATAGGGTTTTGAATCTGGTTTGTGGTGATCAGGTTCTGACACTGGTCCATCAGACTGTCAATGAACACACCTAGTACGCTGGGCTATGTCCAATTCACTGGGTCACCCAAGCTGTGCAGGCTTTCACTGAAAAGCAATACAGAGCACATCTTTTATCACTGCTACCATCTAGAAACATGCTAAAAGCCATAGAAAGAAATGCAAACATCCACACATTTCAAACCCAGCTTGGCATTTCCATATCCAACTGTGATAACTCCCCATTTTCTATTTTTGTTCCCTAAGGACAGCCCATTTTTTCCCGGTGATTACTGAAAGCTTCCCAGCAAGCAGGACAGATGTTCAAGTTTATCTTATGTTCTCACATGGAAGCAACTCATCTTTCCAGCTGTTGACCTGGAACTCTTTCTTCCTTCATCCCACACCAGAAAATTCCCAGAAAAAAACAAAGTTTCAATGCCTATTGCAACATTCCCAAAGGAAGTTCATGGTGTTTGGCAGGAGTGCTGTTAACCCAAAATATCAAGTATCCAAAAATATGTAAGACAAACCTGCAACAAAATGTTTCAGTGTAACCCACAAGCTAAGAGATATTAACCTGTTCAAGTTTCCAGCCAGAAGAAACAGGAGGCTTACCATCCTAGGAGGAGATGGACAAGAGGTTTTGGCAGAAAAAAGACCATTTCCCTCGCCCTACAGTAGGATTGCCACGTCTCAGGGCCTGGCCCTGACTCTCTAGTTTTCTTAGGTCATCTCCAGACAGGAGGCAAGAGTGCAAATTTTGCTGGGCTCACCTTGGACAAGAGCAAAGGGCCGCATGCCAATCTGCAGCTCAGCTAGCACAGCAGTGGCTTATTACAACTGGCAAAGGTTAAAAATCCCGAATCCATTTTTTACAAAATATCTGTAGACCAGGGCTGAGTAAGGTGCAGCCCTCCAGATGTTGCTGGACCACAACTCTCATCAGCCCCAACCAGCATAGTTGATGGCATGGAATGCTGGGAGCTGGAATCCAACAGTATCTGGAGGATCACATTTTGCTTATCCCCACCAGGCAAAGGGATGGGAGGTCAGTGCCTCAGCAGTGGCAAAGGAAGAAAGTGACCTTGCAACTTTCTTTTATTTCTTTTGGATTCCTGAAACATCCCTGTGACAGGCCCTAATTTCTTACTAGATTGGTTTTACAGTTCCAGCCTAAGGTTCTGTGACACTGTGGCCATTTCCATCCTACACTGTTATAGTGTTATTATTCCACTTTAAACATCCTAGCAAATCCTGGGGTTTGCAGTTTAGGGAGGGACATTTAGAATTCTCAGCCAGAGAGCTCTTTGCCCCCAGGAAAATTACAAACCCCAGAATTCTATAGGAGGTTGAAAGTGGAATAATAGCACTATAACAGGGTAGGACTGAAATGGCCGTAGGTTTTTCTCAGCTGCTTAAAACAATTCAGTTACCCTCTTTGGCCAAGATCTCACTGAAAGGTCTCTTTACCCATCCAGCCTATGTCTAAAGACTCCAGAGCCGGAGAATCTCCCACTCTTTGAGGCAGTCTCTTCCACTGTCAAACATATGTTCTTTCTCCAAGGGAGTCATGAATTGGATCACTGGACTGCCCTCCTCCCAGCTCTTAAGCGGTGGTCAGGCCAAAACATTTTGCTGGCTAAGGCAGAGCAGCAAACGGAGTTCTTCTCCCATCTGAGGCTATTTCTGCACTAGCCTGTTATAGCACAATGATTCCACTTTCAACATCCTTGAAAGTGGAATCATAGCGCTATAACAGGCTAGTGCGGAAATGGCCTGAGTCAAGGTGTACAACACCTAAAGCCAGCCAACAATTTTGGAACAGGCAGCAGAAAATCCCAGAAGGGCCTCTCCCCTTCACTGACAGTAAAAATGCAATAATAAATCAAGTAACTAAAGCCGTTTCCTGTTCTTTCATGACACCCAAATTCTGCTAGCTGAAGCAGAAGCTTTATTCTGCCTAATGATATAAGTGGTCCTCTCACTGAAACAGCTGGGTAATTTTAGATCCTAGACTAAATTATCTTAAAGGGGCAAAGGAGTGAGATGCAGAAGGCCTTCTGTTTTACTTTAGTTGTGAAGCACGCAACAAACATCTCTCCTCTTCCTGCTGTTTCACATTTTGCAACTGCTTCTGCATTGTACATTCCATACACTGAAGTAAAAAAAAAAAACCTCGACAATTGCTAGCTAGGATTTTTAGAAAGGGAAAAGACAATCCCCATACATGTAGAGTCTGGCCTTTTAAATTCATTTTAACTATAGCCCCATTGGGAGGCAGTCTGACATAGTGGTCGGAGTATAGGCCAGGGTTCAAATTCCCACCCCAACATGGAAACCCACTGGGCAACCCTGAAAAAGCCACACTCTCTCAGCCTCAGAGGAAGGCAATGGAAAACCTCCTTTGAACAAATCTTAGGTCCATTTTTGCAGTGTTGTACAGGGAGAAATGGCATAATCTGGCAATTGCTTGAAGACTATAGAGCAAGGTGATAGAAAAATAAATCAAAGATGAAGCCAAGACTGCATGCTTATAGGCTGAATAACAGTGAATGTCCATAGCGATGGTGACCGAGTTCAAAGAGAATAAGATGAGAAGATAAATTGTTCATCTGGGGTATGTCGAGCATGAGACAGTGATAAGACATCTGAGTTTAATTGCTGCAATGAAATCAAGTCAACAAAGCATTACAACTTGCTTTTTTCCTATCTGCAACTCATACAGCTCATATAAACATGTGGAACAGTTAATGAAGACAGCTAACAGGTCTTTAGTTGACATAATAGGAACATCCATGCTTGGAAGCACTCCTGGGCAGATTTTTGTTGTGGTGGTTGCGTGATTTTAGTATTGTCTTAGATTCAGTGCTAAATCTGGGGCCAGCTCCTCTTATTTGCATTAAGGCTGGTAGTTATTTTACTATTGCTATTTTTCATTGTTATTGTTTTCTTCTTTATCACATGCTTTCTTTGTTTCTGGCTTTGCTGCTGTATGACAAAATCTTCCTTCACTTATACTCAGCACCTACCAAAGGAGTCACCTTGTTCTCTGCAACCTGGAGTGACATGAAGAGGAAGGAAGGAAGGGAGGAAGGAAGGAAGGAAGGAAGGCAGGAAGGAAGGGAGGGAGGGAGGGAGGGAGGAAGCAAGCAAGCAAGCAAGCAAGCAAGCAAGCAAGCAGAGAGACAGACAGTCATAGATTGATGTCAAAGAGGAGCAGTCTTTTTTGCTGGTAATAGACATCATTTGTACAAAGTTTTATTACAACATCTCAAACCATGCAAAAGTTATGTATGCATTTACTTATTTGTACCTTATCTCCAAATTTGAAGAACCTGGAAGAGCATTTTTATATAAATATTGGGTGCACTTTAGGATTTTAAATCTTGAGTTAAGCCTTGGGAGTCCACGGCAACAAAAGATGTTTAAAGGAGTCAGTAATATAAATAAATAAATAATTTAAAAATGGCCATCGGCTGAGGAGATATTTTTAACTCAGGCAGGCTTGCATGGGAGGAGGCAATGCTTTCGATACATTGATCTGAAGCTGTAAAGTTAAAGCCATAAGATTCAAAGATTCAAACCAAGGCTTTCAAATGTGCCCAAAGGATAGATTTTGGCACTGGCAAGATACATTCCATGTGGCTGGTTTGAGCAAATCCCAGCCAGCATGTTTTCAACCAGCACAGTAAGACTGTTTATTGTGTTCAAAGTATTTCCAACCCTGCTTTCAATTAATTTCTTCCCCCCGAGGGATCCAATAAAATCACCATTAATGCCAAGTGTACATTGTGAAGTTGCTGTCCAATAATAATAATGAACAATCAAGTGATGATCCCCATGATCATGGGAAAAGGGTTCCCGAGTTCCTCTTCCAGCCCCCAGTTTTTAAGGATGCAAAGCCAGTGAGTCATCGTTGACCTTGACACTTTCACTTTCCTCAGAATACGAGGCCTTGTCCCTTTTGTCTCCCTCCCACACATTCCCAGTGACTGTAAGTCCCTTCACATCCCTCGACAGGCTGAGTTTTAATTCCAATTTCATACTTTTTCCTCTTGACTCAGTCTCTGCTGAAATCTTGACTCAGAGGCATCCTACCTGGGTTCCAGTGATGCAATTTCCTTTTGCATGCACAAAAAGTCCACAAGAGCCAGCTTTTGATAACAAAGCAGCAGGAATGTGCTGGCTGGATTTTCTCCCCTTCCAAGAAGCAGATGACGTCACTGCTTTATCTGTCTCTCAGACCTGACATTTGCCCTCTTCCCTCCCAGCCGATCCATGCGGAGAGGTCTCCTTTCCTCCGCCTTCGATATGGTGAAGAGAGTAGGGAAATTTCTGACTATTGCACCTGCATGTTTTTATTAGGCTTTGGAGAGAAACAGTTATGCAGTTTTAGCTTGCAATAAACGCTTCCTTCCTCATATCACTGTATCTCACACCACACCTAGGGCTTTTATTTTGGGGGTTGTTCCATCAAAGCAGCTGCTTCGGAAAGATCTTGCTGGTGGTCAATCAGAATTAGGGATAAATTCCTCTTTTTATTTATTTGACGGCTAACATTTATGCCCTGTATTTCTCCCAATGGCTCCCCCTGCTTCATTCATCCAATAACCCTGAGTTCAGTTGGGCTGAAAGTGTTTCATAGCTGAGTTGGCATGTCAACCTGCATCTCCCAGACCCCAGTCCAGCACCCTAACCAGAAGTTAGAGAAAACAAGCTTTATGAGGAATGATCGAGGGTGATGGGAATGTTTAGCTTGGAGAAGACTGAGAAGTGTGATATGATTTGTTGTTCTTGTTGTGTACCTTCAAGTCATTTCTGAGTTATGGAGACTCTAAGTCAACCCTATCACAGGATTTTCTGGGGCTGAGGGTATGTGTGGTACGAACCCAAGATCATCCAGTGGGTTTCCATGGCTGAGCAGGAAATTGAACCATGGTCTCCAAAGACTGTAGGCCAAGACTCAAACCATTACACCATGTTGGCTCTCTAGCTGGAAGAGAGTTCTCCAGATATCATGGACTGCCAAAAAGAACAAATAAATAAGTCTGACAGGAAATGAAGCCTGAACTCTTCCCAGGAGTCAAAATGACCAAACTGAGGCTATCATGCTTTGGGCATGTTACAAAACGACATGACTCATTAGAAAAGATGACACTGCTTGGTAAAAGGAAAAGAGGAAGACCACATTACAGGGGTACAGACTCAGTTGAGGAAGTCACAAGCCATTTCTGCACTAGACTTTTATAGCGCTATGATTCCACTTGAAACATCCTATGGAATCCTGGGGTTTGCAGTTTCGGGAGGGGCTGGCCAGCCGCGCTATAAAAGTCTAGTGTGGAAATGGCCACAGTCCTGTGTTTGTAAGACCTGAGCACGGATGTTGTGGAGGTTCTTCAACAAGCTCACCAACGGTGGAAGCTGACTTGAGAGCAATGAATAAAAACACAGCTAGAATGAGAGCCTGACAGTTTTCTTCACTGGCTTCCCTCTCCAACTGGTCCATGGATCTGCAGCTGGTGCCCATCTTCGGTGTGTAGCTATACCTATATCATCATCATTGCTATTGATTTTGTTCTTCTTGTGGTTATTATTACTATTAGAACTCCATCAGAGCTACCTGGATACAGTACTCTTTGTCTAGTTGGGTTTTTTGTTTGTTTGTTGGGGAGGAGTCACAAAGGTGAAAAAATAATAATAAAATGAACAGTAGAAGCAAAACATAGCAATGCAATAGGTCACAGCAAACATTGGAAATTATCCAGCAGACATTCATAGGCCAACTATTTTGTTTTGGCTAGAATACTAGACGCTGGGGACAACTAGTCTCCTAGTAGCAGTTTTTCCAAAAGGCTGCAGAGGGAGAGGAGAGAGAAGAGGAAAAGGTATTCCCCTACCCCAGTTGGGAAACCTGTTGTCTTTACCCCCTTTGCCAACAGCAGCCATACCAACATGCTATCTAAACCGCTTCCATCCTGCTGATCATTGCAAAACCTGTAACCTGAATTTCTGTTTTTCTCTTCCCTTCCCATTCCTTATTCTTTGCATATCATATCTTAAATTTAGATTGTAAACATTACAGCCAACTCCCGCTCAACTTCTCTTTGGTATTGATCTGTATCATGCTTCTTAGCTCAAAAGGCAACTGTTTTCGTACGTCAATAATAATAATAAAAGACAGTCCTTCTTGCCTGTGGGCTTAAAATCTAAAAAGAGTAATACAAAATCGATCAACGTTAACAAAATTTGGTATTTAGACTTTGGCTGACATTATAAATATGTTTATGCAAGTTGTAGACGGATTGGCAAACTTTGTGTTGTGTTGGGTTTTGTTTGAGAAATTGTGGAGCATCTTCCATTTTGCACAGAATTTGGCATGAAACAAACTTTTAAGAATTGTATTGCTACCCAACGTTCACTTCATTCAAATCATAAATCAAATCATTCACATCTATTCAAGCAATTCCATATATATTTCCAAGTAAATAATAAATAATAACTCTGCATTGGGTATACAGGTAGATAATCAAGTACCGTAGATAAGTTTCTGGACATTATCCCTTTAAAAGAAATTTTGGTGCCAGAGGCAGAAATAGCATGGAAAAAAATAGGAAATGGTTCCTACACAACACAAAATAAGAGAATTTCAACAATTTTCAGCAAAACTTGTTCAGAAATTATAACGCATGCATGAGAAATGAAATAACCAGGGCCATTTCCGCACTAGCCTGTTACAGCACGGCCGGGCCCTCCCGAAACTGCAAACCCCAGGATTCCAGAGGATGTTGAAAGTGGAATCATCGCACTATAACAGGCTAGTGCAGAAATGGCCCAAGTCATGCAAGCCTTGCATAAGTAAACAAAAACATTTTCACCCTTCCAGAAACCACTTCTTTCAAAATTCATTCAAAGATGAATTTTGCCTTTCACCAGCCTCCCCCTTTCCTACGATTTCCACTTTGTTGGCCAGACCACTTATAGATCTATGCTTTTTAAATACGCTGGGATCAGCTGGTGAGGCAGGCTAATCTACTCCCCCCCCATTTTACCGTTCACACATGCGCAGAAAGGCATTCTGGAAGCAGCTGCTGTTTGTTAGGCCTGACTCACACAGCTACAGTAGCAATGGGTAGAGTAGAGTAAGATCCCACTCTTTCCCAGCTCAAGCTTTCTTTAGTTCTTGTTGCTAATATCCTGCCTCAATCTGGCACTGAAAGTCTGTTTCTCTAGCTTTCCTTCACCATCTTTCCCATGCTGCTGCTGATAAAAAAATTCCCAGCTAGCCAGAGGATGAGGAAGAAAATGGGAGGAAGGGCAGGAATAAAAAGCGTTTATAAAAAAGAAGCTTCTTTATCAGCAGCTTTCTTAACTGAGGTATGCCTATATTTGGATTATTTAAAACAATTCCTGATGCAGTCTTGTAGCCAAATTTACCCTCTTCTGAGCTAGCATGCCCAGAAGAGTGACTCACAGAGAAACAGGGCAGGTGGTTCCCTAGCGGGTGGGTAGTCACTGATAAACCCCCTAAAAGTAAACGTTTTCAGCCACAGAAGGAAAGCATGACTTACTGAAAAGCATGACTATGAGATGCCCTACCAAATTGCTTCCCATCCTCTTGGAACATCTGCTTGGGCAATTGACATCAGTCTGGTATGCAATAACATGTGATATCCTCTAGTGAAAGATGATGTTGTGCAAGACATTCTTTCGCTGGAAGTTCATCTTTTGTGAACCAACTGTTTACCTTTTCACAGCCAAGAGCAACATTCCAAGACAGGTACAATGACGTTGGACTTTCTGACTTTCAACAGACTGCCTTGTTATGAAGGAGTTGCCCTATTATGAAGGAGTTGCACAAAACAAGCTAATGTGGCTCTCCAAGGTAGTCAATATGATTTCACACATCAGTTATGTAGGTCTGTGGCTTGATCATTCAACACATTCTTCTCTGAAAAAACAAGACCAAGTGGAACGTTGGGGAATTTAAATTTTGTCGCAACGTTTCTGGGAACAGTAGAATGTTTTTATCATATTGATGATTACGTATTTTGCAGTACCTGCTTTTCTTCTGGAACACCTTGGCACCGATATTTCTCCCATAAATGGCTTTTCCATTGCTGAGCACCCACATCTACACCTAGACATGTAGGTAATTTCCTTTGTTGGATTGGGGATGATAGACATGGGGCTTAGCAGGAAGTCAAAGTTCTCCAGTCATTCATTTGACTTCGTGACAGCAGAAACTGAATCTGTCTTGTCTCTCCACCACCCACAAAAAAAGGACATGTTCCAACTTAGACAGGCAACATGTATAATCAGATCTCCATATTTATTTATTTTATAGCCTAAGGACAAACCCCTCTGGATAAATATTGCCAAGAAAACCCCTGTGATAGGTTCACCTTAGAAGTTGGAAATGACTTGAAGACACATGGCCACCACCACCACAACATATCAGAAGAAGGAACTGGCTAAACCATCTCTGAGTACTCTTTGCCAAGAAAACCCTATGAATTTTCCCCAAGATGGGAAAATAATTCCCTTCATCCTAGGTCAACGTTACCAGCAGACATATTAACATGAGATGATGGGAGCTGCAGTCCAAAATACATAAAGAGTACCAACATAGGGAAATTTGGTTCTGATAAAGGGAAAAGAATACAGCAGGAGATTTTTAAAAGAAAATGTTTAGGGCGCTCCTAGCAACACTGTTCTTTTACTTCTGACTTTCTAAAGCTTGTTTTGGTTTCATTTGGGCTCTTAAAATTGTTCTTTTCTGTCCTTCAGTCTGGAGCCTGGAAAACCCTTGACTCCCTCCACCCCTTTTCTTTTCCTAGTAACACATCTTCATTAAGACAATAAGGCCAAAATGTCACTTGGCCCAATCACAAACCCTTCTTTATCGTGCCTCGCCTGCAAAGGTTGCCCCCAGAAGTTTGTAGACTAAACAGAAAGGGTGCGTAATGGTGAATACAAAGGGGTGTGAGAACAGACTGGGCACTGAGACAGGATGACACTTAAAATGAACAGACTGCCAAGATGGGAGGGGGGCATAAATAAAGGCCATCTAATGACTGCAGTAAAGGCTTCTTCCTAAAGCACCCTGTATTCCAGAGCAATTTTTTGAATTTTACAATTTTGTCCAGCAAGTTAGCCCATCTAAGTGAGCAGCCCCGAACTTTCTATCACAAACCAGAGTGACCCAAAATGTAACCAGAAACCAGCGTTCCTTCGTTCTTTCCTTAAATTGATGTCTCGGCTTTCTGCCAACAATTAGCCCTCAGTGTAGCTAAGGGTTCAAAGCCAAGCACAATTAAAATATTAAGAATGAAAAGACAATTAAAATACATCAATAAAAAGGAAACCACACTGGCCTTTAAATTCGTCTTGGTATGCTAGCATAACCAGGAGCTATGGCAGTGGATCTACTTTGCACGTAAAGAGGTACCCAGTACCTCTTTATACAGTAGTTTCACTTGGCTGAAGAACAGCCGCTGGACAGCACCCAGACACAGCCCTGTCCCTCTCTGACTCAAACAGCCCCTGCGGCTATGGGGATGGGCTGGAAATGTTCACTCATATAACTGTCTTAGACCTCCCTTTCCAGCACCCAGAATTCTGCATTAGCAGCTTCAGACATCAGTCTTCTACTTTAAGACTTCCTCTGTTAAAAGGGCTAGGCAGTCCAAGACCAGATTAAAGATGAATCCAGAAGAGGAGGGTCTCTGAAGTCACTCATCAAAGATGAGCAATACCTAAACCACAGACTGAGCAACAGTTACACATCTCTCTGGTCAAATTCTTCCCCAATATGGTGGGAAGTACTGGGTGTTTGTTTAAATGACAGCGTTTAGCAATTTCCACCTATAATGTGAATCAGCATATAGAAATGCGAGGCAAATGTATGTATGTATGTGTGTGTATGTATGTATGCATGTGTATGTATGTGTATATATATATATATATATATATTTGGAGTGTAAAGCATAAATGTCTACGCCATTCAGGAATTCAGTCCAGAAGTGGACAAATGGTCACCCTACAGATGTTGGTGGATGCCCCGGCCATCACATTCAGTGGTAAGGAATGCTGGGAGTTGCAGACCACCCATCTTGAAGAGGGCTATATCTACCTTTCTTTCCAGATGCACAGGAGAGGTATAAACACCCACCTCACTGACATTCCCAAGAGCAAATATTTCCTTTCTTCCCATGGAAATGAATATCGTCATTCATTTCTATGAAGAAAGGTAAAGTATAGAACAGAGGGACACTGCAGCCATGTGGCAGCTGGGCAGTTTTCCTCCATCTTCTAACCCTGGAAAGATGGTCCAGCTACCACAGTTTCATAAGGACCCTATGAAAGATGAGGGTGGCACAGTGCCTAAAGGCATGGGTGGGAATCATCTGTCCCTACAGATGTTGTTAAGACTTCAAAACCAAGCAGCCCCAGCTAGTACTGCCAATGTTGAAGAATGCTGGTAGCTGCAGTTTACCATCTGGAGGGCCATACAATCCCAACTTCTGGTTCTAGGGCAAACCAGATAGTGATTCTTCACAAGCCCCCAGGTACCAATGCCAAATGCACAGCTAAATGTTATACTAGAGGGCATTTGCAAATCCTCTGATAAAAGGAAAATTCTAGGCAGCTGATCTTTGGAGGAACAGAAACACAGAATTATATACATTGTCTCTGGGTGTGAATGCAGCTCCTTATTTTAGATAGCAATTGCTCTTATGATAGTTATACATTTTTACATCTTGCCAGAGATGTAAGCTTTGGATCATCTTACCTGTTCTTGGTGGGGGAAAGTGTGTTTTGGTGTCTCTTTCCCTCTCTTTCTTTTCCCTTGTTTTACAGATAGCATGGATTCGTACAGTCACTAAGTTGCTGTTGTTACCCAAAACTTGAATTTGTCTTTCACTAAGAACTCACACAGCTGGCAAGCTGAAGAACCATTTATTGTTTGCAAAGACAGCTCTCAAGTCCTTGCATCTGGATGCCTTAGCCCTTTTTACCTTACTCCTGCCGGAACTTCTCTTATATAATACAAAATGCCATGAAAATGTGTGCAAACATCAGATGAAATGGTACAAAGAGAAGGACTGGAAGAAGAAACAGAGAAGTCTAAATATTAGGCCAGATAGTGTGGTCATGACATCTGCTAGTTTAGACTCAAGCCTCAAGATGGAGATTGCAGACTGAATTAATTTAATCAGTATTACATGGCACAGATATCAGATTACATCTAGCATTCCAAAGACAAAGTGGTAATAGCTGATTCTCATTTTTGCAAACATAAAGGGCAACTGTAATTCAGATCTGACTGATGACTTTGGTGAAACCTTGAGTGTTTCTCTCTTGTAGCAGCACAGCTATTTTTATTTTTCTATGTATGCATATATATTGTATACGCATGCATGCACAACCCTTGAAAATAACACTTTATGCTTCTGAGTGAATTCTAGCGCACAAAGGTTTATCCTACAATAAGTTACCTGCAGAACATCTAAAAGTTAAATTTATGACTCCAAGTCCCAGAATATTCCATCTTAGCTGCAGGTTACATTCCAAGACTATATTTTTCCCAGGCACTGATTATGTGCCACAAGCCTGTGCTAATAAAGGCTAATGCAACAGGTTTTATGGGGTTTATTTGCACTCTCATTTTTGGGAAGGGTTTTGGCACAAATCAAAATTAATTAGAACAGGGAGATTAGGGTCTCTGAATGTACATGCATATCTGATAAATGCAGGTATCACTGTAATGTGCATTTTGGATGTTGCTATATCTGATTAAAACATTCCAGTGAGATGAAGCTACCTGGTTTGTGATTCCCCCCCCCCACTAAACTACAGCTTCTGGTACAAACTCAATCATCCAGCACTGAAAGAAACAGGAGGCTGCTGGAGAATGAGGAAGCAGGCTTTGCACAAAACAAGGCAGGAGAATCAAATGACATAGGCTGTTCACATCTCATTGTTTTCCTTCTCCATTTATTAAGAGGCTGCCAACATACCAAGAGCATCTCACAAGCTTGTTGCTAAAGGACTGGGGAAATGGCATGAGGAAAACCATGCCATTATCAACTTCATGACCCACAGGAACTGTGTGTGGATTCCAGATTTGCACAATCGTTGCCTACGACTTAACAGGGTGGTGCTAAGCTAGCCACTTACGCACTGCCCTGAAAGAGGAAACGCATCATAAAATAAAAACAAAACAAAAGAACACAGACAATAATAGACTTCTATGTCCAAAGCCAGGTAAGATCAGGCCAACCATTGAAGGAGGAGCTCAACATCAACTTTATCTTCTGGTTTAAACTTACATGGGTTGCACATTTTATCTCAGTCCCTCTGGTTCACTCACAAGTTTCATGCTATCAAAATCTGAAAACCTGGTTTTGTCAACAGAGCAGAACACAGTGCAAAGGAACTTGTTTCTAAACTTTCTGATTTGTTGTCCTCTATGTTATGCCAGGTAGCTCCAGCAGTTAATGGAAGTTTTGGGAGAAAGACCTAGGGAAAATGCTGGTCAACTTTCAACCAATGAAATTCAAAAAGCAATCCATTAGGCTGCTATACTGTTGGTACCGTACCCCAATACACCTTAGCTATTTAACCTCTAATAATTTCAAGGATTGCTGGCACCACTGTGGAGGGATGGGATCTTTTTAAACCCACCCAGTCCTTTTTCTTCTTCATCCTCTGGCTGGCTGGATATTTTTAGGAGCACTGGCACTGGAGGGATCGTAATGGGCGGCTGGAGAAACACAGACTTTTGGCATTGGGCTTCAGCTGCATGACTGCTGTAAACAGTGCAATAAAGCTAGAGCTGGGGGAAAAAGATTCTACTCTAACATAATCTTATGGCAGCTGTCTGTGCCTGCCTACAACTGCTATGGTAAGCAGCAGATGCCTCCAGAATTCCTTATAAAGGTCATGTGAACAGCAAAACAAAAAGAAAAGATGAGAACAAATAAGCTTGCCTCACCTGATACCCACAAGCATGATGAAAAGGTTTGGCCACCAAAATGGACAACGTTAAGTGCAGGTTGGTCAAAGAAAAATTCATCCCTGGGTGCATTTTGGAAGAAGCTTTAATGTGGTCCCTCAAAGGGTCAACATGTACTTCTTTATTCATGGCTTACTTGACCTTGCTTATTGCGTTTCTCACACACACACACACACACACACACATATATATATTGTTAATTTTGAATAAAAACTGCCCTTCTTTATGGTAAAAAGTTTAAGAACCTATCCCTATTCTTTCCATGTTATTTATGGAATTTATCTAATACCGAACTTTCTCTTAAAGAAGTAATGACCAGGAGCACATCTATTTTGTTAACTGAAGTATACCTGCACTTTCTGGTTAGAAAGTTTTAATGTCATAATTATGAATAAATATAAATATAATATTTATAATATTTAATGAGGTTGGTAAAATCACAGGACAAACAATTAACATGTTGCCTCAACCGGGTCTTTTAACTCCACATAACAGAAGTTAATAATGACACGCAGCACAAAAGTTTGATTTTTCATTTCGCCCTGCAACTTTTGCTTTCGCTGTGGAAATCGAGACTATGGTCTTCATCTCTGTCAGAAAAACTAGGTCACAAGGGCAAAACAGAAGAAATAAACATTGGCACTGGTGTAGCAGTTTAAGCATTGCATTATGACCCTGGAGATCAGGGTCTGACTCCCCACTCAGCCACGGAAACCCACCTTGAGTATGTTGCACCTTCTCAGCCTCCAGAAAACCATGTGATAGGTTTGCCTTGGGGTTGCTATAAGCTGCAAACAACTTGAAGGCACACAACAACAAATGTACAGCCATAAGTGCCCTTGTTTTCTTTAAAACTTAGAATTAAGGACGCAAAATTCTCAGCCTCTCCCATATTCTGTGCTTTATTAAGCAGTTTTGTGGACTGCCTAGAGCTCTGCATATAGTATTTATGGCCATAAACCCTTTTATTTGCTTTTATTAAGATCTGCATAACCTGTAGTGCATGAAATGTTGAGGATGGAAGCTTCTGACCTCAAATCCTAGTTACTATCTCAAGTTATCTCATTGTTTTCATTTCCCTCTTCTTCACAAACATTAACAATATTATATAACAGGACTATTTTGAAATAGATGTCTCTTTTGATTGTCTGACAATTTTTTTTGAGGAAATTAATGTATCTGGAGTTTTAAAAAAAAGAGCATCAGAAAACAGACCATGGAAGCAATGTTACGGCTCAGGAGCCCAGCATCTAGTGTAGAGGTGGGCACATGCAGCCCTTGGTGTCCTTGTTTTGTGCCACTTGCAACCCATGCCACCTAAACTGCAGTGGCTTCCTCTTTTCTCTTACCTTTGTGCTGTTTCCGGGTAGGGAGGAGACACTTTTCACTGCGCCCTTAAAGACCTGTTAAGGTACAGGCGCTCTCAAGCCTGGACTGATGGGGCCCACAACACCTCTTCTCAAAATGTAGGAAGTTGGCCAATACAACCTAATGCCAAGCAGCTCCACTTCAGTATCACAGCATGTTGACCCTTATTAACCATGAGATGAAGAAAACTAGAAAGGGTGCATTTTTAGCCATGTAGTACTCCCTCCCTAAGAAGGCTCAACCGTCAACATCCTAAATTTTCATTCAGGAATCAATTTAAGACTTTTCAGATCACTCAAGCTTTTAGTGATATCTTGGTTGATGTTAACTGCCACATGCTCGTTTAGTAGCATGCTATTTATTTGATGCTATCCCACCCTGAAGTCAATAGTTACAAAGAAACAGCATTTTAAAAAAAGTAAATGAAAAAGTCATCTTACCGCCCTGCAAACACGCACAAAGTAGCCTACAAAAGGACTCTGAAAATTTTCTATGTGCGCCTCACTGGAGGATCAAGACTGGCATTTAGGGTCTGAGGTGTTGAGCCATTTGAACCGCCTTTCAAGTATCCCCTTTAATTAGGCAAGGATAAAGAGGTTTTAAACAATGTCACTACAGATTCATTCTCTGTATTAACCTCTGTCATAAAGCAGAACAAGGCAATCAGTAAGAAATGAAGAAGCAGGAGTTTGGTTTTAAGTTCATTTGTTACACTCACTGCTTTTGAACAAAGTCATCCTTGTGGCCCCTAAACTACCAGAAAGAACAAAAGTCAAGGTCACAATAGCCAGCTAGTTGGCTGTGTATGCAAGAGAGAAAGAAGAGAAAGCAAAATGTATTATGATTACCCACTGGAGTTAAGGGGCATGCATCTGGTAGACCACCAAGCCTTTAATCTGAATTTTATTTTCCATGACTTTCCAGCAATGGTCCCATGGCCAACAAAACCAACTCAGAATTAAGTCCTAACAGGTTCAATTGTGCTTACATCCTTGCAACTGTGTATTCATGCAATGTAGATCTGTGAGTACAGCTACCAGCCCTTGCTCCTCTATTCTTCAGTGCCAATGCAAAATGACCACCTCTATTTTATCGACAAGCTGATTTCATCTGACTTCTCAACTAACTTCCTCTTCCCTTCCAAAGTTATTCAGGCAAACACTTCAATCCATAGGCTTCCTCCAACTTCTCAGGCCATGTTATCATTCTGCTACAATTCCCCAGTATGTTCCCCATCCCCAATATTTATTCCTCAGCTGGCCAAAGACTCTGGTACTCCGTATGGTTGGTTTACTCCCATACCTCCATGTAATGCCCTTTCTCAACCCTTCAAACTCTTTAAAAAGATAAGGTTTTTGAATCTGAGAGAAAAACCAAATACACAGAACTATTTTCTCAAATTCAGCCTTTCTTATCCTTCTGTTACCTACTTCGTTGTTAATTTTTCAACCATAAACTTGTTGGGAGGAAGGACCTGTGTATTGAAACCTTTAAAAAAAAAAAAAAACTGCCTTGACATTCACAAACAAAGACTCTGAGCTTGGTTCCTTCCAGGAAAAGGAGGAAATCATGACTTTCCTCGCCTCTATGGGTGGTCTGGAACTGTGACCTTAAAACGACTACTCTCCAGCGAGAACACTTCAGAGGGAATTGTGAAAGTGACCATTGTAGAAGTGTGCATGATTCTTAGTTCAAAATGCAGTGGTGACGAAACTTCTGCCCTTCTGTTAAAGAAATTAACATAGCAAACTTGGGGAAGGATTTTATCATGAGTCACTGCTGTCGTGAATAGCCATTATGGTACTACACACTTCAGATGGACATGTTAGAGGCCATAGCCCTATTCAGACACTCTAAACTAGAAGCACAGATGCAAGGAGGAAGGGGAACATTGTCACCTTGTCCCTTCCCTTATTGCTTTTCATGTAGAGAGCAACAGCCTGAATTGGAGAATGCCCTCTAAGTGTGGAGGCATTCAGAATCTATGCATATAGAAGGCCCTGACCTTCAAACTGTCACCTTCCACCTGCTGAAGACAGAGAAGGTGCAGCTAGAGCTCTCCATTTTACTCATATGTTTACTTCTACCAGTTTAGGACATATTAGCACAGCTTGTACATTACGAATTTCACGGTCCTTTGTTTACTGTTAACAATTTCATCTCTATACCTATGTATCTATTCATCATCCAAGGATACTCATCATGTATCGGAAAAAGTGGACTCACAAAACTCTGTATTGCAACACATGCAACAGTACCATAAGATGCCCTGTTATTTTTGGTGTAAGGCTAATATAAGCATCCCTCTGCAATTTTTGAATGTTTCAGAAAGAATCTAAAGCAGATAAAGGCAATCCAGAAAAGGCGTGGGCAGCCCTACAACCAGCCAAGTCTAGTTATGATACGCTGGAAGAATCCATTTGGCAGATAAAATGGGTCATCTTTCACAAGACATCACTTGTTCAGTAATGCTCCTCAGATGAATTGGCTTTTAATGGTCAGCTATTACGCCCAGACAGAGCCTAGAGAGGAGAGCAGACATTACAATGCCTTTCACTGATCTGAGATCAAGCAAGTGAAAAGCTGAGTCACAAAGTTAAACCATCTCTGCAGAACTAGTTAAAATATCTCCATTGTGTCATACCGTATACAGACTCTTGTCTATTTCAGTTTGCTACATGCATGACTTGCAAAGAAAGCATATTCAGCAAAACACCCCAACAGAGAAGAATACAATATTCTCATAGCTTGTATTAAAAAGTATTTATGTATTTCAAATCTATCTCTTATTTGAAAAACAATTTTGTGCTACCTGCTTCCTTTCATCCTTAGAGTTGGGATCAACTTCCCACACTGGCTTTTTGTATTTAGCCATTCAAAAGTTGTATATTTCAAAGGGGGTTCATCTTAATAATCTTTACAAAAGATTTGGAAAATACCCCACTCCCCCATGTGTTAGATTGCACCTCCCATTATTTCCAACTAGCATTGACAATACAAAGTTAATTGTGGGTGATATGAGCTGTGGTCAACACATGTGGAAGATTCAGGAAGGCTAGGAAAATCAGATTGCAGAGGTAGAGGTCAACGTAGGATTGTCCAAAGCTTATGAGCAAAGCTGAGGAGATAGGAATTGAACCAGAGTTCAAAATTTGGATATGCTCTTATCTTCGAGAGAGTGTCATGAGAAAGTGAGGCACAGAATACCCCTATAGTTTCAAGATTCTTAACCATTTTAACCACAAACTTGAGTTCTCAGTTCAAAGTTGGATGTCAAAAGTTTTGAAATGTAAATTTTGAGTCTGATGAAATGGGTGCTAGTGTATGAAAGCTTATGCCAAACAGAATTCATTAGTCTTTAAGGTACCAAAGATGTTTTTCCCTCCATAATGTGGAAGCAGCACTGAGAAAGTTATCAGCACCATGTTATTTCTTCACTGCAACAACTTGGTGGGCTTCCTAAGCTCAGATAGGGTTATCACTTTTAAAGCCCTGAACCACGATGGACCACCTTTGTCCATACAAGCTAGCACACATGTTAAGCTCTTGTTGTCAGGTGTGAAGAAGGGCCTGTTTGTATCTGAGCTACAATTTGAAAGATATGGAGACAGAAGCTTCCAAGGTGCTTGGACATACAAGCTTTACAACTTTTTCTCCAGAGAAACCCAATTTGTCCCTTAATGGTTCTTAATCTGGTAAAGCCTTCCTCTTCTTATAGTCCTTTAATCTGTTGTGTTGCTAGTAGTGTTGCCTTTAGTAACTCAGCAGACTTGTTGTTTGTTTGATTATATTTTTAGTTGCTGCCCTCTTCAAACTGTTTATTGCTTTTTGTTATTAATACAATTACTGCAGGCAGTTGGTACTGGCTCTTCTGATTGAAAAATAGGATGAAAAAAGGATAAAATTAATGAGACATGACAAGAACTCCCCTGATTATAAGCATTGTAAGGAGCATAGGCATTCAACCACAGCTGAGAGTGATGCAACACTGAAGTGCCAAGTTCCATCCCACACAGGATCTCCCGTTACAAGGGACTAAAATTTTATAGAGACGCCAGAGTGAAAAATACCAGATTTCATGCTGAATTCACAGTCTTTGCAATGTTGGCTGGCCATTCTTCTCTTAAGCAATATAACAACCTCAGCAGCTGGACTGAATTTCTATATTTGCGAGTGCAAAAAGGATGCAGAATTTAAGGACAGGTGAGCTTCTTGTGGCATTCCAACTTCATTATTCCTCCTCACTGGGCATGCTAGCTTGCAGTTATAAAAGTTGGCCTCCGGATAATCACAAGTTGCCTACCCCTGATCTTACTTATGCACCCAACAATCTTAAAAAAAAAGCAAGAAGGTGATTCTGCCTCATTAGAAATCCCCTAGTCATAAAAGCAAGTCCCACTTTTGCACAACTAAAGCCAAGTGCACTGATGAAGGGAACATGCTGTCCCATGGATACATTTCTTGTCAACAGCTTGCAAGGACATCATCTTGATAAACAATAACACATACCATTAATTACTATGCTGACAAATGAACACGCACAGGAAACTCACTACATAAATGGGAACATAATTCATGGTCGGGTGAATGGCTTTAAGGCTTCAAGATCTGCCCAGACAATTAGGAAGCCAGCAGGAGCTACAGTAGTGCATTTAAAAGAACCTAAAAAAGGGCAACTTGTATAGCTCATTTCTTCAGAATCCTTCTGATTTCCCTTCTGAATGCTTACTAAAAACAAAAAAACAAAAAAATCTGCTTTGCTTTTCACTTAGATACTATTCCAAAGATTTTAGTGCATGTTTTCTGTGCCAGAAAATTCTGGCTCATCTATATAGCAATTTCAACTTTTCAAGACTACATTTTAAGCGGGGAGGCAACTGCAGTCTGTACAACCAGGATGGAATGGGGAGTTTTCCACTGAAAATTCCAAAATGGATTTTCTGCCACTTAGTTTTTCTTGCAAAAAACAAAACAAAACTCCTATCACTTCATAAAATGTCTTACTAACAATGAGTTCATGCCAGCACAAGTTGGTGTTGTCCAACATCTTTATGACTTGGATGGTGGAATAGAAGGCACACTTATCAAATTTGCAGATGACACCAAATTAGGAGGAGTAGCTAATTCTGTGGAAAAGAGAATCAGAATTTAAAATGACCACGACAAATGGGAGAGCTAGGCTCTGGAACTAACAAAATGAATTTCCACAGAGATAAATGTAAGGAACTGCACTTAGGCAGGAAAAATGAAATGCACAAAGGTAGGATGAGTGACACCTAGCTTGAAAACACCACCCATGAAAAGGACGTAGGATTTTTACTAAACCACAAGCTAAACATAAGCCAACAGTATGATGTGATGGCCAAAAAAGCCAATGCAATTTGAGGCTGCATCAACAGAAGCAGAGCATTCAGATCAAGGGAAATAGTAGCCTTCCCTTTTGTTTAGGTTGAGGGCTTGGCTATGTCCCAAGCTGCAAGGATTCCTCCTTTCACCAACCCAGAGAATGCCACATTGAATACTTACTGGGAAGAAGCATTCTGGGTTTTTGAGTGGAGAAATCCACCCCCAGCAATCGTGACTCCCAAAGTTTTTGTTTTGGAGGCTGATGGATTTAGATTTACCTCTTTCCTGTTCAGGCGTTCATTTTCAAGTTATCTGTATTAAGGCCTGGCTAGCAAGTGAACTGGTATCCAACATGGCCAAGAGGATCACCCCCCCCTTTTTTTTTTGAGGGGGGGATGGGTGAAGCCCAAGTTGTGTGGATTCCTCTTCTCAACCACCCAGAATGGCCCTTAACGGTAAGTACCTAATGTGGCAATTTCCGATAGCCCCTAAGTAAGTGAACAGAAATACTGATTAGAAAAACAGCAAAGGACATTTAAATATGGTTTAAATGTTAACAGTCTAGTTTCTAGTTATAGCCCAGTGAATAATTTATTCACTCACAATCCAGCAAATCTCACTGATCCTGTATCCCAACTGAAATTCTGTACTACAACAAAGTCAAAGCTTAAGAAATTATTTTTATTAGCATACTTGTATTTTTTTATGTCATGTACTTCTCTTATACAGTTTGTTTAAATTTAGGGTCTCAGACAGATACAGGGCTGCATTTTTCTATCACAAGAAACAAAATAAAATATCAGGAAAGAATCACATACTTTGATGACAAAGAACTGGATGAATCTGATGCAATTGTCGAGAATCACTGGACTGCCCATCACAATGATTCAACTGGTCCCACGGAGGAGGCTGCATGCCACGATGCTTCAGTATGTTCTGAGCCCACATCAGTGGTCAACAGTCAACCACCACCATTATTTGGTGAGAATTCCAGAAACATTAAAGGAGGTGGTGGGTGTAAGGTCACATAAAGGGGATTCTTTTGCTCAACAAGAAGTGATAACAGTAACAACAGATGTAAGCTTCTCTGGTTGAGGAACACAAGGCAGAGGGAGATCAGTGCTGGTGATATGGATTGGACTGGACTTCAACTGAATTATAATCTACTGAATTGAAGGTGGCAAGTTTAGCATTTCAATACTTTGCCCATTTAATAAAGAATCAGAAATGATGATGCCAAAAGACAACATGTCCATGAAGCAGATCAGAATTTACACTAGTAGCCACAATGTTGGCTAGAAAAGTGTTGGCAGCACTATCCATACATCCAAATTTGTGTAAATGGGATGAAGACAAGTTGTCCTTGAACTGGATCCATCCCATTTACACAAAGTTGATGGATGGGTAATGCTACCAACTCAGACACTCTTCTGGATGATGCCATGGCTACTAGAAAGAGAACTCTGAATGCCATTAACTGTAAAGCAGACTCACTCAAAGGCTCAAAAGGTGGTTGTATTAGTCCAATACCAAATTCAAGTCTGGGCATTACATTCACACACAAAATGACACCCATAATTGCCACTAAGCTCCAATAGCAAAGGACAAGAAAACTGACAACCCCCAATGGCAGACAAGGTCTGTGGAGCATGACATGGGACTCACAGGGAAAAGTTGGAGAGGGAGCTCTTCAGTAAATGGTGAGACCTCAGGGAAGTACAAGAAAAACCTGAATGTGTTCCTCCTTGCAGCAGGGGTGCAGCAGGCTAAGTGGCCCATTTCCCTCCCTCCCTCTTCATCTGGCCCACTTCCCCACTCTCCTCCTTGGATGCAGAAACGGTCGTGCGAGAGAAAGTGAGGTGTGGTATCTGTCCACACATGGCCGAGCCCTATCCAGAACCAAGCCTGTTGCACCATCTGGGAGCTCTAGGTTGTCACTCAACAGGTGCACTGCTGGAATCCAGAGCAGCATAGGTTGTGGCAGGCCTTGTTTTCTTTTTGGCAGCCAGCTCATCCCATCACCTATCGTAGCCATGGCAGAGAGGGGTAGAAGAAGAAGGTGAAAAAGAGAAGAAAGCAACAGAGAAAGAGCAAGGTAAAAAGATGCATGTGTTGTGTATGCGTATCTCAGAGAACAAGAAAAACAAACAAGAAGCAAAGGAGACATTTAAAGCTGTTCTTCCTGCCTGTCTCAGTGGTGATGGGAGAAACCCAAGTTGTATGGATTCCTCCTCTCACCATTCCAGAGAAATAAAAGTTCTGCTTAGTAAACATAACTTAAACACACATTGTAACCAAATCATGGCCTATTTAGGAAAGGGAATTTTTTCAGGAAAAAAAAAATTCCAACTGAAAACATGCAGAAAATCCACATCACTGACCGAACTGCTCATAATCTCTTGCCACTTGGCTAGGGCTAATGCAAATATAGTCTTGAAGGGTTATAGTTGCTTGTCGCTGATCTAGATCTGTTGCAGACTGTTGATGTACTAGCAAAGACAGCCGTTCTCAAATTCAGTTCTCAAATTCTTTTTTTGTGGACCACTAGGAAATTGCTAGGTGTATCTGCAGACCATTTAAAACTGATTTGTTCTACAACGCACATACATAACTCACAGTTTAATAATTACAGCCTTTCTTTTCTAATGGGACGTATATGTCTGTGTTTCTGTGAAATCAGGTCTGCAGATCAGGTCTTTCTGTACTTGGAGCGGGTGGTAGCAAAGGAATATCCTGCCACATACAGGCATGGTCCAAACTCCCTCTGCTTCTATCATCAGAAAAATACAAAAAGAGAAAAGGCCCAAGTACAGATATTTTTGTTTTGCAACCTGTCCACAAACCACTACTGAACCACAGCTGTAGTCCAAGAACCCCTGGGCTAGAAGAATAATCAGAACTAGGATCTCAATATTCACAATTTGCCTCTTCCACGAAGACTCTAACGGCCTTAAGCAAACCCAATGCTCTTCAGTTCCAGTCCCTCTTCTGAACTATGGGAACGATTTGACATACAATTAGCCAACCAATACAACCTCAGTAGTGTGATATACCTGACATATAGTTTTCCCTTCCAATAGCTATGAACACTCTTTCCTAATATAGCCATCTGATGACCACTTCCCTTTCTTTGGGTACCAGTTAAAAGGTTATTTTATTTCCTCATTGCTTTTGGAGAATTTAACTGAGTCATTTATGGCACAGATGGCTTTAGCTGTATTACACATTTATTTTATTCTTGTGTCATTTTAATACAATGTAAAATAATATAATTTATTGTTCATTAAAGGTATGCATTTTCTTTTAATTAAAATAAATTATAACATTTCCTATCCTAGGTAGCGACAGTAAGAATTAAATAACTTAAAGAAATATTGCCTGAATTTTTTCTTCTCCCATTTCTTCTCTTCCTTCTTGTGTTCTTTTATCTTTTAAGCTTGAGGGCAGGGACTTCGTCTGGAAAATGTAAAAATGCTTTGGATTAATCAATAACTGGAGAGATGGGAACTGGGTCTAAGCAAGCAGAGAACAGAGAACAGAGAACAGACAGATCAGAACTCTGAAGGAAGACAAAGGAGCAGCCCAACCTTTTGATAGTTAGAGACAACAGGACAGAGTAGTGGCATTAGACTCAGCCAAGGAGGATGGTCAGCTGGCAATGTCTGATCTAAATCTGCATCTTTCCCAAAGCTGGCTCCATCATACAGCATCTCCTAGAGCAAGAGTAGTACTTCACCTGGCCAGAAAAGCACCCCTTACCAATCAATTCATTGTGCAGACCAAAACCAGCACTTCAGGAGAGAGCCCCACGCTCCTCCCTAGCCAAGAACAGAATTCACAGTACTAAATGGAAACCCTAGATAGACAGATGTTGATTCACAGTTAATAAAGCGTTATTATGAGATGTGCAGACAACTCCCTTCTGCAACAACATGGAAACTTTGCTCCTCCAGGTGTTCTGAATAACTCTTCTCACAATCTGCAACAACAGGCCATACTGACTGAGGCTGCCGGGCTTTCAACTTTAAAGCACCTAAGGTTCTCTACCCTGCCTACTGGGATCTTGCATTCTGTGTGAACAAAAGACTTTTATGACTCAGTGTCTCTATATCACCCTTTTGAATAAACTGTCCTTTTTTGGCACAGAGTGTCACAATTGATTTAAAGTAAAATGAATAAGTGGTATCTTTTTGGAAAATCTAGTCTCATGATTTAAAAAGGTTTCAGCTATAACAAATTTATTTCAAGAACAATCTGGTTTAAATTAATCTGGATGGGATATAATATTTCAGTTAGTTTCTAGGTTGGGTCTCAAAGATAGATAATTAAAGAATATCTGTCTCTTGGTGTGAAGCTATAACTTAAGTATATGAATTATTGTACTGCCTGCAGATGACTCACGTTCTCACATTTTCTTTTGATTACAAATACCAGTTCATAAAAGCGTGATACTCATTTTTGAGAGATTATATAATATTATAGCAACTTTTAGTATGCAATTTTATTCAGGAAATACCTAATAAATGTGATTTAAATAAAACAGAACTCACCTTTTTTTTTTTAGTCTTGGGGGTATCAATCCACTCTGGTTTTATATTCAAGAAATACTTAGATTGTTAGAAAATGTAATAAGCTCAAGGTATACAAAAACAACTATTGTCAACACTAATGAAATATCAAAGTCCAGAAACTGGTGGCAACATTTGAAGTGTCAGTCTTAAATGACAGTACATCCTAAAGAGGATTTGGCCAAGGCAGCCACTGAGACAGTGCTTCCCAACCCCCGCAAATCTAAAACATTTCACTTTTGAAAGTCATTAAAAAAAGAGAGAGAGAGAGATGAGGCAAATCTAAAAGAATTTGGTAAATTATTTTAATTCAAAATGACCCAACGCAAAACTTTACATTACAAAAGGAAGAACAAAATATGTTACGATATTGCTAACACAGAAATAGCTGTGTGGAAGCTAGAGGAGTGGGCAAAATGGTACATCATCCTTACCAGAGCAAGATTTGTAACACTAAATCAACCTTAGTGGGTTAGATTAGAATTTCAAGTTTCCTTGGTCTGCTCTGCATAAAAAACCTGGCAGACACATTATAAATTCACAACGAAAGTCTCCATCTCAAGCGCCGTAGCACAAGAACCAGCGATTTGCTCCAAGAGAACTTTTGTAAGCAAAATCCTTGGTGGTCTATATTTTCAGTTATTTGAGCCCGGTACAGAATAAACGCTGGCTTCCTGCAAGCCATGATTTGCAAATCAGAACCTAACCTCAAGACTACAGGATCTGTTCTTCTCCCTCCTCTCTTATCAGTCATGATTTCTCCCTTCCTTCGGTTGCTAGCATTAACAGTGGCTTAACACTGGCTTAACACTGCACTATTGATGTCAGTGATTAATGCACTAAACCAGATTTCTACCTTTACTAGGATTTGAAAAGGTCTGAGAATCCCGATGCATTCATATTGGTGTGAATATAATAATAATAAGCCTTTGTTAAGACCAATATGAGACTGGAGAAAGAGGAAGTGGACAAATTCATGGTGGTACAAGGAAAGAGTTGCATGTTCTTGTAGCTTGCTCCCAATTCACAAACCATTATCTGCAGGGAACCAGAATTACATTATTCTCCCTTGTCCGTATGAAGTACCAAACTAACAAGTACAGAATACTGTGTCATCATGCTGTCCCAAAAAGGGAAAGGTTGTTCCTAACATGAGTAATGAATTAAGCAAAAGTAAAAAAACAAAAAATCCAAACAGAAGCCTTTGGAATTAACAAGTATGGTCTCTAATATTGTAAATAGATTAGAAATATGGTAATTAAATAATCTAAAAAACACACTCTTACTCTGCTGTACATTTATAAACAGAAATATTTACAAAACTCTGGTTTTGTTTTCAAAAGAATGAGGTTTGTGGTTTGCTAATTTTCATCTTCTTGTCCATTTCTTTGGTGCATTTGCCAATTTTCTGTATTTTTTAAAAAAAATTTTAAAAGGTTAAGAAATGTTCTAAATATATTAATAGGTCTTGGATAGAAGCTCTCCTTTTTGGGGATTTTAAGCCAAAACATTTAACAGGAAATTTCCATAATTCTGTAAAACTAAAACATGTCAAAACATCATTCAGTTCTAATTTTAAAACAAAAAAAAAATCTATTTGCTCAAACAGGTAAAAATCTACCTTGCTGCATAATCTGTCAACCAGCTAATTTTGTATGACAGCATGCATGTGGTAAATTCTGCCCTTTGGCCCCAATTCAGTATCCCATGTAAACTATCAAATTCCCTGAACAGTAAAACAAGAAAGAAAAGAAAGAGGACAGACTACATTGTTACTTTACAGCTCAAGTGCTTGATTTTTTTTTAATGGAACTGGAACCCAAGGCTTTGCCTTCCTCTACTGTCTTAAATTTGCCAATACAGCTTTACTGGAAGGAATGTTCTGAAAATGAGATTAAAGGATTTTAGTTTTATGACCAAATATTTACTTCATACAAGTGGACTGATGATTAAAAGCACAGGGGAAAACACAAAAACAAAACCTCAAAGAAATAAATAAATGGAATTATACATTTCATTAAATAGCGCTTTTGTAATCAGCAAGATATTTATAATTTTTTTTTGAAGTCACAGCAGCAAGACAGAGTAAAATTCACTTTACAATGGATCCCTGAACTAGTAGAGTCAACTAGGTTGTTAAGAATGTATATACTACTTTTTTTTTAAACGTCAACCAAATTGATTCAGACCTGCAACTCCATTCTGTCAATGCACCACATCTAAGTATGACTAACTTCCTCTTGTCTGGCGGCTTTAGATATCAAAGAACCTAAAAATCAAAAGAGATACTATTGGAGGTCTTTTAAACATTTCCTAGAAGATTAGAACTGTAGTCTTTTCCTCAACACTAGAAAATAGGACCTCACTTTAGCCTAGCAGATGTTATAGCATGTTAAATAAAGCACATGTGGCCTTTCTGTGGCTTCAGCAGGGGGAAAGCAGAGTTACCTGGCCATTCTACTATTGTTTGCAGCAAACAACATATTTTCCTTTAACCACTGCTGAATTAGAATGAATGCATATCGAAGGGCACATGGGGGAAATGCCACAAAGCTGTTATTTGATGCTGAGACCGTCCTGTTGCTTGCTTGTACAAAACACAAGGTTAAACAGAAGTAAGTCATTCCTGGCTACCCTAGTTCTTTGTAATTTGTTTGTCAATCAACGGAAACAATGCTCATGAAAATAAATCATTGCTGCTCTCTTGACCCACTGAATAAGCAGCGGAACTGACTCTCAATTACTTGCCTATACCCCCTCTTCAAGAAAGAGTGGCTGGAATATGCTGGAGAACTGGTAACATTTGAGCAAAAGAACACTCCCAGTGTTCTCCAACTTGACAAGGTCTTGAGATATATGGAGGACAACCTCCAGACAACCACTTCTACTATGCTTTCAACTTCCGTCACATCCCCTTACTAAAATACTCATGGTAGCCAATGTAATAATTTACAATGTACCAGTTTCAAGTAAAAAAAAAGGTGGGCTTCTGCAAAGTTAGATTTGTGATAAGATGATGATTTTCTTGGCCATGAGAAAATCTTGGTTAAGCTGATTATGGAATTCTCAGAGGAAAAGACTGCACTGATGCTAGCTTTGTCACACTTATGGCTAACCATTTATGCTTCAAAACACCAAGGAACGTGAATTGTGCACACAGGGTTCACATTCAAATCCATGAATGGCACATTTGAGCTTTGCACCAATCTGCCTGTAGATAAAGTGGATACATGTCCACACAATTCACATTTGCTAGTATTTTGAGCTGTGAGCAATTTTTCACATGGCCTATATCCAGCAAAGCAGGAGTCTGGATCAGGCCAGGTTCTGCTTAAGAGCAAGCAGGCTGAAAACACGACAGAAGATCAATATTATAGAGCCCCCTTAAAAAGATTCAGAACAGATTGCCAACCCAGATTCTGGTCTTTACATCACGAATTGGCCTCTTGCATAGGAAAATAGAAGTCAAAAGGGAGCCCCAATAAGTTCAGATTGGATCCTTTTGATATTCTGAAGAGGGAAAGAAAAGCAAGAGCAATAAAGCAGCAATTCCAACAGTAACAAGTATCACATTGAGGCCAGGGTAGGAATGTGTGAAAATCACATATGTAATGTAGAAAACATAAAGCGAAAAAAAAAATATTGCACATGAGGCACTGTATGAGAAACAGGATTCATTGGCTTTGAAATTCAATTTGCTTTCTGTTAATGCTTTTATAGAAAAAAAATTACACAGAGACCACAGAGGCATCTGAGCAGTGTAAAACTAAATTACAAACAGCAGCCTGCATACTGGCATCAAAGGAAGGATAAGACATATGGACATCCAAACTACAATAATTATATTAATGATGCAACATGTATTTTTAAAACAGAGAATGAAGGTGGTAATGTTTTCAAAGAGTAACCACGTTTTCAGTAAATGATGACATCCTAGTTACAAGCCTGAGCCATGATTCTGAGAATAACTCTCTACGGGAGAAAACTGAGTCCATGCGGAATCCAATCAATTGTTGGGACTCCTGTCAGGGCATAAACAGGTGCCCATATTGGTCCTTGGTATGAGAGCAGTACTAGTGGTTTAATCCACCAAGCACGGTTGCTATGCAGCCTTCTTTAATTTAGAGGGGCTTGTCTGGGATGTCTCATGGATAGACAAAACCCAACAGCAGCACCTGGTGGATTTCACCTTCAATTCTCCCACTTTTAGTTTGTCTAGGATTAATTTAGCTATCTCACAGTATCACATATGCTACCTGGGCACAGGGCAAACTTCCTCTGAACAAATGATGCTTATTCCTTCTTCGTTCCAAAGTTTAGGTTTCCAAAAGTGATGCTTTAAAAAACAAACAACAACTCCCCCTGAAAAAAAAATCAGGAAAAAAGACACAGAACTCCACAATTGTAGGGTTCTTTAGAAAGCTTAAATCTTGTAAACTTGGACCAACAAATTATAATTTCAAAAAGACCTTCTAGCATTTGGTATAAAACACCTCCTTCCGTAAAGGAATTGTATACCTGCGTTCTGACTTCTCGGAAAAAAACAAAATCAGAAATTGCATAGGATATACGCTGTGCAAGGTGACCAGCCTTTGAAAGGTATCTGGAATATAAACTAATCTTGCTTATAGTTCAACTGTTTTGAAAAATGTCAGATATCATCAAATTTATGTTTTAAGTAGTCTTTCATGACCTTGGCAATTGGTAGTTCATCAAGTAGTTTGAGGTTTTGAAGGCCTATACACTGGCGGATTTTAATTCGGCATAGATCTTGCAAGTTCCGAGGCTGTCCTAAAAGGAGACAAAAGGATTAATATATTATTGAAAGGTCATGATCAAAAAAGTAGAGCTGAAACAGACAAGCACAAGGCCCCCTGCCCATCACTATGAAATGGAACAGCTAATTGTTTAGACTTAGTGGAGAAAAATGACAATTTTCTGCTAAGCTGTTTAAGTCCAGCAATTAAGCAGATCTTTCCCAGTCCCACAATCTGACAGCTTTTTAAGTGGGGATGCCAATGAGTAAAATGGAAAATTCTGCATGCACACTATATTCCTTAACCACTGAGCTGGTCTATTCCATACTTCATAAAAAACACATTTAAACTAACTGCAAAACGAGGTAAGTCAAAGTATAACTTCAAACTGCATCTTAGCTTATAAACCTTTGCTTCCAAGCAGGAGTGTATGGTATTACATATACACATTACAAAGTATGCGTGTCAACTGGTGCAGTTCTTCATTTGACATTTCCAGTTTCTGAATGTGCAAATACAGATGTGCATTTCCTAGCATTTCGAATATTAACACTACCAAATCTTGTGAATCACAATTAAGACAATGTTCAGTAAAATATCTTTATATTTTCAGATTAGTCACAACATTTGCCTAAGACAGTCACAACAACATTCACAGCTCAACATCACAAGTTGGACACTCACTATAAACCATAGGAAAAAATACCACACAACCTCCATATCTTGTCTTGGAATCCAACAGAACACAATAAGCATTCCAAAGTCAATCCACACTTAAGGCAGAATTCCTGAGGAGCTGATTATTAAGCGTCTTGACATTTTCCCCTGATAAGCTGAAGAGCATTTCCTGGGAATGTGCTAATAATGGGCATTTCCAGTGTTAAGCACCAGTTGCCACATCTATTGCCTCTTGGTGTCTACAGCACTTACTCATTCTTGATTGCATCTGAATGAAAAAGGGAGGGGTCAAGGATTACAGACCAACATGAGTGAACCTTCATTTGGCAAATGGAAAATGTTATTAGTAATTTGGCAAAAAGTAAGACAAGCAAAGAGGGCAATGAATCAAGTTCTGCTTAATGATTAAGAAGTAATAAGTGCAGAGCTTTTGCCAAGTTTGGAAAGATCTTTGGGTCTGGACAAGAACCAGAGATTAAAAAATACAATTAAAAGGTTTATAAAGCCAACACCTTCCCTCCAGAAATACAGTGGTACCAAAACCAATCCCAACAACTCTTTTCTGTTTGTTCCCAATGCTGGAACATTTCTGAAGCATCAAATTTAAGAAAGGCTTTTATTAGTAAGCTTCATTTCAATATAAAAAAAGTACTGCCAGGAGCTAGTTATCTGTTAGGTTAGGGCTTTCCAAACGTTATGCAATGACACGTTAGGGTGTCGCCTGAAGTCACCTAGGTATGTCACCTACAATCTAGGAAATGTATATTATTATTTATAAATCATATATGTTTAAAAACATATGAAAAGTTTTCATGAGATATGTTGTGTCCCCATACAGTTTGTTATTACTATTTATGTATATGTCTGTATTTCTTATACGGGGTTAGCTTAACCTCTGGTTTGCTAGTAAAACCAAATTACTGTGTCACGAAATGATGCATATCTAAAAAGTGCCACCAACATGATAACTTTGGAAAGCTCCGTGTTAGGTTCATGTAGTCAGCAGTTTAAAAGCCTTATTTAATTTTTAAGCAATAATTGTACAGCTAGTCATTATATCATAAATCATGTATAAATACATCACATATTTATGACTATCCTATCCAAAGGATTGAAGCTTATTGATATTAATGTTACTCTGAAGACAGACACCAGGCTAGATATTCTATGGACTCAGTCATCTGCAGATTTCTACTGGTAAAGGGGTAAAGAATGACATTACATGATCAAATGCCCACAATGATGAGCTGTGGAAACCTTGCCCACGTCACAAGCACATACCATCCTTGTTGGAATGGCAGCAACACTGAAAGGTGTATCCATTTAATATCAAAATTTCAGTGAAGGCAACAAGGCCAGGGAATCACTAATTTGGAACTTTAAATAGATATTTCATAGCAATTACTGAAAATTTAGTTTTGAAAAAGCTGTTTGAAATATATTAGGCAACTAATTTGTTTGTAGTTTTTATAACAGTTCTTTACATTCCCTGAGGCTAAACACTTTTTTAGACTATGAATGTTACTTTCTATATGTAATACAAACTATGTATTATAAGGAACAAGACATAATATTTTAAAAAGTACCTCTCAGGCTATCAAATATCAGGCACCAGCAATTTTTCCCCCTAATGTGCATGGGATTGATACCATTTTTGTGCTTGCTGACTACAACTGTTTCCTTTCCAGGAAACTCTCTGTGGACAGGCAGTCAATGGCTCGTAAACAGGTACTGATCCAGGAACCAAACCAGGGCTACTTTAAATAGCACTGATTAGGAAGGGCTTGCTTACAAAATACAGAAGATTAATGTAATACTATACAGTTTTCTTCTTTTTTCTCTCTGTAATTTATTTGAGATATCCATCAATTATTTGTGATCTGCTATGGAATTATTAGTGACTGCATCTAGGGAATGCAAACAAAAGTTTAAAAAGGGATTAAAAAACTTGTCTTAAGAGACCCTGAGAAGCCAGTATTTGCAGTCAAAATAGAAATTATATCAATATAGCTAAGTATAAAGATTTACTTCAATATATGATTGGTTAGGGACCGATATAATAAAAAAGAAAAGACAAAAATGACCAAATACCTGTCATATAGTGTAAAAATCTTACACAATTAAGCAATCTTATGCAAACGTGATACTGGTTGGCTGAAAATATGAAGGCGATTATAGAACTTAATAATAAGAAATTCTACCATCTGGTAATAACCAATCTTAGTCAGTGGTCTAAGTTAAATTTAACACGTGTACAGGTTAAATATTAGAGTCACGTTGACACCAAGAAACCTTGATTAAAAACACAGCAAATATTCATACTGGTGTAATGGTGGTGGGGGATGACACAGGACTGAATTGGCTTCATGATAAAATCTTTGGGCAGAAAGGCATAGGTACGAACTTACTAGATTTCTCCATGTATCGCAACTCATGTAAGATTGCTAACACATGGGAAGGGGTCAGTTCAACTGAGTCAGACTGGAAGAATATCTGCAACTTAAAAAATATATGGTATTTCATCACGGAAGATGTTGCTGTATTACACCAACACAACATATGCATCTGGGTCTTAGCTATGTATACATCATTTTAGTATTGTTTAATCAACTGCTACATTGCTTCCCATATATAACAACTTCATGATGCAATTATAGTGAACAGATAAATTATCAAGACGCATAAAGCTATGTGTCTTCTTGAAAAGCCCAGGGTGGGTAGCCACTAATTCTTTTTAGAGATTAAGTGCACTACTCTTTCAAACACTAATGACTAAAATGAATCCATGCATCATCAGGATAAAACATCTTATTGTTACTTTAATTAGAAAATCATCAGTCTGGGTAGAATTACTGTGTATGTATGTAAAAAGGGTTCATTGGTAACATACTTTGGTTTCAGGTCAGAATATCCTTGAACTGTCAGAAGAAATGGAAGAAAGAACTGGGTATTGTAAACGATTCTCAGAAAAAGTATGACTTTGGCTGGTGAATACTCATAAAACATCAATAGCAAATCCACCAAGACTGATGATTCGGAAAGCTTCAAATTAACTGTTAAATAAAACAGTTAACGTTTAAGTTTCTTAAAACAGATGGTTAAAATAAAACCATTGGTCTTTAAGCCCTCATAATTAGGAATAATTTATAATATGTCCCAAGACAGTTGTTGGTGTTCTGGAAAGTGAAGTGTAGTTTAGATAATGTGAAAAGATTTAAAAAACAAGAACTACCATTGTCTCTTGAGCAAATTAAGGATATAAAATCTGGAACAAAACCTTTGGGAGTTGTTTTAAATTGTTTAGAGGAGTATGTTGATAAAAATGACACTGAAAAGCTTATTAGACTATTAAAACAGCCGCAATAATCTCAGCAGTATTCCACTAAAAAAATAATAATCATTCCTCCTGTTTGCAGTTGGTTTTACAAGATTTGAGACATGTTAACATCTTTTTCAGCCTATGGGAACCAAAATAAAATGTCAGGTTGATAAAGGTGACAAAGATAAAGTCAGAGATGATATGTGACATTAATCACTGTTAATCTTGGAATGATCTTGTATTTCTTTTGTTAATCTTCTCATGTAACGCATTGACTAATGTATATTTGTTTCAATATTTATTGTTTTAAAAAAACAACAACACTGTCTCCTGAACCATGTCTGAATTACTTTGGCAATTAAGAAAAATAGGTGGTGAGTAACAGTAAAAAAAACATGGGAGAAGAAAACTGAAATAATGGTAGAAACATTCACAGCTTCACTCATTCATCTCTCTTCACTCCCCACATATCAGAAAGGAGATACTAACGATGCCAAATTACTTTCTATTCATATACGTCTATGGTCTTGGTGAGTGTATCTCACTCACTACCAACAAATAATTCCCTCAGGCAGTTTATAAGCAAGATAAATTCCCTACATGCATGTAATCGGCACTTTGGAAGCCTGTTCACTTCCTACAAAGAAGCACATATGTCTAATTTGTCACGGACACCCATAGCCAATTGAGGCTTTTGTGACAATGGGCTAGCTGCAATTTCCTAGGCAAAGCTGGTATCAGTTTGGGAAATTTGTCTTGTGAAACTTCTATGACAAACAGAAATCAAATAATGCCGATTTGGTGTAGTGGCTAGAGTATTATGACTCAATGGACATCCATGCTCTCTACAGTAAGGCTGAAGGGAAAGCAAGAACTCATGTGCACTGCTGCAATCTCTGTGGATGAAGGATCTATATGTTTATTGTTTTGTCCAATGCTTCTCATTCCCCTGACTTTATTCTCACAATCCTGGAAAGGCCACTCAGTGGGTTTAATGGCTCAACGGAGATGAAACCTTGCTCTCTCACACTCCGGGATTCTAGCCACCTCACACTAGATGTGACAAAGCTGCAATACATAGTGAGATAGAATGTTCTAAACTTTAGAAAGTTCTAAACTTAAGATCAGAAATAATAGATGACACATCAGCTTCAAAACATTTCTAGGAGAAGCTGATTCCTAATGAAAAACAAATTTCACTTCTTGACAGCATAGAGACACCAATAAAAGCACTTCTTCTTCCTCTTCATGCATTCACTGCAGCAGTGGACAGTGGCAGGTCCAGAGGGCAATTTTCTACTCCTGGAACCATTCAGGACCTGCATAGTCTGTTCAAAAGTAAGGTGGAAGACTGGAAGTGGCTGGAAGTCAATTTCTGGTTGTATAAAACAGGTATATTTAAATCCCAAGAAGAAGTGGCCTCTTTAAAAGGCATATGCTCCATTCTTGGAGGCTTTCAGAAGATCTGAAGGATTTTTCTTCCTCAAAATAGAATGACCTGGAGACACAAAAGCAGCTTGGGGGTCGCACTCTGCCCACTCCTGATGTAGCAGGATCAAAGTACACACCCATACCCACGCTGATACACTTGAGACTTTTGTGGAAAAGAACATAAAGTGGTTTTCAAATGTCTCTTTAGCTTTAATAAAAACCATATGAGAGAGTTGCAAGCATAAAAATAATTCACCTTTATTTTCCTATACTTTACCTTGAAATCAATGTTCTCATAAGAATCAATTTAAAAAATATCCTTAATGGCAACCAGCTTCTACCCTGTGCACATTTCTGTTGGTTACCAAGAACATTGGAAACAAAAATTATACCAACTTAACTGACACATATATAGAAATCCTAATAAGGCAGGCTTTTTAATTGCAAATTTGTCATGTTTAGTTATCTAAATCTTCTAGTAAATATATGCTGATTCCTCAGAGTACTGTATACAGTCACCAATACCTCCATGAATTTAGTGTATTTTTGAGTATTTTCTAACAGCAAGTACAGACATGTTGTCATGATTCTGAAATATCATTAACTCCTCTCTTTTAAGTATCAGGGTAGCATGAAGGCAGATTTTTAAGAGCAGCACTTTTAGAATTCTTTCAGATTTAAATGCCCAGCCCTTCTATGGTATATTGTCCTTACAACACCTTTGAAAGAGACATTGTCAGAACTTACAAAATCAGAATATTTTTTTAAGAACAGAATTTTGACCTGAAACCTCTATTTCTAGTTAAATTCTTCCAGTCTAGAAAATGGCCTGAATGTGCAAATGTAATTTTTGTCCAACACATGTGTAACCAAATGGGTAAGTATATGCCAGCTTAACAGCCAGATTTTCAAAGAAGCCACCATACTATGGTGGGAATAAAAACAGGGTACTCTAAAACCAATTCTGGACCAGAAGCAAGGAGTGCTAACACAAACCAGTGCTCTTGACAGAATAAAATCTACATCTAAGAGTATTTCACTTAAAATATTTAAACAAAGGTAAGGTACTTCTCCCAAAAGCAGAAACAGAAGCAAAAATTAAGGATGCACAAAACCAACCTCCTAAAAGACCTATCACTAAGAAAAATGGACACAGGGTAGGGTCTGAAGTGTGCTAGGTTTTTGGCACGGCTGAGGGTGGGGTGGGGATCTGTGAAGACTACTTCTGAGCTGTATCGTAAGCTGCTCATCCAAGTTCCCTCCATTCCAAAAGTGCTTTGCAATGCAGTATGAGGAATTTGGGCAACACACATAATGAAATCCTACTGATCCCAGAAATTGTCAAGCAAGCAATTTATTCAAAAATGAACCCAGGGAAATATGAATTAAAAGATCACTAAAATAAAGTTTTCACAGCTACAAGAGAAAGACCTGTGTAGAAAACAAAAGCTAGATACAAAAAATACTAAGACCTCATTTTTATTACTGTCTTAATTGGTGCAGATGAATACTGAGGAGAACCAAATTAAATCAAGACTGATAAGAAAGAGATGGGCAAATGATTACGGGCTTAAAACAAAAGGAACACTAGTAAAACCCTTCAAAGGTTTTAGATAGCACAAAAATACATCAACACATCAGCTCCAAAACCCAACCAAAATCCAACTGTAGGATTAACTAAGGTTCTACAAGTATGCAAATTTTTGACATTCCCAGAACTCTTTATCTGGCTAGATGATACAAGCAAATAGAGGAAGGGAAAAGAGAAGTCCAATAATTTGACCAGATCTGGCTATAAGGTCTGTTTTTAAAGCCAGTCCCAAGATGGAGTTTTGAAACTAAATAAGTCACCAGGAGTGTGAGTGCTATCAGCTTATACTCAACCGTACACAGTAGGGATGAAGAAATGGCCAGTCTCCATTCCTAAGGATGTCTGTAATTCAGATATCTGGCTCTCCCTTAGGCAAAACACAAAGGTTCCTGAAGAACCACAGCACAGAAGTACTGATTCTGCAGAACTCAAAAGCATGCACATTTTTGTGCAATTTCAGTCTGTCCTAATAAAGATACTGTCTGCCTGTGGATTTCTGTTTGTTTTGTTCACAGACCAACATGACTATCTTTGTTTAGATCCACTACAGTCTTGCTATGGAAACACAACAGTGTTAAGCAACCTGCAAAGTAAGCTGGGGCACACAATCTGCTGTTTGTCTGTGGTAGATACCACAAAAAGCCATCATTGTACAAAGGTAAACTGGTTTAAAACTGTAACATGGGAATCATTCAAAGTAGCAAAACCAGAACAATTATGCATTTTCATATACTAGTAATTTCCTTTCTCTGTGATTCCCTGATCTGATTGTTGTTTTGTGAAATCACTATAGTTTTAGCTGCACAAATGACTTACTCAAAAGCCGGGGGGGGGACTGTCCCACTTGCCAGGAAAAATTACATCCTGCAATACTTACATATTCTTGTGGCCTATGATATAACAGAGCTCCACACACACACACACACACAAAACTCCAGCCAACTTGCCTCAGTGGAACCAAGCTAGTATTTAACCAATACCATACATACAAAAGGTTGGTTAAAATGATAGCTTAAGATGAAAAACAATGAGGATTTCTCTCCAGCTACACTTTTCCTATAATTCCCTTTCATCATAAGACATTTTCAGATTTGTCATCCATTATGTCCACAAATGCTAAATTTTTCCAGTAAATGTAAAACAAATATTCCAGAACTTGAAATAATTCACAATGCAGCTGAAGAAAAAGAACCTTTTCTTTCTCCCCCTCTCCCAGCACACCATCCCATTTCCACCCTTATGTTTCTTGCCTTTTAGAATACAAATTATGAACAGGAACCATTTTTCCTAGCACCCAGATAGGAATAAAAAATAATGGAATTTATCATTATTTGAGCCCCCTGCAAAAGGCTCTGAAAGCAGCAACTTTTTAAAAACCAGCAAGATCAGAAGTTACAGCAAATGAATATAATCTATATCTATTTCAAAAATATACATAATTACAATCCAAGTGCCTCTTCAGGAAGATGCACACAAAAATTTACAAGAGAAAGTATGAGTTTTGAAGAACAGCCAAGAGAGATGTCTTTCTGCCAGTGATCAGGTGAAATGATATCTAAAATGGTCACAGATCTCTCTTGGCAGAGGAGGCTGTTTGGCGTTAAAGCAAGGGTGGGGAATATGTGACTTTTCAGATATTGCTGGACTACAACTTCTGTCTCTAATACTATTGGTTATGCTAGTTAGGGATGATCATATGCCATTTCAACACTAGACTGTTATAGCGCTATTCTTTCACTTGCAACATCCTATGGAATCCTTGGGTTTGCAGTTTCGAGAGGGGCCTGTGGCCCCTCCCGAAACTGCAAATCGCAGGATTCCATGGGATGTTGCAAGTGGAATAATAGCGTTATAACAGTCTAGTGCAGAAATGGCCTCAGAGTTGCAGTGGTGAAGAAGGTGAAAGGTTAGAGGGGGACAATTCACACTCACACCTATCTTCTGTTACCTTGCAGCTAGCCTAAATACAAACAGAAAAAAAACTGGTTTAGAACGAAAGCTGCCTCAATAATAGTGCTTGCGTAGAGAAGACACTGTAATATTCTGTCTTCCACAGTGATCAGTAATTAAAGAAAGAGATAAAGAAGCTAACACAAATTCTTTAAAAACATATAAATATATCTTCAGAACAAAATCAATGGCACATACATTGAAAATATTGCTGCCTTACACACAGTGCCCATAAAGACTTGAGAGTGTACACGAGGCCCTGCCCTTCACCTGCTTATTTACAAACAGTTTTCCAGGATGTATGTGCACAAAGCTGTCTATGAATCGGATTTTTAAAAACAAAACTATTCCCTCCAGCATTTTGTAAGTTTTTAGGGAAACAGAGAGGAGTATAAATTCAACAGAGGTGCTGGAGTGTGGTGTATGAATGAAGTATGTACTCAAATAGGAAGGACGTGTATGAAAAACTATGTGCATTCTTTGTGCATAGGCAGCTGATAATTCTTGGAGAAAAAGACTGCATCTTTAAATACAAATGTACTTTACTTTGTTGTGGGGGGGAGGGCAGGTTGGCGTTTACAATTAGACCTAACCTTTGCCTTATAGTAGTGCCTTGGGCAAGCTAATGGTCACTTTTGACTTGCTGCACTCTCCTATATTTACCAATTTGCAGTGGCGTCTGTGAAAGCTTCTCAAGTTTTGAAATAAACCCATGAGTCCCAAAGGCTGGGGACTCCTGCTTTATATTTTGGGAGTGGAACAAAATTCCAAATCCATCCCAAACCCAGAATCAAAATGTGTTAAGTTATGATGTAAGTGGTCAGTCAAAGCTCCTGAAATACCAGTATTTTCCATGAAAACTCTTTTCCGTTGACACCTCACTTTGCTTTGCCATTTGAACTCGGGCCTATTTCTATAGTCTCTGTAATTATCTTATTGAATAATATCTATCTAATGTAATAACGCAATAGTTTTATCATTAACATTATTTTATTTATTAAAATATAGCATTTAATAATTATATCTATTTGATTTCATCATTATTTGTTGACACGACTACAATACAATTATTTAAAACAGCAAGGGTAAATCAAATGTTGCAGCTTGGTCCAATTCATGATTTGTATATCTGACATTTAACTTTTATACTGGATTGCAATGCCTGGAGGTGGCCAAACTTCCCTCCCGGAAACAGGGCACTTTGGGTTGCAGGGGAATAAAGGATTGTCAGGGGATAAACACACAAAACACTACAGAGGTATCAAAGAACCAACTTGAACAAAAAGCCCAGTTATGTTCTTCAGGCAAACCTGCATGCTTTGAAAATGTGGGTGGAATATGATAGCTAGAGAGTTTGCTTTGACTAACAGTCACCCACCCTAAGATACTACAGAACACATTGAAAGCTTAGCTACCCATTTTCTGTGCCCAAGAGAAGCTGGGATGTCACTTCTGAAGGCATCTGATCCATCTCCAACAAACATAAAAGCCCACCCCACTTGTCACTGTTCCAAAGGTGTCTGATCCACCTCCAACATACATAAAAGGCTTTTATAAGAAGAGGGTGGGCTACTTGTTTTAAAACAGGCCTTTGAATATAAGCTAACTAAGAAAGAAACACTGGCATTTCAAGAGGAGTCTACAGTATTTGTTGATTCAGTAATCTTTGTTCCATAAAAGGACTACAAATTCATAACCAAAACAGATTGACTACACACTCATCAAAAATCTGAGTTACACAGCAGATTACAGTTGTATAAACAACTCTCTTAAATGGATTTTAAAAATTCTCATTAAGTGATGGAATATTTTCCCACACAGATGAAAGATGCTGAGGGTATAGTTGCAGGTAGATCTAGCAATTGACCACAGAATTACATTTCATGAAGTTCTCCATTTCAAAGGATTCAGACTACTGCAGCAGTGAAAGCCACCACACTGCAGAAACTTTTTCAAATGTTAGCAAAGTTGGGATTCTTTCAGCTGTAGGTATTTAAGGAAAGGAGCCTCTAAAGAGTTTAAAACTGTGTTTTAAATCCACAGATCTCTTTCAATTATTTAACAAAGGCCCTAATGTAAGTAATATATAACATGCACCTTAACAATCTTCCTTGACAGAAAAATACCTTATTTTGCTATCTCTTCAACAGGGTCCCTGTGGTTACACACTAATCAAGTAAATGAATATAAGTATCTACTTTTAAAAGGAGATCTACTCAATCACTGGAAGTTCCCTCACAAAAAGAGCTTGCCCTTTGCTGGAGTCATTCTGTATGTTACTCATGCTAACAATTTTATAATTCTCTTTCATGATTTTTTTTTTTTATAAACAGGTATTGCCCAATGTTCAATCTGCCAAAGTCAGCTCGCAAAGATAGCTGACAAGATACCAACTTTCAGTACGTATAAAATGGAATGCTACCACTATTGCTTTTGATTAAGAAGAGCACCTCCTTATGCTGGTGTTTTGTTTTGCATAGACAGAAATGCCGTCTCACACACTGAAAGATTTTCTTTAAGGAAGTAGTGCTGTAAGCCGCACCCTTCACAAAAATTGGAAGTAGTTAGCCCTTTGGCTTTTTGTTAACACTGACATGACTACATCAGAAATGGTTCAGTACCTTTACTAAAAGACACACTCTGTGCTGCATCTTTGTTAGAGGAGTGGTTGGATGGACCACTCCCACTGCAATGTGAAATTAGCTGGCAAATGGACAAACATGTCAAAAACAAGGGACCTTTGAGAGGCTAACTGGACTGTGTATTGGGAAAAAAGCTTAAACATATCCAGATGACACAATCCAGAGTCTAACAAGAACAGCAACGCACCCTAAGGATCACTCTACATTGGTAAAGGGGTATGTTGTATGGAGACATGCTCAGCATCACAAGAGAAAGAAGGCAGACAAGGGTCCCCAGAGTTGCAGGTGGGAAGGAGACTGAGCAGGGTGTTCATTCACTGTTGGAGGTTTTGGAAGAACGTAAAAGAGTAGTTGAGGGCAATGTACAGGTGCTAAGAGTGACAGGAAGAATGGGGTATGCCAAGCAGAATAGGAATAGAGCAAGTAAATCTAGGTCAAGGGAACAGGGATGGGTTGAACATAATGTAAAGAAAGCAAGCTTTCATCTCAGCCACCCCAGCAATCTTAATCTGCTGAAGTATAGTTTTACATTTGATAATTAGAAAGACATATAGGCTAAAAATCTAGAGTGAGCATTTCAGCACCTAAAACTTGGCACGTTAGTTCTCAATGGCCTAAATGCAGACTTAGAGCACACCTATCTACTTTAAAACTAGAGTTTTCACATATCCCCTAACCTCTATCTGCTGAACAATTGTTATGATAAGGATGCCATTGGTACACACTGAAAAAAAAAATAAGCAGCATAAACGCTCTGCCTCCTTCTCAAACTACCAGTTGTCAGCCACAAGCTCAGAAAACACTTTTTTTGGAAACCCTGCAGGCAGTTTTAAAGTTGCACTGTAAGCAATGTTTTGTTTTTGCATAAGTTTATCTGGTTTTACTGGTTTTAAAACTGAGGCATTTTACATGCATTTTTATGTCAGATATATGCACGCATAATTAATAAAGCAAATTGTAACTTGTATCCTGTTAAATTCTTGTTGGTTATTGCATTGTCCCTTTTCTCTTTTACCAGCCCCTGAACAAAGCCATTAAATATTGCTAGGCCAAAGTGTGTTGGCCTAACTGGAAGAATAAAATCATCTTTTTTTAAAAAAACACTCTGAGACTATCTTTCTACTCTCCATCCCTGTTATATTCCAACAAACAGGGGACTTGGTCTCTCCAAGTGCACACTAATGCTTTGCTGCCTGATAAGATTCTCAATAGTTTATTGTGTTCTCACTGTACGAAAGAGGGCAAGCTTCTGGAGTCAGTTTTAGAATGATATCACATTTGCCACAATTGTTGCATGAGGCCCCAATATTAGATCCAATAGAAAGACACAAAAATAAATTTTTGCAAAGACTTCTATCTGTTTCAGTTTCCACTAAAATGTCAACCATTCACACTGAACCAGGACTAAAATGAAGCTCTGAAGCTTGCTCAGCTCTATTGGCTAAAGCTAATATTTATGCAAACATCAGAATTTATATTGTCTACAGAAGAGGACATGGGCCTTATTACCTGGAAACAAAATATCCTCTCTGTTGTTGCAAACATGGGGCTTTAAGTCCCTTTCTTACTGGCCCTGTGTTCTTATAGAGCAAAGAAAAACCTTGATACAACACCGTAAAGATACAGAACTGTGGTCCTGAATGTTTATTGAACAAATTATGTATGCACTTTGGCCCCTCTTCATTTAATCTTCCATAATATCTGACTGATCTACGCTCCACTAAAATGAGATTGGCATTTACACAGGCAAGTCTAAATGCCTTTCCCCTGGCAGATTTGTTGGGTCACATCCAGGGTACCCCAAAGGAAGCCAGAGCCTGTTTTTGTAACTCTTTAATTGTGGAGAATATTGCCCATTTTGTTTTAGAGTGAAGTCATTATTCTAATAATAAGTAAACATACTACCAACTACAAGTTTCAAGTACTATCAAGTAGTTTCAATTAGTATCAAATAATTTTCTTGCCAAATTTTGTTGACTACTGTGGCATCACAGGATAGTTTTACAAGTTTACAAATTATTCTGGGAGACATCTAAAAAGTGGAAGAAAATACCCACTCTCACTATGCAGCTGTCTGTTGTCCCAAAGCTGAACAAGTAAAGTGAAAAAAACAATAATTTATCAATGAATTTTTAATTTTTCCCTCATATTTCATTTGCAAATGAGAGAAATATCCTATAAAATTCAATTTTACTTTAGCTCAGGATAGACCAACAGTTATAAACATGTTTTACTACCACACATCACTCCTTCAATTAACACGAAATGACAGATTTAATAAATTAAAAGGCTTTTCAAATCAATCATTAAGAAATGTATGTGTCTGAACTTTTAAAAAGTTAAGTGTTTTTAAGTCTATGAGCCTTCCTAAACAATCATGCAAAAACTACCGTAAGTTAAAAAAAAAAGAAGAGAAAGAAACTCAGTGGACTGGATCCAAAGATGCCATTGTCAAGAGTATAGTTGGCACTGTTTGCAGTAGACAGTCAGGAATAAATACATTTGTTAGTTTCGACTAGTGAACTCACAGTAAGTGTCAACTCACCAAGTTCCCACTGATGCAATGAGCTTATTCTGCTTAGGAATAGCAATTAATTTAGGTCTCAAATCCAGCAGAGGATCCTGCTGAAAGAGTGGGTGAATTTTTTGCAAGTTTTCTCCTGAAGCTTCCTATGTTTCCCTCAAAATTGCTCCAGGGTTGGGAGGCCCTCTGGAACAATCTGGAGGGTAGTATTAGGGACTACAGAAGGAAAAGGAATCACTGAAAACTGCCTTCTCTTTCTTCCAGAGTGTCTTGTGTTATGCTAATGGGAAATCTGGACTGTACCCAAAATATTATAAGCAGCCCAAAAAGAACACCGAAGAATTCTGAGTAAAGATTTCCAGTATACATACTTGTTACTTCCTGTAGGAAATCCAAACAAGGTCGGCTACTTCCAGAAATACTTATTGAAACCGCCAGTGGAGTCTGTCCTTCATAGTTCCTTGTATTAGTGTCTGCACCATAATTGTATAACATCTGTGCACATAGCACATCATCCCTAAGAGCAGATAAGTGCAACGGTGTCTGTCCGTCTTCCAAGCGCCCCAAGTTTGTATCCGCGCCTCTCTGAAGGAACATTCGGCAATAAGAGTGATTGCTTTTGATCACAGCATAGCGTAACAGGAAGCCATTTTGAATGTCAATATTGGCATTGTGATCTAGGAGGATTTTGACACAGCTGGACCTTTCACGGATAATGGCCAGCTGAAGTGGTGTAGTACCTTTGTCGCTGAGAGGATCAACCTCAGCTTTGAACTCCAGCAAGAGTCGGACAAATGAGTCTCTGCCATAATGTGCTGCCACATGCAGGGGAGTCCAGCCATCATTGCTCTTTGCGTTAATGATATCAACACGGTAGTCCGATTCCAGCATTAGGCGTGCAATCCGGGCTCGGCCGTGCATGGCTGCATAATGTAGAGCGGTGAAGCCACCAATTAAGTCTTTCACTGTAGGATCAGCTGAAGTTTTTGAAAAAGTGCAAGGAATTAGCTGTCACTAAGCAGTTTAAAAGAAAATAATATTATGATACACTGCAAAAATTACCGAGAGAGTGTTGCAGCAAATGATTTCATCTAACAGTCTTGCATAAGACCAGATCACAGATTACTTAATATTGAACTTTTTTAAAAAATATAACACATTTGACATACATTATGGACAATGGCCCTTTCCATTTAACTTACTGATTATTAAATTAGAAAGTCTGTTAAGAATATATTGGAGATCTCTTACAAAGATGCAACACAATAATGACTGTCATTTTACTGTGCAATATAAAACAGCAGTAAAAAAACAAGCAAACAAAAACACTGACATCCATAGCATTTTAAATCATTCCCCCCTCAATGCATAATAACTCATTGCTGGGAAAAGTCCTAAATTTGTTGTATGATAAATTATGTTTCCACATTCCAATCAAAAAGCAAGCCAAAAAAATTCTTCTACAAGAAACTAAAAGGAAATTTACTGAAATTTGGTTTGTGAGAAAATAATTTATTAACTAAAGCTTTTAACTCTAGACATCAGTTATGCTTTCAAGTCAATTCATCCTCCAATAGTATCTTGCATCAAAACGAAGTTTAAAAAAGGGGAATATACAATATACACAGATTGGTCACACAGTGAAGTTTCCTGACATCCACAGTGCACCCTATATGCAACTGCTCAAGGTATTTCTACCTACCCCAGTCCCTTCAGCTCTAAAATTTCATGCTTCTTTCAGTGTTTTGTTTTCCCTTGTGCTTCCTGGTCTTAAAGAGAAGCATGTGTTGCAACATCTGCTGGCCCAAGATGTGGATGTATTGTGGTCTGGCAAGATGAGCTTGTTTTGGGGGGTGTAATACTGTATAAGGTAAAGAAAGTTCTCTGTGGTCCACAGCATTTCCAAAGCATGTAAGCTATATGTTATTTCAGATCATACCGATAAAAATTGTTTTCCATAAAATGAAAATAATCTGGGTCTGTCATTTCACAAAATGTTAAGATTTTGCAAGAATGTAAACATCCAATTATGAAGAAAGAAGATATGGCATAATACCAAAATTCCTACAAGCAAATAATAGTGCAGGTCTCTCCCCCACCCCCATCAGAAATCTGGATTCAGAGTTTTAAAACAGCCGCTAGATGTACACATTTTCTATTCTTCAAACACAACTCTATATTAAATATAAACTCCTTTCCCAAAAGGAGTTTTCTTCATACTCAACTGACATGGTGCCTGCCACCCAATACTGAACATTTGCACTAGTGCTATCTGCATACATAATTGGTAAAATATTTGCAACGACAGCATAAGATTATAAAATTGCCACATTTGTGCTGTAAAAAGAAATTCTAGTGTGAACATTTCTACAGTGGAACAGGTTATCAATGTGTAATATCATCTATTTCTGCAGAGAAATTGTAGCATTAAATTTGTCCTCCAGGAGGAACAAGGGGGGTGACAAAATAGGACGGACACTAGTCATTATTACAGCTAAGCCAAAAAGAGTATCTTGCTGTAATAGATTCTGGACACAGCCATAGACTCTTTGGACTTTGGATCACAATTTGAGACACAGGGGTGAATTTTCTTTTAAAAAACAATGAGAGACCTCCATCTTGCAGAAGGAACCATGAAAGTCTACAGTTACAATTAATGTACCTGGGCATTCAATTCACTGATTTTTTAATAATAAATCAATTAAGTAACTGATCTGATCCAAAAGGAAGAGCTTGATTAGATGATAACCAAAGATAGGTGGGCCCTGAGTAAGAAATCTAGAATTCATTGAAACAAGGAAATCAAAGAATTAATGGATTTAGAAAACCAGATGGGCAAATTATGAGTATTTAGAGTAACACGACTTCTGGAGAAATCTGAAAGAAAACAGAAAAAAACTTTAACTTATTGGAGAAGCGAATTAATTGGGGCGGGGGGAAATGAGGTGTCTATACTCAGTCAAAAATTAAGTGGCTTTGATAATTAAGTGGCTTCCTCAGTGTGGGTCAGTCCTGAAGTTTATGCTTCTGCTCCATAACTTCACATTCTTCTTGCAGTGCTGTTTGCCCCTGAAATTCAGTCTCCAGATAGTATTTGTTGTTGCTTCTCTATGAAGCTTCCAGCACAGATCTTATTTCTTTATTCAGCCAAACAGCACGACTACAAAACATCTGGGCAACATGATCAACAAAACTAATCTATTCGGTTAAGCCAAATAGTCCTTAGACCAATAAATGTTTGCTGTTTTTAAAAAGGAGTTAAAACTGCTTCCCTGAATGAATAATTCCACAAAGTTGCACAGTAATCATTGGATTACTTTTTGGATTTTAATCCAACTATTTCCAGCACATTAGGTATGATAGATAGCATAACAGCTAGTGAAGCTACAATAATCCTATTAGGAATATAAATTTTCACTGGTTAATCTGCAGCTTGATTAAACTGTCTGATTGAATTTCACCAACAACTGCCTAAATCAGAAGTGGATGAGCATATGCAAATATTTGAAAATTTGATGAACTGATTTTGGGACTAAAAACAACAGGAAATTCTGCAATAAAATTAGCCTTTACATACTGAACGTATATAAACTCAGAATTTCAACTAATTGGCATTTCTTGAACAAAGAGCCTTCCTCTCATACAGAAAACTAATTCACTGCCATTTGTCCAAATTTTAAGCAGTATTTTATACTATCTGCCAAACCCTAGAAGACAAAAACAAACTGCTATTTAATGTGGACTCGCCAGTGTTTATCTAAATATTAAATTACTGTATGCTAACCATCAAACTGCTGTCACAGGTACTAGAATTTTCAAACTTTTTACTGGAGAAGGAAAGCTGAAAGATAGTTTTCCTTAACACTACTGATCTCTCATGTGCAGCTACAGTAGAATATCTGTCTGATCACAATCCTGCATGACCACAGTGCATGCTCCAGAGGTCCTGTGCATTACACAGGATTCTTTCACAGATGTTGGGGTGAAAAGTACTCCCTGAAACTAGACAACATACCATGACATATAAACTATTGATTCTTGTGTGTACAGAAAACAGCAGAAGAATCTTAGACAGCAAAATTCACAAAACTGCAAAACAAATTTGTTGTGGTTCTAGATCTGGTGTGCAAGCACCACACTGCCATCTTCTGGTCAAATTCAGATCAAGGAAGATTTTAAAAATCAGTTCTTATTTACTTCTTGTTGTTTGTCTTCAAGTCATTTCCGACTATCAGTGACCCTAAGGCAAACCTATCACGAATTTTCTGGGGCAGGCCACCTGGTGGCTTCCATGGGCAAGTGAGGAATCAAACCCTGGCCTCCAGGGTCGTAGTCCTATGTTCAAATCACTACACTACGCTGGCTGTCATTTGCGATAGGATATGAAGGGTACTTTACTCTCACTACCGCACAAGGAATTCATTTATTGAAACTACCTAGGAATTCATTATGCATCTTATTTCTGCATACTTCAAAGCAACACTATTTAACAGGTTGAAAGTATATTTTGCACATTGAACACTTTGTTTCACAACACGTTAGTAGAAAGAACTAGATATTGACAGATCACTTCCTACAGAACATAATATACCAAATCCAAAAAAGCAATGCAATTAATTCTTCTCTCAAGCATGAAGGATATTCCCACCCTAAATACAACTCCTTCTGCTAGATTTATCAAAAGCAGCTACCAACTGGTGAGTACCTGGTATGCAAATTCTGCTGGAGCCTGGCAGACACAGGACACTTGGAGCTTAATCTTGCTCTAATAGTGATTCCCATGAAGTGACTGCTTAAGAATTTCTCCTCAAAGTGTTCATCTTTTCTCCTAGCCTAATCCATTTACTACTTTGCAATTTGTCCCAGGTTTACATGCCACGCCTGTTCCAGTTCCCTTTATACAACATGGTATGATGTCAAATTTTTCCCCATGCATTCAGAGTAGGCCCTCCAATTTTTTCCACAAATTGTCTCCCTGCTGCAGAGAAAAAGAATAATTTTGTATAGTTCCTAGATGTTATTTGCACATCCCAAAGTGTTCAGGAACATTCATTCTGCAAAGAAAAATGCTTAGTGTTTTCGTGTGTGAGAATAATAGGAGTTTTGGAAAACAAAACACCCCACTGTTTCCAGACATCCATATGTGGTTTTTTCACAAGATTTTTTTTTGTGCAGAAAAAGCAATCTTGCACAAAAAACTCACAATCTTCCCCCTCTTTATTTCTTCCTTATTGATTTCCTTTAGAAAAAGCAATCTTGCACAAAAAACTCACAATCTTCCCCCTCTTTATTTCTTCCTTATTGATTTCCTTTATAAGTCAATTTTTTAATTTTTATTTTTCTCCTTTATTTGCTTTATAAGGCAATCTTGCATATACACAAGAATAGTCACTTTTTGTGCAATGTTGTTTTGTACACAGAAATCCGTGTGTGGCTATCTGGAAATAGTGGGAGAGGGAGTGCAAACAAGGGTTCTCTCCCTCTCCCACTCTCTCTCTCACACACACAGACTTTCTCTCACTCACACACACACACACATCTTTGGGATCTGCAAAGGCTAGGCAAAAGCTCTGCAAAATCCTCACTGCTTTAGAATTCTTCCCACTTGGGTTTCATGACAATTAGGAAAAGCATTTTTCCACCAGGAATTTAACAACTGGAAATATTCTTTCTACTCTGAATTCATGGCTCACGCAGGAAAGACTGGCACACAAAATTTTTTTACAGCCTCTGTAGTAAAGAATTCTGAAATTACTTGGTCCTGATTTATACAGAGTTAGAAACACATATTAGAAGGTTGTTGTGGGATTTCCGGGTTTTGAGGCCGTGTTCTATTAGTACTTGCTTCTGACATTTTGCCTGCATCTGTGGCTGGCATCCTCAGAGGATCTGGTGGCATGGAAGTGAGACAGAGTATATATACTTGTATAGTCCCTGGGTGGGAGGAAGCAATTTGCATATGTTACAGTTGCCCTATGTGATGGCCTATTGTTAAATGGGATATCCCCCAGGGTTGTACTGTTAGTCAGGGGATATGCATAACAGTGCATTAAGTACATTAGCAATCCATTGTATTGTTTCCTGTAGAAGAACAACTATGTCAGACTACACAGAGAGGCCACTGAAATCCATAAACACATGGACAATTTCAACAGGAAAGAAGAAACTCGGAAAATAAACAAAATTTGGCTATAGTACTGAAGAACACAAAAATCAAGACTCAAAAATGTGCCAATGAACACCACCTAGACTCTGGAGGTCCCTCTACAGGAAACAATACAATGGATTGATAATGTACTTAATGCACTGTTGTGCATATCCCCTGACTAACAATACAACCCTGGGGGACATCCCATTTAACAATAGGCCATCACACAGGCCAGCCGTAACACATGCAAATTGCTCCCTCCCATCCACTCTGTCTCACTTCCATGCCACCAGATTCTCTGAAGATGCCAGCCACAGATGCAGTCGAAATGTCAGGAGTAAATACTAAAAGAACATGGCCTCAAAACCCGGAAAACCCACAACAACCTATGGATTCTGGCTGCGAAAGCCTTTGACTTTACATATTAGAAGGTTGCCACCCTGTGGTAGACTTTGCAATTGTACAATATGCCTGCTCCGTTGTTTTACTATTCCCCAGACTTTGAAGAAGAGAAACTGAGTTCCCAGATCATTTTCTGGAGCAAAGTGCAAAAAGAGATATTGCCACAATTAAAGGCAGAAGAATTCAAAGAGAACTCCTGAAACATAAAAGCTTTTCATGCTTGTTCAGACAACCATAAATTCCTTCTAAGTTAACTAACCTCCATGTTCGAGAAACACACGGACACATCTTTCTTTCCCTCTTGCTGCTGAGAAGTGAAGTAAGGTCCAACCATTGGCATCTCGACCATTTGGAGAATAACCCTGCTCTAACATCTTGCGGACAGTATGAACATCCCCAGCAGCCACTGCAGCCTGAATCTGCAACTCCTCCTGTAGCTCAGGGTTCCTCCGGCAGTGGTGATGTAACATCCTTCCAGAATCTGCTTCCTAAAGAAGGATCATGAAGTCTCACAGGTCACCTTAAACTGATGAAATATAAATTAGAAAGAGGAGGGAGAGAAGAAAAAAAAAACTCCTTGACCAGCTACCAGAAGTGTAAATAGAGATGTGGAAGTTATCCACAGTGACTTCTACCCAAGTTTCTTATATCCCACTGGTCCCCAAAAACCCATTTGTGAAGGCTGAGGGTCCTTTGAAGCAACAGCAACAATATGATGTGAGATGTTTTTGGGTCTCAACAATGAATTCTTTAAGTGGCCTATCTGGTAAAACAAACAGAAATTTTGTATTTAACAGCAACATTGTATTTACTTGTATGTCCTATTGTTGACAAGGCTCAAAACAGATAGATTCTGAGGGACTTCCAGTTGGCACGGAAGAGTGTAGCACTGTCTAGTTGGGAAGGCTCCTGAGGACAAGATGCTTGTTGTGACTGGTGCCTGTTGGGACATCGGAAACCAACTAAAATTGTCTCTTAGGGAGAAGAATCATAGAAATGTAGAGTTGGAAGAGACCACAGGGGCCATCCAGTCCAACCCCCTGCCATGCAGGAACCCACATCAAAGCACTCCTGACAGATGGCCATCCAGCCTCTGCTTAAAAACCTCCAAAGAAGGAGACTCCACTACATTCTGAGGCAGCATATTCCACTGCCGGACAGCCCTGACCGTCAGGAAGTTCTTCCTGAGGTTCAGGTGGAATCTCCTTTCCTGCAGTTTGAATCCATTGCTCCTTGTCCTGGTCTCTGGAGCAGCAGAAAACAAGCCCTCTCCTTCCTCTACATGGCATCCCTTCAAATATTTAATCATGTCCCCTCTTAACCTTCTCTTCTGCAGACTAAACATACCCAGCTCTCCAAGTCTATCTTCATAGGGCACGGCTTCCAGGCCTCTCACCATTTTGGTCTCCCTCCTCTGGACTGCAGCCTTTGCCACAGTAACATGGTCTCTAGTGCTGCCTGGTGTTTGTGACTCTGTAGACCTCTGGACTTGGACCTCTGTCTGTTTTTTGGACCTACCTCTGGCCCTGTGGACTCTTGCTACTTGGTAGACTTCTACTGCCTTGAACCCTTGTTGTGTCTTGACCTTCTGCCTGTCTCTTGGACCTGCTTCTTGCCTCTTGCCCCTTGCCCTGTGGACTCTTGCTACCTGGAGGACTGCTGCCTTGTGCTCTTGTTGTGCCCTGCCCCCTGGCTTCCTGATCTAGTGCTTCTCCTTAGGCCCAGTCCTGGCGCCTGTACCAGTTGGCCCTTACTGCCCATGCCTCAGACCCTGTCACCTATATTCTAAGTCAAATGCTGAGATTCTACATCAGAAGATGTGCTGCAAAGTCCTGCTTAAGTGGAACTACCCCTCTTGTATTACACAACTTACCCTCCTTCTACAGGGTACTCTGCATGGTCATTTAGTGGGTCGTGAAGAGTTGGAGGCAATGGGGAAAAACATCTGGCTATGTACCTATAAGCAAATGAAAACATCATCCTCTAAGACCTTCAGAAGACCCTTAGGAGGTCTTGGAGAATGCCTTTGTCATTCTGTATCTGGTTATAGGAGCTTAGCCAGATGCTTCTCTGCTATTCTCTACAAGCTACTTAATAGCTGTGGAGTAGAGAGGCTCACACTAGGAACATGAGCCCTGCAGGGCTTCTAACTGCTGTACGAGGGAGGTGGTGAATTCCTTCCTCCATGATAAAGTTGTAACTTTAAGTTATGCTTGCGTAAGTTACCAAGAGGGTGCCAGCCAAAGACTATCAACCAATCAGGCCATCTTGTGTTTCTCATATATGCAATGCACGCACTTGAATCTTATAGTACTGGCAGCTTTTCTTCCAAATGTATGAAAGAATGCAGGACAGGGTTCACTCCTTCCCTTTCAACACTTCAAGTAGGCAAAAACTTACATTGCAAAAAATGTTTTTAAAAGTCAGAAATTTTAAATATTTATATATATTTATTCATAAAACCATAATTAGTCATTTAAAGTCTCAGTCTGCTTATCTATATCCAGTACAATGATAGCTAAGGAGCTAGTAATAACTGCTACCAACATTTGCTTTTGGCTTTTAATATATTTAATGTTTAAAACCTTTTAAAATTCTCCCATAGAAATATTTTTGTAGCTCAGTAAGTAGAATGTACATTTTTAATCACACAAAGACTGAAAATGATATTTTCTTATGATTTTCTCAAATGCCAGAACATTCATGCCCAACACTAGTTCTGGAACAACACTCCCCACCTTTACAACTCTGTGTAAGAGGTAATCAACATTATCCAAGAAAGGAAACCAATGTGTTCCATCAAATATGGGGAAAAAATACCTTATAGGTAGAGGTCACTTGTAAGTTTTGTTTTCCATCTTCATTATACATAACCGCGTTCACAGGTGTAACATGTCAAGCAAACAGTCTCTCCTTGAAAGGAAGAATGCAGTCTTGCTAAATCAAGGCAAGAAAAATACAACAAAAAAAGGTAATTTAGTCATAAATACCACACAGAAAGCAAGCATCATGACACCAACCACCCACTCAAAAAGTAGTAGAATTTGGAGGTGGTGCTTACAAAAATGTTAAAGAGAATCACAGTTTGGTGCAAAGCCATGATGGAGGACAGGACTGTCCAATCAAGGAACAAAGGAAAACTTTTAAAAAGCGTGTCACTGTCATCCTCTTTTCCTTTTCTGTCATGTTTTAAGTAGACTGCAAACCAGAGGGCAGGCAACTGTTTTGTTGTTCTTTATTCACAAAACATGGGATGTGCAGTCATGGTGCTATCAGTGGTATCACTAGGGGAACCAGGCAAGTGCAGATTGCACTGGGTTACACTATCAGACTAGAGTGACTCCAAGCCTAGCGATGCCACTGATAAGAAGCACAATTCCTGGTTAACAATACGAGTGCAAAACATAAAGTAAAAGCCTCCATGCTACTATACAAATTTCAAGATTTTTTTTTTAAAGATAGCTGAATGATTGATTACATTTCCCAGAAATACATATGTCATCTTTCTTGAACACGACAAATGGGAACTGTAGTCATCTATTTACCCAACAAATTGCCTGTCTGGCCACCTGCATTCTCAAGTGAAGGGAGGTGAGGCAGCAACTGGAGTTCATACTTCCAAAAGAATATCACTTAAGCAGGTAAAGAGTATTCTAGCCCCATTCTATCCTTTCAAGTCCAATGTGGGGGTTCCAATTTCTGGTCACATTAACAGAGGATGCGATCTAGCAAGCACTCACTAGATCATGAACCCCAAAGCATTGTGCCTTACAGGAGGGGCTCCTCCTGTCAAGTTTGGCTGGTTCAGAGTCTTTGGACTAAATAACTTGAATAACTCAACCAATAACTTAAGTAACTCAACCTTTCTTTCTTTTTTACTTTGGGATTTACTTTTGGACTCTTAAAGGATACGTTTACTAGTTTTACTGTTGATTTTGTATTTGGATTCTAATCTGGACTCTTAAGAGGGCTGATTCCTTTTTCTCTCTCTCTTATTCTGAATGAACTGATCCATCTGGTTTGTTAACCGGACCTTTAGATCTGGATTATGATTTATTTAGATGGCGCGCGCAAACACGCACACACACACATATGAATGACTAAGATTCTGCACTCATTTTTAAGCTCATGTTTGGAATTAGGAAGAATTTTAAAATAACCTTGTCAGTTTGTATTTTAAAAAAGTTTATGTAAGAACTGTTCTTACCTATGTTTGGGCATACAAGCTGTCTTGTTTGAGAATACACTGAACAGTTGGTGGTTATGAAATACCAACATGGGAGAAAAAGGAAATTGACTGTAACTGACAGTACCAACTATATTCCCTTTTTTCTTTTTATATAAAAAAATTATGGCTTCAATTTTGGAAAATGACAATCAAATTAGAAAAGACTTAGTGGAGGATGGTAATGTCCCTGGGATGGAAGGGCGGTAGTAACAGTAGTAGTTGTCATCATCATCCAATGTGGAAAGCACCAGGTGAGGAGGGTTATCAGTATTGTTCACACCCCACAGGAATAATTTTTCCACTAGTCTGGGTCTTGAAGCAGAGAGAGGACTACAGCAGTGCTAACTACAGGCCTAGTCATGGCATTTTTACATAGGAATAAATCCCCTTTGTAAAAGAGTATTGCTCGAAAGAGTACTCTTGGTTGCAGCCTTAAGTTGTAGAGGTAAACAAACTTACTAGGAAGTTAAGCCCCACTGGACATAATGGAACTGACTTCCAAGAATGCTAAAATTTCACTAGCTCCTTTCTGTACTTGCAGGTACTTGATTCAATTTTCATTACATAAAGAAAAACAGGGTTGCCTCAAGTGATTGAATGGATGTGTGTGGGTTTTATCAATTGATTTTTTAAAAACTAATTAAAGCCAGAAAAGCCACACAAAGAAAGAAAGGTGGCAAACTGGGTGCATCTTGCATTGAAGTTGCTTGTTCTTATTTTAGAATCTGGCAATTTCAGGTATATCTAAGTTAACAATGCCTCTGACAAAGAACTACTTTGTTACAAAGCCTTTTTACACCTGATCAGCCCCCTTTTCCTTCTAGTACTCTGTCTGGCCATAAGGTTTTTATCAGCATTGGGAGGATGAGGAAAAAGGACTGGAGAAACAGGACTTTCAGCATTGGACTGCAGCAGCATGTCTATAGTAAACAATGCAATAAAGCTTGACCTGGGAAGGAATGGGATTCCACTATAGCCAATCCTACATTTGTCATGTGTCCCGCCTGCAAAAGGCAAGGTAAACAGCAGCTGCCTCCACAATCCCATATTCAGCATATATAGTGAAACAAAGAGAAAAGGGGAGAGCAGAAAGCCTGCCTTACCAGTTACTTCCTAGCATGTTAAAGAAGGATAGATCTGTATGTTTGGCCACCGAAGTGAAAATCATAAGTAAAGTAGGAGGGTGGTGAAAAAAAAAGTCATCCCAGGATGCATTTTGGAAAGAAGCCTTAAGGTTGTCTCTAGCAAATTCAAAAAGCCTTTACTTGTACAAGCCTTACCGGATTTGGTTGTGTCATTTCACATGTGCATAATTAGTCTTGAATTAAAAGTTTGTTGAAAGCTCCTCTTTTTTTGTGGTGGTGAAACCTATTTCTCTTCTTTCCATGTTATTTCTGGTACCAAATGTTCTATTAAAGTAATAACGCCCAGGAATGCTACCTTAACTGATGTATACCTGGAATCTTAGGTAGAAAAAGATAGCCTGTGATTACTCAGTAGTTGGCAGAAATGCACTTTCTATACGGTCAGAGACATTCAATTATTGAGAACCAGCTCCTATTTGGTCTTGAAATGTTCCTAGACCTATCCCTTCTGGGTACATTCAATACTTTTTCAGTTAGTCTGGCTGGTATGCCTTTAATAGCTTTAGGGCAGGCAATAATTCAACCAATGTGGATACAGCCTTTCCTGGCATGGAATCTGTTGGCGGTAGAGACCTCATATTACATATACAGAAACCCTGATGTAGAAAATTCTGTTCTAAAGAGTTCTTGGACCATACTTTATAGATGGGTGTGTAGGGGAAACTGTAGCACTCTGTGCTGCAGTAGCTCATTTAACTTGTCAGTTTTGCATTGTTAACGTACTTGTGTAGCACTAGTCTTGGCCATGTACCTTCTACTATATTTAAAGGTTTAATTATAATTTTGCTAGTAGTTTATCTCACTACTGTTGCCATTATACTGAGTAATATATGGGAATTATAATTGGTAAGTAACATTCGTACAAAAACATTACTAGTTTGTATGGTCTGGTATGGAAGGATGTCCATGGGGGTGACGCCATGAGTTACCTCACTGGGTGACACCAACATAGTGACACTAAAGAAATAAATAATAATGGATAGACTTGGACCCTAATTCTCTTCCGCTCACCGAAAAAGTGTCTGTACCTCAACAGCACTAAACCCCTACATACGTCCTCTGGTCTGCAGATGGCAAGTGAATAATGGCCCCCATCTATTATGACCACAACGTAAAGTTATCTGGTTAAGAAACATTCATCCTCTTGTTTATTCTATATATTATGGATTTTTGAGTACTTCAAGATTATGAAATGGGAATATCCTTACTCAGTTTAAAACATTAGGCTTATTTATCCTTGTGGCATGGATGATGAGTTGTAGAATTTCGGTTTAAGTTTATTTTTTATTTATTTAAGTAGTGGATACAAACATGGATTTGATCTTTGTTTTTTTTTTTATATATGTGTGTGTGTAAATGATTACAGTGAATGGAAATTTGAAGGCGAATATGGTTATATTGTTATATCGGTTAATAAAGAGATTTAAAACTTATGGCCTTATTAATACTCAGATCAGAGACCAAATTCCATAAACAGGTTTATAACGGATAACTGGTACTGGAGACCTTTGTACAGATCCAAGTCAAATCTCCCAACAAACATTGCTTTCTGGACACTATGCTCCCTATAATACATTAAGGCAGTGAATCTACCAGTAATGCTGACCCCTAGCAGCACTTCAATCAGGCTGATATTTATTAGAAACAAAGAAACTTCTACCACTCTTACCGTTCTTTACCTTTCATATTAATTACTTTGCTTGTCTAGCCTGTTATTTCCTTACGTAAAGGAAAAGCTTCCCCTTTCCCTATTCTACAACAGGAAGTGTTTCCAGCAATGATTGCCTATTGCTTCCAGCATTAAGATTTGGTAAATGAAGGAAATGTTTATCCTCCTCACAGTGCATGATGTCTATAACTTCTCATAGATCTTTTAACTAAATCTGTCAAATTGTGCTGTATCAGCATTTCAGACAATTATGTCTAGCTGACAACAGCAACCTTCAGGCAAGAATCTTTTTGCACTATTTGCAGATGCCAGGTATTGAACTGGTGACCTTCTGTATGCAATGCATGTTCTCTGCTGAACTATAGTTCTTTCCCAAATGTCTTCCTGCTTGAGCACAATTATGCTTCTCTTTTGTTTTATTCATACAATTCACTGAGGTACATAAATAGACTAAAATATAACCCACCAAGAAACATTTAGATGCCATGAACTGGTCGTGGAGACAAATAATTTTGTTGCCTTTTTTGACAACAAAACAGATGTCACAATATAACGCTATAAAGAAACCCAAATAAATAGCTTGTTCATAAACATTAAAATATTACAGAGCCCTTAAATGTAAATGCGAAGTTGCCGTACTTTCCATCCTAGTCAAACAGCATTTTTTTCAGATACAGTTTTAAGATTTCTCCCCTAACCATTTCAGCTAAAGACAAGATGGGGAATGAAAAATACTACTGCACAGTGCTTAGTGTTGCTATGGAAAAGTGAATGGCACTTTTGCCATTACATTCAGAAAGTGGTTGCATTTCAACAAGCAGAATGTTAGATCGACTTCCATCTGAGAAACAGGTATTCAACACCTGTGTGGCTAACATTTCATTTGTGTAAGTCACTATCTCTCAGCCTCATTGAGTCAACTGTACAATGGGAATAAATGAAATAGCTCCATGAAATTCCCTCACTTAGGGAGAGTGAACAAGTTCTGAAAAGCACTATATATATTATTGGCATATACGAATAAAAATATCTTTCTTGAATATTTAAAGTGATCCCAGGATATGTGCAAGATCTAGGTGCCATGGATTCTAGTTTCTGTATAAAAGGTTTCTTTTTTATTTCATAGGACACTATGAAACTACAGGTATATCTCAGTTGACAAAGCAGATATGTTGCTGGGCATTCCTTCTTGAAAAGAGAATTTTGTATCAGAAGCAGAAATAAGATGGAAACACAAAGGGATAGGTTCCTGCACCACAAAAAAAGATATGTTTCAGCATACTTTCTATTCAAAACTAACAATATGCATATTTCAACTGGGAACAACCATGTCACATAAGCTTTGCATAAGCAAACAGAAACATTTTGGGTCATCTGGAGACTACATTACTTGAAAGGTTCTTCCAAAATTCATCCAGGGATGACTTTTTCTTTCTTTCACCACCCTCTACTGTTCTCATGATTTCAATTATGGTGGCTAAATCTGCAAACTCATACCTCTTCAACATCCTGAAAGTGAGTGATGAGGAGGCTTATCTGCTTAACCCCCACCCTTTTGGTTTGGTTTGCTGTTCACACATGATCAGTAAAAGATTCTGGAGGCAGCTGTTTATCTTCCCTGTAGCTGCTGTAGGATCAACTAGAGAAAAATGCTACATTTTCCCAGTCAAAGTTTTATTGCATTGTTTACTACCCAAACTGGAAATCTGTTTCTTCAAGCCTCGTTCATCATGCTACCCATACTGCTAGACAGGGCATGAAGAAGAAAATGGTGGCTGGGTGGACTTAACAAGTCTTTGTGCAAAGAAGCCTCTCTCTCAGAGGCTCTGTTAAGTGAGGTATGCCTATAGTCTGGGACTGCGGTTTAGAAGAGGCAAGGAACTTGCAGCTCTCCACAGGTTGTTAGATTGCAACTCCTATCATCCTAGCCAGCACTGCAAATAGTAAAAACTCATGGGATTTGCAGATGAATATCTGGAGGGTCACACATTCTTTATCAAGATCCACACGTTTGACATTAATAAGCAGGTCCTCTGGATATAAATAAAACATGCCACATTTAATTTTACACATACAACGTTTGGCAATGACTAAAATGTAGACTTGGGAACATATTCTTCTAAAGGGCCAAAATTTCATAAAATTGCAACACAAACAGTGCAGACATCTAAATACACTTGACCTCTTGGTTTAAACATAAATATTTACTGTATAAACATTATTAAGTTTTTTACATAAAACTAATTTCAATCAAACTAAGAGCACCATTTAGGCTACCCTTCATTGTTTACCTTGTGAATCTTTTGCTAGCAAAATATTTTCAAATTCTTTTAATACCAAGAGCTCCTTGAAACCACGCTGAGCCTCAATAAACAAAAACAGTATTTAGCTCTTTCATTACAACAGTATCAGTGAGCTCAACACATATTCAAAATATTTAGTAATGTATATAAAGTGCCTTTGCTTTAATTTCAAGACTCCTCACCGATACAAAAAATAGTGCATGCCCAAGCCAGCCTCACAAGAGGCTTGTGGAGAGACTGTAACCCAAGGCAAGACATATGAGACCATCCTAAAAATGGCACAGGGCAGCAGCGGTGGCAAGCCCTAGTTGCCAGGCATGCCACTTTTGTCAGGCTCCCCCATCTCCAGGGAGCACACCAGCCAGACTTACCCAGACACTAGAGAATTTGCCCCTGCTGCCCTACCAGCTGCTAATTAGTTTCTGGGCAAAGTACAAAATCATCTTTAAATTCTCACATGGTTTGGGCCCAAGCTACCTGCAGGATTGCATCCTCCCATACAATCTGCCCTGTATGCTCAGGTCCTCTGGGAGCCATTTACTCCAACTGTCCAGGACTAGACTAGCAACAGTCACCCAGAGGATCTTCTCATCAGCTGCCCCTAGACTGTGGAATGACCTGCTGGAAAATTCAACAGCAAAGTATGTTGTCTGAATTCAAAAAAGTACTAAAGACCTATCTCTTCTGGCAGGCCTTACCGGTCTTTTTTTCAATTATGTTACAATATATTTGTATTTTAAATGGTTTTATGTGTTTTAGTGTATTTTAACTTATGATGTGTTTTTAATCCTAATTTATGTTGTACCTTGCCTTGAGTCTTGGGGAGAGGTGGGTAACAAATAAACTTTTTTATTACTATTATTATTAACAGTATGAAAATGTGCTGGTGTCTTAAACCAACTTCAGAGATAAAAGGAAACTGATTTACTGATTAGCCCCAGTATTGTTATGAGAAAGGAGAGAAAGAATAATGTATGTATGATGCACGGAGGAGCATAAGCATGATGCATTTCTTAGCTGACTAAGTAGACATGTGCATTGTCCAAACTAGGCCATTGTAAGCAGCAAATATGAACTAATGCACAAACAATTTACAGAATCACCCAGAAGTTAATCCACTGTAATGGATTTTCCTACTCATAGTTGCACTGTCTTCTTATTTTGAAACCTAGCTTACTATGGTTTCTGCAGAATTATTTTACATGTTTACACAAATAATGTGCACAATGAAGACCCATATTTAAGTACTTTGAATGAATGTTACGAAATTCGGAAGAGCTTACTCCTAAAAAAATGTGCCTGGTATATTTTCGTTCATTGAAAACAGGCACGTCACGTAAAATTTGGGATACCTAATCCAAGGCAACCATGAAATCCTTTAGGTCAACCTAGCAACATGCACAGAGTAAACACTATCCCAACTGCAACAACAAACATTCCTTTATCATACTGCACAGTTTTCAGATAACAACCAATAACTACAAGCCATTATCAGACTCTGTAACAAAACTCACAAATCAGTATAATAGCCATTACAAGCCAAGAATTCAGACTGTCACCTGTATACAAGGTTCTCTCATTATATCTTCGCCTCTTGACTTTTGTTTTGGACTCAATATGTACACACTTCTGCAGCAGCATGAGCCTGAAATGACAAGCAGAAAGACCATGTTTTCAATTGGCACTGGGTAATTTCCTTATTTGTTATCTGATTATTAAACTTCATTGTACTCTTCCTCCCAGGAGGTCAAGGCAATTTATATGGCTCTGACCTCTCCCCTACCAGTGTATCTTAATACGTACCCTGTGAAGTATGTTTGGTTGAAGAGGGGGAGATGCTGGTCCAAGGTCATTTGGAAAAGTCCACAACTGAGAATCTGAGCCCATTTCTCATATTTAGCTGAGCACGAACCTTTCCTACAAAGGCTAAACTGAACCTGTCCATAGTGGCTTTCTGGCACTAGGCAAGTGAAGGCTTTTGTATTTTAACAGGTCTTTGGGAAGTGACTGTTTATGGGAAAAGGCTTTTAATAAAGCAGTGAATTGTCCATATTTCTGGCTTTTTAATGGATAAGCTCTTTCAACTCTATTTACAGATTAATTACATTTTAACTTTTATGTATTTTAATAATGTGAAATTTTATCTGTATTTGTTTCAATCTGTTCAACTTGCCTTGAATCTCAGGGTTGGGAAAAATGTGGAATTTAATGATGATGTCAACTATAAGCAATTACCAAGGATACCAACCAGTTCTGAAATCAGTGTCTGTGATGTCAAAGTGCAGTACCAGATACCCAAAATACTTTTATTAGTTTCAGATATTTTCAACAGCAGTTGGAAAACATGTTGTACTTATACTACAGGAGTCTTAGAATCACTTTACACACCACATGATATCAGGAAGAGAATATATATATATGACTTTATACAACACAGACAAGAGTTAAATGGGTAGGTATGACTCACTTCAATTCTTGTAACATAATATTTCTTGTTCTGAAGTTACTCTGAAATTCAACAAATCCAAAAGACACAGTACATAGCTTTAGAGGTATAGCTGTGTTTGTCTGTTTCAGTATTAAAAGGAATTTTCTGACATCTTAAAGACTAATCAATTTATTTTAGCACAAGCTGAAGTATAGCCCATAGGGCTGATTCAAAACATCAAACAGTTCTGATTCTGAGACCCTCTCACCCCCCGCCCCCAATTCCAATGGATGCTATTAGCCATAGCTAATAGGAAGGGAAGGATGTGATCAGTATATTTTAGTACAAACCACTTAAGAAATAAATAGTAAGCAATTAAGTTTAAAATTAAGGCAGTAACTTAGGAAGACATGGGTTAAC